>OY728120.1:1570657772-1571264200 GCA_963277665.1 Viscum album
GAAATATCACAATCTCATTTTTATCCGAGATTGTTTATTCGTAAGTATTTACTGGGGTGTATTTTATCATCCACATCCATGTTTCATAAATATGTAATATTATTTCCATCCATCTACAATTGTTTAAATCCAATTTTACCCTTCGGTGAGTTTTTAGTAAAGGAAATGAAAGGAATCTTTTGTCGTTTTCCGTACGAGGTATTTTTTGACTTTTCTGACAAAAGTACGAAGAATGTTTTTTTAACTTATACGACATGAATGGATTTCTAAAACATTATTTCCAAGAATCTTCCTTTACAAGTATTCAAGTTTATTTTTAATCAACATCTTTTAGTTTAAAATTGTATGACATGTTATGAAAGGAAAAGTGTTTTTAAAGTAGAAATGATATTTTCCTCAAGAATGAAGTTCAAGTATTTTATCAAAATTATTTTCCATCTAAGATAATAAAAGGGTACTGTTTTTATCCCTATTATTACATGGATTTGATTATGTTGAGATGGAAACATTTTTATGAATTCCTTTATCTTATATGAATTGTTTTATGATGTCATGTTGTTTAAGAATCCCATTTTTATTACATGGGTTATGCGATGATGTATGATTTATGATTATGTGGCACACATAAGAAAGGATTCATTATAAGATGGGTGGGACCTATATCTCCCTCCAATGCATTGGGTAAAGATTTTATATCTCATGAGATAGACAGGGCTGGAACGGTAGGTTATACCGGTTCAGTAAAACAGGACTCAAACGAGGGTTACTCGATTCAGAAAAGGGACTTTGTCCACTAAGATAGTCTTGGCAATGAGTCTTGACTAACAATAAATGATTCTCTATGATTATGTGTGAATGCCACAAAGTTTCATGTTTTAAGTTATGATTATTGTGATTACATTTCACTGCCATGATTTACCCCATGTTATGAAATTATGATCTCTTTTGCAGGTTAAGGTTTCCAAAAGTTATGTGCTTATGTATATGATGTGATTGATATTTCTTTTGTTTACCCTTACTGAGCATTTGATCTCACACTTTTATGTTTTCGTTTCCCGAGGATATAAATAAAGGTTTTAGGTATAAAAAAAGAAGATCTTTATGGGAGATTTTGAAGATCTTTCACCACGATTAGAAGATTATATTCCGAGTTTCCAAAGACTCTAAACTATTACGATCCTTGTGTGTGTGTATTTTGTTATGTACTAAGTATTACGCAAAAGTAATGTAAAGTCCATGTAAGTCAAGATTCGGGTCTCTACAATATATATAATAATATCACAGTATGTATATGTTACTAGTGTTATTATTTTGGTATGGAAACAACAAAGAAAGAGGAAGTGGAAGTAGAAACGAACTTTGAATGAGGAGAGGAAATTAATTCCTCTTCTTCGGGTACTTCCTTTTTATTTGATAAAAAGGGGTTTTTAGGATGTCTTTATGATCAATGTAAAGCTTATAGGATAAATTTAGGGTATCTGGGAGGATATTTGAGCAGGTTTTTACCAAGAAAAATGGTTTTGGAGGTGTGATATTGAGAGAAGGGTATGTACCCATTTATAAGAGAGGTGAGGGTCACTTTAGGAAAAGATTGAAATATTAATTTATTATAATATCATATTAAGTTTATAATGACTAAAAATGGATTTATTTATAGGAAAATGTGGGAATAGGTCGAAAAAATCTCATCCAATAGGTTTTAGACCTGTTTAGGTCACCATATTATCCTTATATTTTAGATTTAACTCTTAGTTAAATAGTTTATCATTTACAATGTGTTCTTGTATTATTATAATAAATGGTTTGTAAACATACTATAAAAAGACCAGAGAACTCCAAGAGGTTAATTAATTAATTTTCTCTAATTATATTAGTCCTTTTTACTAACCTTATATTTTTTAGAATATTATATCATTTAATAATATAGTATTTGTTTTGAAAACTCATTTATGTCAATTTTGACACTTCTTAGTATTTTGTTTTTGTGAAAGTCAAAAAAAACTTTATTACCTCTAACCAAATAGATTATATCATTAATAACATCACATATTAACACATAAAATTAGTTTAATGTATCAAAAGTCAAAATTTTCATTTATTTGTATTTTTATAATATCAATTATTTTCATCTTTCATAAATAAGGTAATTACGACACCATCATTATGTCATAAATTAATTTAACTATTTATTTTCTAAAAATTATAAATAAAATACCATTATGAAGGAAATAGTTTTAAATTTATAATTAATATTTATATTCGAATTTATCTTATGTATAACCCTATATTAAATTTTTTTTAGTTATGAAAACTTTAATTTAACACTTTTAACACTTCTTTAAATAAAATAATAATAAATGTCCTAATCTAATCCATGTGTTTCAAAGAGGAAAATATTTTATTACTAAGGTTTAGTTTGGTATAAAAACACTTATCCAATAAAATTAAGACATGTGTTAGGGTAATTATAATATTATTATTACCTTTAATTGCCCAATTTAATTTTAATAGTGGTAAATAAGATTCAAAAGTTACTAATAACCAAAAATTATTTTCATACTATTGAACATGATTTTACTTAATGGTGTAAATATTTCCTCTATGATTTTTGAAATTCAATTCACATAATTAGTAAAATTATGTGTTATGCAAATTTTCAAATGTGCCTTGAAGGTTGATAAAAGAAGTTAAACTATTCAATAAAAGTTTATACATATCATTTTATTATAAATTGACCCCAATGAATTAAATTGAACTTATATAGATATTATGTATCTATTTTGATCTAAAATAAATTTAGATTAAATAAATATTTATTTAAAAAAAAATTAGGTGTTCAACAATAATTTAATGTTTTTTACTATTCATTAAAATTGAAAGATTTTAGAAAAAATAACAAAAATTCTCCCTATGCTAATTTTGATATTCCAAATAAAAAAATTATTTATATTTTACCAAATTAAAAACATATATGTTTTATTAATTAATTCAAAAAATATTCTTGTTGAGAAAACAAAAAAGTTGGTTTTTGAGAAGTATATACAATCAAAATATTGATTTTCAATTATGTTCAATTTAAATTTAAAATTACTTACAATGACCAATTTTGGATTAAATGATAAAAACATAATATAATTATTCTTCAAAACCATTCAAATTTTTAATTTAACACAATAACTTATTTTTATTAAATAACATGATTTAAATTAAAATTTATTATTTTTCACTATTCATCGAAATATGAAAGTTATCAAAAAAACACCACAAAATTTATCCAAGCTATATTTTTATGTCTTGATTCTAAATAAGGTGTTTATTTTATCAAATTAAATATGTAAAACTTTCAAATATTGTATTTAAAAGCAGTTATCCATTAAAAGGCGGTAAAATTTCATTTTAAAAAAATATTTCATTTATATGAATAATTGAATTTGTTCTTATATTATGTCTAAAGAACACATAATATGGGTGTTAAAATTTTATGGAGTATATAAAATTAAAAATGAAGTTAATACTATTCATAACCATATTTTGAACGGCTAGTTTGGAAAGTTGTGGTGCGCTCGAACTTGTTCTTACGTGTAGTGCAAGCTATTGAATTACTTTAAAGAAAATAACATACTATGAAATCTTGGGGTGTTACAATTTATATAGGATTGTTGTTATGATATAAATATATGTAGCCTAATTGATATTGGTTTTTGTTAGGTTCCTATTTTATATAGTACATTTGGTGTATTATTATTGCCATGATAGTCACAAAGAACTTGTGCAATGGGGCTACCCTAGGTTGATCTAAAGAACTCTCCATGGGTTGGACATACCATATTATATTTTTATGTCCGGTTTGGTTTATAAATTTCATATACATGTGGTGTTTATTATGTTTCTCATATTTTATAGATTTTTAAATTATTTGAAACTTTTTTTAAGGTCCATGCATGCTCATATTGATTATATATTTATTATAGTCTAGAAATTTTACAGAACGATTATCTTAGTAGTGACCTGGTTCTCTAGAGGTCTTTTTGATTTTTCATCATGGATTATATTTGTGATTAGAAACACCTAATAGGTAAACCACCTCCCATTATTTAGTTTTCAACACTTATATTTTATTCCAACCTCTAGCAATTCAGAAGTGTTCCTGAGGTGAGTTGGTGTATCTTTTGTGAAATAGATTATGTTGATTATAAAGATTGCCATTCCTTTGGGATTTATATATAGGGTATAGTTAATTCCATAAATATGTTCGATAGGTTTGTGAATCATTTTGGTAGTAGGATATCCAGGTGGTTGGTGAATTTTATTAGTTTGGAAGTCATACACTAGAGCATGGTGGGGTCTTCGGTTTGTATTGGTTTGTTAGTTGTCTATGTGTTTGGTAAGTCTAATATATTTTGTAATTTGATGAGTCAACATAGCGTTGGGAGATTTTCATTATAGGTCTATACTGATGCCTCGACCTCGGTATCGGCCTCAAACTCGCCCTAGACCTCGACCTCGACCTAGACCTCGACCATGGCCTCAACCTCGACCATGACCTCGACCTCCCAGCATCTGACTCCGCCTCGATAACCCACCCTCCAAAACCTCCCAACCTCTGCATCCTATCCCCCAAATCTCTCCCTCCACATCCGCGTCCGCCCCCAACCCCCATACCTCCCTCCCTCCACCTCAACCTCATGGCCTCCGACTACTTGCCTCCCCCTAATTAACTTGTTTACCCCCTCCCCATAGGTCCATTTCCCTCTCCCCCATAGGTCGGGAGATTTTCTCACCAAATAAATGACAACCCTTCTTCTCCTCATGCATTATCCCTTGATCTTCATTGTGGATGTGCATCTAATCATGAATCTCATGTTCGTCGAAGCACACCCCTCAAGGTCACGGTGTGTTTCTAATCATCAAGGGGCATCTCCTTTTTTTCTAGAATTATCCTCTGAATTTATCTTAGTGAAATAATTAGTTATGTTTTTTTCATCTAATGATATATTAGTTAAACATGAATTTATAAGGATAAAACTATTGGATCTTGTTATGAATTCATTTTGAAATTAAACAATGACAATGAGGATTATGGATTGTTATAAAATATGAATGCGATGAGGCATAATTTTAAATTCTATTGGAGACTGCATTATCTCATGACTAGTGTGGTTGTGAATGTATTTTCAAAATTTATTTCATTTTCAAAAGAGATTGTATTTTCTAATGTATCATGGTAAAAGAGCTTTGTTTTTCTTTTGTAATGACATTTTATGATCATGTATGATTGAAGAGTTTTCAAGGCTAGTAAACTGAATCTTCTAAATGTTTATTGATGATTTCTACTGTTCTAAATTCTAAATCATGTAGAAATAAGATTATTACCAGATGACAAAGGATGTCATGGATGCTGCCCGCTTCACCACATTGACTGGACTATGATCTAGGTATCGCATAGAATCCAACATTGGCCCAACATTGTATTTAATTTTTTTTAATTGAGCGAGCATGATTATATGTAATTGTATTATTATTTAATTGTTTTTATCTTTGAAAATTTATTTATTATTTTTCAGATTTAATTTTATTATATTTTAGGTTCAAGTTAAATGACAACTGAGAGTGGAATTCTGGCATCTAATGTGTTATAATCTTTGACACATGACTGTTTTGATTGAAATTTTTCATCACAAACTCAATTGTGACTTTTAAAAACCTCATTTATTTTAGTACTCTTGAATGTGATATTACTACTGCTTGAGAATATCAATTTATATAAAATATTATTTTTTTGGGTATCACCTTTAAAAAATGTATATAAAGTAGTTCTAGGTAATGAATGTTTGGAACATTATTATGTTGTTTGGTTGCTGATTTTTGCCTTTAATTTTCTTTAGTGATGCAAAATTGTTTTGGTAAAAAAATTATATCTATTATCCATTTTGATTTCTATTTCCATGTGTTATCCTATACTCATTTATGTGTTTGGATTTCATCATTTGTACAGTTTCCTTAAGATATAAAAAATGTACTTTTTTATATTCCTTCTTCTTGAATTTTCCAGAGATCAAGGTAATCACTCTGCTAATCATTTTGTCATTATGAAGGAGAATATTCAGGTAATTTTATGTATTTATAATTCATTAATCTCTTTATAAAAATAATTATTATAATATGATTTCTTTTACTGTATGATGTGAATTTATTACTCAAATTCCATGCATTTGGATTATGTTTTCATGAGGGATGTTAAATAAGAATTCATTAGTATGTTCTCCCACTCTAAGCATTAATTTTATATTGTGAATTTATTCTATTATGAAATGATGTGAATTCTGAGTGTTTGAAATCATCTTCAAATGGAAATTCAATGACATGTGTTTTGATTCTATCTGGCTACCAGAGTTTAAAACAATCATTTAATAAAACATGATTTATTTAACTATAAACTCATATAAACATATTAATTTGTATGAGTAATAAATCCACTTTTGTTGCAATGTCATATATTTTGAACATTCAGAAAATTTCTTATTCATTTCTATTTATCAGGGGAGGATGTATACAATCTCATTGTAGTGGTATGATGTGAATTTTTATTATTATAAACAGTCCTTCCAAATTGATTACTATACTTCTTTGTTGTTTTATAATATGAGGTTATTTTTATTCCAATTATACTAAGACCTATAACCATTGGTCTTCATAATTATTTGAATCCCTCTATTGGATTTCTCTTCCAAATTGTTTTCATCACCTATTTCAATCACTTTCTTATATGGCTAGTGAACCAAGATCCTCTAATCTACTACGGGCAGCATTATTGTATTACAGAGTATGTCGGTGCTCACATCAACCATCACCTTTAGAACTGTGATCATTTTGAGTATTCCACTCAATTTCATTATAGTTTTCATGACCACAATGCTCTACACAATTTTTTAGGAACCCATTAGAACCTTCCCTCAAACCATGATCCTGATGTACCAATCCATGATCTACCTCAAGAGATTGGATCATTACATGACCCGTGGAAAATTGTTTGTAGATTCAATAGAGGGAGTAGATAATTTGGATGGTTCCATCACCATCGAGGTAAAAACCGATAATTTAGCTTCAATGATGATGATGAAGAACCCTGTTGGAGGAATTTGAATCTAGATATTCACAGGGGTGCTTGTAGATATATTTGGGACTGTTGGATTGAGGAAGTCTTCTCTCTTTGATACAATTTTGGTAAAATGAAAAAAAACAAATGGGAAGTTTTGTACTTGGACAATGAATTTTTTTATTTATTAGTTCATCACATGAATTTATTGATTATTTTATATATTTTTATGATTTCTTTCCTTTCATTGGGTCATTATTTTTGGCACAACTTCATACGTTGCCCAATAATTATAGATTCAAAGCAGTACCTTTCATGAGAACATCTAGTTTGGCTTAATGATGAACCTGGTAAGATATGGGGAAGTCATATGGGCTTGTTGTTTGGAGAATGACATGGAAATAATGGTATCAAAGGACTACACTAAAATTGGGTAGTGGGGAATCAACCTCAGTGGTGGCCAAAAATAACACATACATCTCTGTAGAGCTATTTACCAGGATCTTGATATTTACCTTCTTGATAATGTTTTTAGTGAAGTAGATGCCCACATTGTAATTTTAATAATATCATATAGATTTTATAATACATTCCATTATTTTTGTAGGAATGTGTGAGGGGGTTTCTCGAAGGCAAGGCCATTTTACTGGTTACCCATCAAGTTTATATCTTGTATAATTTTGACAGCATATATGTGAGTGTCTTTTAGTCCATTTTATTATTTCTTAAGTGGGTGTTTGTTGTGTTGACAAGGAAAATATGTTATGAGATATGGGACAGTTGTGAGATCTAGGATGTATAGAGATATACTTGAATCTAGCATGGATTAAAATATTTGGTGATGGGTGATGAATGATTAATGGAACTGAAAGAAACAGGATGCAATGTGCCTACCATGAGTTCCCCTAAAACACACAACTCACCAGAAGTCTCATTGGAATGTTCATAATCCACCAATGAATTCATGTCTCTCAAATATGTTTTGTCACTTAAGTTATCATATGATCTACCTGATTCTGTTTAGTATTCGTTTATGGCCATATCAATTTTCAAATGTGACTTATAGATGCTATTTTTGTAGGGCCCAAGTAGTTGGAAGATGCTATATGGTTTGGATATTAACTTGGATAATGTTCTTGTCCCTATTGTTGATAATTTTCGGTTTATTAACTTGTATGTATTCTGATTAAGAACTGTTTAGTTTTGCAGTTGGTGATTTATTTTTAAACATTACAATCCACCTGAGATAGTATTTGGATTATGTAATTGGAATTACTGAAAAATATATTTTCACGCATGTCTATGTTATTTATTTTTTATTGGATTCTAAAAAATAGGGCCCATTTAATGTATATTGAATGAGGATAATGTTTATCCACAAATTGCAGGTTTTTAAAGCTTTGTTTTGACCATGTATTCTTGGTTTTATAACTCATTCAGTGTTAGTTGTTGATATTTGATTCAAATTAGCTACCTCAAGTCTATTTTGGACATGTGATAGGTTTTATTACTCATTTAATGTTATTTGGTGGTATATAATCCAAATAAGTTACCTTCTAGTTATCATTATAATTTAAATTATTCAACAATATAGACAAATAGAATTCTTGCAGGGGGTGATGGTTAGTCATCATTTTAATTGAAATTATTTACTGAAATAGACAACTGTAATGAACTCTAAAGAAAGAGGGGTTGTCAGGGGGCTGATGTGTGCAGGGTAGGGGTGCATGGTTAGGGGAGGGGGTGTGCAGTGAGAAGGGGGTAGTCGGGGTGTGCAGTGTATGGGGGGGGGGGTGTTTCTACTATTATTTGGGGGGGGGGGGTCTGTGGAAGAGGGCAGGGGGTGTGTAGGGGACGGGGAGGTATTGGGGAAGAGGTAAGGAGTTTCCGCATGGGAGGGGTGTGTAGGGTTAGGGGGAGGGGGTGTGTGGTGGTAAGCGGGTAGTGGTGTGTGTCCAGTCAGAAGGGGTAGTGGGGTGATTTTATATGTATTCTGGGAGGGGTGTAGGGTGACGAGGGAGTGGATATGTGTGAGAAGGGGGAAGTGGGGTGGGGGCTGTGGGAAGGGGGAAGTGGTGGTGTTTTTATAAATATTCAGTGGAAGGGGGGTCTGGTGTTGGGGAAGAGGGTAACGGGTGTAGAATAGAGGGTGGGGTGCTGGGGAAGAGTGATGGGGAGAGAGGGGGGAGGGGTGTGCAGTTGGAAGGGGGTATTGGGGGGTGTGCAGTGTGAGGGGGGTTAGAAGTATTCCAAGGGGGTGTAGGGTGTGGGGGTGTCCTGGAGGGGGGTGTTTGGGGGGAAGTGTGTAGGGGCCAGGGAGGGGGTATTGGGGTGTGTATGTGGGTGAATATATGTCATTGAAGGGGGGGGGGGGGGGGGGCTAGGGGTGATGGTATTGGGAGATGGGCCAGTGTGCATGGGTGGAGGGTGGAGGGTGGAAGGGTGAGTGAGGGTGAAGGGGGAGGGGGATACCTAGGAGTGTGTAGTTGGCAGGGAGGGCGGATATCTAGGAGTGCGTAGGGGGTATGGGGGTCATCCAGGAGTGTGTAGTGAGGGGGCAGGGTGATGGGGGTGTGGGGTGTAGGGGGAGGGGGTTTTCTAGGAGCAGGGTGTGAATATATGCAGGTGAAAGAGCACAAAAGAGAGATTGGATTCCTGTTTTTGGATTCCAAATAGCTTTTCCTTTTCGATCATTTTTTTATTTTGATGACTTGTATAGTATACAGGATAGGGATACATTCTATATAGGGAAATAAAAACAAAAAATCACAGATAAAATTTTATTAGATTCCATGAAATGTAACTAAGATTGACGTGAATATAAAATTCAAGATGTAATAGTTATTTTATAACATTTTTGTACGAAATTAGTAATCATTTGTTTTGTTTTAAATCAAATTTACTTCTCATTCCCCATGATTTTAGAATTGATGATTTTGAGTATACTCATGAGTGTGAATTATTTGATCTTCTGGATATCTATTTATATCAGGGTTGGATAGTTGACCCCCAAGTAAGAACTTTTGAATCAAGTACCATAATATTTTTTTATAAAAAATATATTATACATTCTCTTAGTTTACAATTTTCTTTTTTCCTTTTTATTATAGACTTTTATTAATATGCCTGTTTTCATGTATATGCAAGCATTGGGGAGTCTGTGGGGAGGGGGCGTCCAGGGGGTGTCTAGGGGCAGGGGTTGTCCAAGATGGGGGGGGGGGGGTGGTCTATTGGGTGTCCAGTGGGGTGTCTATGGGAAATGGGTGTCCAAGGGTGTCCGGGGGGGCAGTGGGGGGGGGGGGGGGGTCAGGGGGTGTCTGGGGGTAGGGGTATCAAGCTGGGGGGTATTAGGGGGAGTTGAAGGGGTGTCAAGGGTGGTGTCCAAGGGTGGTGGTGTCATGGGGGTTTCAGGGGGTGTATAATGGGGAGAGGCTGTCTAGGGGGGAGGGGTATCCTGGGGGTGTTTAGGGTTGTTCAGGGGGTCCAGTGTTGGTGTCCAAAGGATTTCTAGTGTGGGGGTGTCCATGGGGGAGTCCAGGGGGGTCTATGGGGTCTTTGGGTGGGGTGTATGAGGAGGGTGTCCAGTGGTGGGGTGTCTAGTGGGGGAGTCCAGGGGGTGTGCAATGGGGTTCTGTCTAAGGGGTGTTTAAGGGGTTTCTGTCAAGGGGGATTGGGGGTGTGCAAGTGGGGAGAGGTGTGCTAGGGGGTCTATCGAGGGAGGAATAGAGGGGCTATCAGGTGTGTCTAGGGGGAAACTGGGGGTGTGAAAGGTAGAGGGCTATGCTGGTGGGTTTTGTCCTGTGGGGAAGGGACGGGAAATATGAGGTTTCCAAGCGGAGACTGGGGGTGTGAAAGGGGGGGAGGGGTGTACTTTCATAGTGGTTTTCATTCCATTTTGTAGGATAAAGGTGAAACCAAGGCGAGCAACTTTTGTTTCTGGGAAAACTGTCTGTTCCCCCAGTTTATCGAACTATGGGTATGTGTGCTGTGAAGAAACCATTCAATACCCACGGTTTACATAACCGTCGGTATATAATTTTTTCATTATAAATGTATACACATAGTTCTACAAACTATTGTTATTGATATATATATATCTAAAGTTTACCAAAATTGTGGGTAAGATTAAATTTCAATGGGCTATACCCACGGTATCTACCAAACACTGGGTGTTGGGAAATCCTAACGCCTCCAGATCCCATGGTTTATAAAACCGTGGGTATATCCTGTACCGAAAGTTTTATGGGATATACCAATGGTTTCAAATGGATGATATAGGAAAAAAAGTTAGCATTGTTTTTTGGGTATGGTTGTACCTTTGGCTCGTATTTTACATCTATATGGAAACATCTAGGATGAATCATGGGAGAGAGAGTTGGATATGAATGTCATGGGGACCGATCTCTTTGCTTCTTAATTTCAATGATGCTTGGGAAGAGCGGCATGAGGATGATATGTCCTATGGTGTGGAGGTTATAATATCTTGGACTTATCTTAAGGTATGTTTTTTAATGATTTAGTTTAAGTCCCTTAATTTGGTCAAATATTGGCCTCCTAAAGTTCATGTGAAGGCTCAAAGCTCTTCCTGGGGTTTGGGAGATAAAAATTGAGGAAAAAGGAGTTTTTGGGAAAGTTGTATGGTTTGAACACAGTTAGTGAAAACCATGCAGATCATCCTAGATAACCAAGAACCCTTTTATAGAGGTTTTCACAAAGTTACTCCATGGTTATTAAAATCACGAGGACTTCCCATGAAACTGTGCAAAAGGGTGATTTTTGGATAGTATCCCCTGCATGTTTTACAGAGGGTTTGGAAAACCATGGGGGTAAACTATGCATCGTAAAAATGCTGGGAAATTTACAAAAAATCCATTATAGGATTTTAAAACCCAAATTGGGATTTCTTCTTTTATTCCCTATTGCAACCTTATGAAAGAACCAAATCTCCCTAGAGCATTCAAGGGTGATTCTCCCTCAACTATAGGTTTTTTGGAGTATCTTTTGTTATGAAACGATGATCCAGGTAAAGCTAATCCAACTCTTTCTTCTATTTTTGGTTTATGGTTTTCACCACTTCCTTTTCCCCATCCTAAACTCTAAAAACATTCTTTTTAGGTGAGATTTAGGTTTAGGATTCATAGGTTGTTTGTATTGTGATCTAAGGCCTTGATTAAGGGTGTGTTCACCAACAAATTCAAGGTATATTTTTTATAAGTTATATCTTATTGTTGTGTTTGAGTGTTGAGCATTCTTGTGTTCATTTCTTGGATAACCCTTACTATTATTTTGATCGTTGATCAGATTTGGTGTAATGGGTGTCTATGTGATGAATGGTGTCCCTCTGTTCCCCATGGGACACATAATGGTTGACTTCACCTTTGTGGGGCCACCCATGGGGTCTGTTGATACTTTATGGACATAGAAGCTAGCTAAGTATGAGAAAAGATTTATTGTAATAATGTAGAGACCTTGAATAGAATGTCGAATTGTTTAATGTGTGAGTAAATTACTTATTGGAATATTAATATTCTTGGTAGTGGGCAAAGGGATTTTTTTTCATGGTAATAAGAATGGGTTACATTAGTTATGTTGGGGTTGTGCCTTGTGGATAATGAATTATGTTGAAAAACCAAAGGGGCTGGTGTCTACGATATTTTCAACACATGGAATAGGTTATTTATGGTGAATTGCTGAATATAGTTAATGAGGAGTGACATGGGAAGGCAAATTTGGATAATGGGTTATGTATTGTAAAATGGAATTATGAATGTGCTATGGCATAACATTGAATTCTATGAATTATTATTAAGAAACATGATTATTATATTTATTGGTTATAGTGGTTAAAATATGGATAAATGTGGTAAATAGATAAATAATCATGTGCCAATGACTTGGGGGTGGGATTAAGGACTGATGCTCTAACCTACTTATGAATTCACGGGTTGGGGAGTCAGATTAATGTTCTATGCCCCAGTGGTTGTATTCAATGAAAATACCTAAACTAAGGCTCCAAGGTAAGTGTGGTGATTACTTCATATGATCATCCTTTGTTATTTAGGGACTCAACTTGTTCTCTTATGAGAAATGATGAATGTTGTGAATATTGGGTAGATAAGGTAAATGTCTATCCAATGGATTAAATATTTATGATGAACTAAATGTGAGATGATATATATTATGATCATGGAACAATGTTCTTAAAAGTAACAATAAAGTTGCGATTCTTAAATAGTGGCCACTTATTGTCTTTCACTTCACTTCTATCAATCTTTACATTCATGCACTATCTTTTAGACATACTATTTTGTAGAAACATTTGGTAGTGGCCTACGGAGTTATACTCACACCCTGCTCGTTCTACTGGGGGGTACCCAAGCAGATTTCATTTTTTCCAGTCTGGACAATTCAAAGGACCTTTTACTAGGGAGTTGAGATTGACATTGGAAATGTATATTAGAAGCTCCCGAAATAGAGTGAAGACATTTTGGGGATTCAGTTATTTTCTTTATATTATGTTTTTTTAACATGGAATTGTATCCTGACATGACATATTTACTATTTCCTATTGTTTGTACCCAGTTGGGAGCTAGTTATATTGTGATCTGTTGTGGATTACTCTGATAAAGAGGGTGTAGTCTCCGAATGTAACATATTTATACCCTCACTGCTAGTTGGAAACCTCTAGCTTATGGGGAGGCACACTTGAGGTCATTTGGAGACCCGACATGAGGCACCAGTTTAGTGCCACACGGGTCGGAGATGTTAAAAAATAATATTAATGGTATATTTTGGTTTATTAATCCTTAGTGTTTCATGTATCACATGATATCAAAGAAATTGATTTTTTTGAAAAATTATATACTATATAGAAAATTTCAACGTGTTACACTCTACCACCATTAAAATTAATTTCTCCCATCAAATAAATCACTCTTATTTAAAAAAATCATGACAGTTTTTCCTCATCACATCCTTTGGTTGCTATGTAGCATCCTCATGTTGGTGGTTTCGCCAAAAATTATTCTTCATCTGAGGGGTTTGTTTCTCAGAACATTCTATGTATAAACTATAATCTCAACGAGTTGTTCCAAAAATGTATGATCATGCTCTGGTGGTATAACCTATAAATTTATTACATTGGAAGGAACACGTATGTACATTTTGAGGAGAGATAAATAGAACACATCTTAGACATGGGATTGTTTTGGTGGAAGAACCAATAAATATGATGACATCAAAATATGATCAATAATCTTAATGTAACTAATATATCTCGGGATCAAACATCCTTTATATCATAAGAATAATTTCATATTTGGTTATTCCTGAAGAAAAATCAACATCATCTCTTACATCAGTAACTTTATATTTAGGAACAAATTTTCTTTCATGGAGAACTAAAATTATCATAAGATTCATAATTCATTCCATAAAACTTTAAATAATTACAAAAAAATATTGTTTTTCATAAGTTATCAAATATGATAATATGTTGAAATAATTTATTCCATTAATATTTAACCATAAAGATAATCCATGTCTTATAAATATTGAAATCCAAAACATTTGAAAGAAGGTCAGTAAATTTCCAAAATCAACTTATCTACTATCTCCAAAATTATAGCATATATCTCTAAATGACACATACCAAATATGTTAATAAATTGATCATATATTTTCTTGAAATGTAGTGATATCCTAAACATTCTTAAAACCATATGGAATACACATATTATTTAAAAAAATTAGCGCTTTCATCATTTATTAAAGTAATTAAAGACTATTTAATAAATTCATTAAATCCAAAAATGATGTAAACTCTATCAATGCTATCATAAAATAATTTGATATCCAATAATTAATAAGTTCAAATGAAATCAATAATTTAAAATTTAAATTATATATATCATAATCTATTTTTATAAACTAAAAATCATTTTCTAAACATCATAACATATTAAGGGTTATCTTCCCTTAATCATCTATTTTTTTTAATATATCACAATTATATTAAATATATTATCTATATCATTAATAAAATTAGATATTTTATTACACAACATTAATAAAAAATATCAAAATAAAATTCATTATATATTTTAAATTTATTGAATTCCAATACGAAAACACATCATTCACTCTACATCATTTATAAACAATTAATTGTGAATCGTAATTTTTTTCTATAATAACTCCTTCATTTGATATGTCATTTTTAGTTACTTCATAAAAAACATCAATACCAATAATTGAACCAAATTTTTAATATTTTTCTTGATCATTCCCACAAGAAAATTAATTATTATAATTCCAATACATTACACATTTATAACATAATACCATTTATGATTCCATTGGGAAACTACTATTATCATACACCATGTTTATTGTGAACCCAATTTTTTTATAAGAAATTGATTAGTTTCTGTCCTCCGCACATAAATAGTCTTGTCATTCCTTTATGAAATTTTCTACGATGATTATTCCGACATTCATGACCTATATGAAATAGAATCTGGTTTCATCTATGTCTCCAACACACACAAAATAAATGATCTTTATCATTATCCTCTTTAGTGAGTCCAAGAGTTTTCTATAGTGAACGTTATTAATCATATATTGTGTTGAATTATTATGAATAATAACAATATCATTTACTCTAGTAATCATTCCATTTGTTTTCTCATCAACAATTTCTCAATGGAATTTAACTTTATCCTAGATTCTTAATGTTCTCGAAATTGAATAATATCAAAAACAATAGTGTCATATTTCATATTCCTAGTGGAAAACCATGTAATAATGAAGAATAACATATATGATAAATAAATAGATAAAAATTAATTTAAATCTATGAAAACATAGGCCAACCAAAGGTCATTTATATGCATCATCTAATTAAATATTTCATAATGGATCATAACTAATTTTGCAATTTCTAGGAATATCGCCCCTAATTCGAACCAGTTGTGTAGTAAGGCATTCTGCCATGCACTGGGTGATGATAATTTCAAGATCAATGTGACCTATTCATATTTATAACCACTAGGTACCTTTATTCCAAATCCACATCCACTTGTAGTATAAAAAAAGTTTGTAATTTCTTAGAAACCACTCACTCTATCTTTTATCAAATTTCTATGCCATTTTCATATAATTTGACTCATCCTCAGTAATATTCTTATACGTATTCCTAGACATATATAAAGTCATATCCTAAGGTTTATCTCTAATTTTTTCTCATCCTATTTTTTGAAGTTCATATAATCCCATCCTCTAGTACTGACTATAAAAACCCAGGCTTCCCATATATAAATATGACATCTTTTTTTAATCATATTAATTATTTTCAACAAATACATTTCCATGGAACGTAATTGTTTAGTGACTTTTCATACATCTAAAAAAATCATATTGTTTAGTGAAATATAATCATAATCTCTAACAAAATTTCCCCCTTAGTACCCTTTATAAACATAACCATCTTTATCCTTTCATTATAACATTGTTAAGGGATACATAGGAAGGGATAATATTAGATGCCTGATAAGGGTAAATGGGTGAAATAAAATTCTATAATCATATTAAATATTATAAAATGATCTTAGAAATGATATAGTGAAAAAAACATATAATGTTTGTTTCTAACCAATGCTAGATCATAAACATGTATCATGCATAAAAAAGAATCATTCCAAAATAAACAATTTATAAATGTCTTAAAACATCATTATTCATGAACCTGTATCTAATGTAATAAATAATAGGACCAACATATGTTTATAAAAATTATTATTTTTCCTAGTTAACTACCTTGAAAAAAACATTGTGGAACACACCTCATCACTTTTTCCCATTATGGATCTTTCCCATCGGTAATTTTCCCATTCTGGATCAATATTTTTTATTTCTTTCCCATTTATGATGATTTTAATTAGCCAATTTATCATTATGGATGAAACTTATCATCTTATTTCACTTTTTATTTCATGAGATATAAATATATATCAAATTCATTATAGAGTGATATAGGTCCCATATGTATCATAAAAAAATTAATACATACGTGTCACAGAAGATCATAAAACATTCATCGTATCTGAACCTATGAAATTAAATGTTTTTAGTAATCATTTCATCAAAGAATAACCAATAGAAATAAAATGGTGTCATAATCATTTCATAATATAGTCCAGACATAAACCATCAAAAACATAACTTGTTTCATAAACATCACCTCATCATTAAAATTATACATTCGTATAGATAATAAGAATGGAATCATTGGTTCTTATCCCTAGTATATAATGAGTAACATAAAATTATGTAAAGTTAGATGTAAAATCATATTGAAGGACCATGTAGATCATTTCTTTAGGAATATTACATTTTCATAATGATATTCACTTTTAAAATGTAAAAACTCGAAAAAAATTGTAAAATTAAATTTATATTATTATAATCTTGTAAAAATATATTTAAATATTTAATGGGAATAATTTATATGATGATGTCAAATTCTGATCATGTCATTCATGTTAAAAAAATAATGTCTTCGGTAAAATAAAAACGATATTTTTTTGAAAATTTCATAGAGATTCCTTTTAAAAAAATATAATAAAATTAATACATGGGTAAAAATATCTCAAATAATTAATTTGTATAATTTTTAATCATTTTAAAACCATTTTTGGAAATCATTTTCATGGACAAAAAAGGGTTTTCGATCGAAGAGAGTATTATATATGATTTTAATAATATAAATTCAGGTTAATTTAGTACATTAAGAGAGGGAAAAGATAAAAAATAGGAATTATACAGAAATATGTTGTTTATAATAAAATAAATTTTTTTATTGGGAGGTATATCATAATATTTCATCATCATAAACTTAATCATAAACAATCTTGGCAATCAAAGTGATTGTAACTAAAAACCATTACCACTTTTGAATATTTTGAATCCTAAAAACCATTAAATAATTACATAAATTCTAACTATAAATACCACAAATATAAGGATATACATTATATAACATAAAAAAGGGAAATTTTATTCAATTAATAAGAATATATTGATTCATTACATAACAAATGTCTCAAATATAGAAAATTGTCACAAAATTCCCTTACAACATTGGAATATTTTGAAATGTAAAAACAATGAAAGAGATATAAAAAAATGTATAATAAAATACAAAACTTTTATGGATATGAATCATAAAATTAATTCATGGTAATTATATATACCACGTAAAACAATCTCTTGTTGAATATGACATCTATCTCATGAAAAACGGTAGTGAGACATAAAAACAATACTAAATGTTTTGACTTCCATTATACACAATTAAACATAATTTTTCATAAATATATGTTTAATATAAATACATTAAATATTAATAATTATATTTATCATACTAAATATTATTTACTTATATCCATTTATTACATTTTTGTTAATTTCTTTTATTTAAATCAAGTTTGATTAATAACTGTTATGTTTTTCAAGTATTTTATGATTTAGTATTTTCAATCCTTATAATATCATATTGGTTTTATAATATCTAGAATACTAATCAGGATATAATTATCATTTATATTATGTATATATATATTTAAATTCATTCATAAATTTATGTGATTGAAAATGAGATACACTGTTCATGGAGACGGTTGGCCATATGCACGCATGAACCTTATTTTCATTATAATGACTGATTAAATGAATAAATTTCAGATAATAGATTACCCCAATAATATTTTTGATATCATATATGAGACATATTTTGATTAAAATAATCCTTATTATTTTATATGTAATGCATAAGTTAAAAACAAATACCATCTTTTTACAAGGCGGGAGTCCACGATACACATGAGCGACATAATCGAATTCCCATAGAATGGAAGGAAATAAATTATATATAATATTATATTAAAACAAGAACAAAAATATCATAAATACCATACAAATATATAAACATTTAATCCATATTCATATAAATCTGTGATAGGCGGTGATGGAAAAATAATTACATCGTTTCACGAGGTTGTTTCCCACAGAACACATGATTGACGATTTACTTTTCCTTTGGAAGAAACAATGGATATATATATATATTATTAAATAAAAATAATATATAATACTGATATGTTATAAATTTATTTTGTTTTATTTTAATTATTATATAATTACTGAATATGGTATGTGAATAATTAAAATGTAAGATTTTTTAGAAGACAATTACATTTTCTTTCGACAACCCCTATTGGATCACTTATTAAGGGCCCTAGGGTGTGTCTTTTGGGATGAACAAAAGCTAAAGAACGTAGATATTTATGTAGTGTAGTTAATTTTTCAATGTTTTTTCTATTAAATGATCTTATAAGTTGTGATAAATTGAGGGGAGGATATGACCATTTACAATGGGGGAGGAATGACAGTTTTTGTAAATACCCAAACCTATTAAACAATGGGGTGTCACTATAACCCCAAGTCCCAAATTATTTGAAATATAATTTGATTGGGATGATATGCTCAATAAAAACCAATACCACATAAAAAACATGTTTTAAAAAAATTATTCCTTATCATTAATGTTTACTTATTTTTAGAATTTTAGTTTTCCCAATGATAAATTGTTTTTATTATATAATTATCTAGTTGATCCATCACTTAAGATTCAAAATATAATGGGTCATATTTCATAATTTTTATCCATATATTATAAATATGAAATTCAATTTATAAAATATAAATATTATTTTTGTAGAAAATTAATTGTAACATAAGCACATGAAATATAAAAAATAATATTTCTCCATTCACCAGGGTAACGATGTTTTTACTATTCATTGGTAAATATAATTACTATAAAGGGACATTGGTTCCTGAATAGACCATGATTTTTTTATAAAAAATTGAAATAAATTGGTATAGGATATGATTTATAAGAAATATAAATCAATTTATAATATATTAGTTATTATAATAAATCAGTAATATTAATTTTACAATATTCACATAATTTGACATTAAAAAAATAAGGAAAATGTGTAATTATAAAATGAAGTTTCCAAATAATTCTATAATGTTATATTTATATAAAAGTTTCATAACATAAAAAATTCATTAAATATAAATAAAATTTAATATTTTTTGTATAAATTAAATTAATTAATTAATCGCTATGTTAGGGTTGCCTAATTATTTATGGAAATTATATAATTATGATAATTTAAAAATAAAATAAATTATTGAAATTAATTTCATTTTTCTCAAAATGGACATAAATATTCATTCACATAAAACGTTTTCAATATATAAAAATATAGGTGAAATTTTACTACAAGTCGGTGACATTTTGTAGTTTTTCTTTTTTTAAATAACTAAAATGATCAGTTTCATAGAAAAGATTCTCAAAAGAACATAACCAAAGATCATATTATAATATTAGTATAAATGTGACCCTAAAATAGTAATTGGATTTGTGATTATTTCATTTGAACCTTGATCTTTTTATATTAAGCCATGGAAAAAATGTGTTAACATTAAATATGGTAGTAAATTTTCATTATTGTTAATATTAATTTTGACCAAAAACTAAATTGAACATATTATATAATATTAGTTATTATGAATAAAACTATTGGATAAATTTTTTCAATTTTTTTTACAATTATGGAAACATATAATTTAATTAAAACCCACATACACATTGAATTGGCAGTGTTCCAAAGGGAAAATTTCCAAAACGATATAATGTTTGTAAATCAAAATCTAATATGAAATTGATTAAAATGATATTAAATAGATTAATAAATATATATTTGAAACTATTTTACTCCAGAATAATTTTTCAAAAATTGGTAACTTTTTAAATTCATTAAATGAAAATGATTTTTTAATAAAAACTAGTATATTTCAATCTTCACTGAAAATTTATTCATTTCAGAAAACTCTCAAAAATTTACCCTTCGTAATTTTTTAATATTTTATTTCAAAAATAATGAAATTTTTTTCAAATATATTTACTATGAGTGAGAAATATTAATTTTATTATATTTTCCAAAATATAAATATATATATATTCTTTTGAGAAAATGGTATTTTTGAAGAATGTAAAGACTTTGTTATAAATTAAGTACTTATATATTGATATATATTTTTTATTTAAAACCATAAAACTTTATATTTAATTTTTTTTATTCAAATTTTTATTTTCCTGTTTAATGGAGAGGTTAAAATGGTCATGTTATGAAAAATAATATTAAAAGTATATCACAATTCGTTAAATCTATAAGTTTTATGAAAAAAAAGTATAATAAATTATATATATTGAAAAATAATATTTCATAAAAAAACTCATTATGTTACAAAAATCACCACAGTGATCCACATTCGAGGGAGAAACTATATCCACTGGACTAAATGCCTTCCACCAAAGATCGACGATGGGGTTTACCACTATATTGATAGTTTACCTATACCATGCTATATTATGGGGTAGTACCAAGTAAAATAGTCTAATGGGGATAAGGGAACTATTATCTGGTGTGAAAGGGAAGTACTAACCATGATAAGACTCTAGTGAGAAACCAAATCACATCAAATGTATAAGAGTAAATGAATGAGTCATCATTCCCATATTACCTCATGTCAAACACTTGATTCCAAAATAATGGCCACCCCCATGTCATATATAGAAAATAACTTAGTTTAGGCTATATCTGGGGAAAAATATAATTCCCAAAGAAGAATATACACAAGGATTAGGTCCTTGGTAATAGTACAATGTGTGAATATATGGTCACATGAAGTGTCAATACACATGTACACCATATTGTTTCCCAATTGGATATGGTTTGGATGACCATGTGACATTAAATTTCTTGTAGATGAAGTCAAATGGAATGTACGATAACACATAGTCATGGTAATGTACACACGATACATGTATTAGATTTAAATTTATATCCCCATAGCACGTCCCTCGTGGTGCATGATATGTATACTTATATTGGGTCTAGGAAGGGGGAATCCAATATAAGGATTGGTTTCTCAGGTAATGTCATATGAAATGTGGTCCCACCCACTCCAGATGCAATATTTAACTCATCCAAAAACCATATCCACCTTAGTAATGGGAAAACACAATGTTTGTCCATCAAAAATAAACTACAGGTATCATATGATTTTCCAAATTCATATATCCACCTATTGGACAATAGATCATCCAATCTCATCATATATTGACCACCTAAAATATTTCAAAATCATTTGTGAAAGCTTTTGATCATTGGCCCACTATCTCTAATAAACATAAATCGAATCTTTGATCTCCCTAGTGGTATTTATCTCACCTCCCATCATTATTCTAGGGTCTCAATCCATAATTACATAAACTAAATCCCACAAAATAGATTGATCCATCAACAAAATAATGATCTATAGATCATTAATTCATACAATATGTTTTTAGGTGTTCAATAGTTCCGAAATCAATATGGGAAAAGTCAAAAAAATAACCACATGCATCAATGTTGTTGAAGAGCAAAAACGTTAGTGGGAAATTCCTAAGATTGAAGTTTGAATAACAATTAGATAACGTGATCCTAGAAAATTATATAGATATATGGGTTAAATAATCCTTAAAATATATATATAAATAAAGTGGTTTATGAATGTTATTTATTTGGGATAATGAAGAGAACATGGATCATAGGTAAATATAGAAGATAAGAAACACATGATTGTAAAATAAATCATGTTTGTGGGAATCCAAAAAATTAAAAACCCTACCTCAAAAATGGATTGACCTCATGTAGGGAAAAAATATGATTGAAAAAATTTAGATGATCCCATTTAGTTCATCACATGTCTAATGACTCTCCTTCATCATTCACCTTTACACATGCATAGTTTTCCAATGACAACAAAACTATCTTCCTCATACTGTATAATCTCCTAAGGTTATATATATAACCCTAGGTAATTTTAAAAATGAAATTCTTGCAGATGTATTTTAGTGTTTGGACATTATACAAATCAATTAAATTAATGAATTAATTATTTAATGTACCCAAAAATGGCCCCCTAAAATGAAACTTATATCTCTGAAATTTTTTTTGTCTCACATGTTGTAAAAAAATGTTAATGAAACAACAATAGAATTATATTTCCCATTTGGGATCTAAATAAATTGTATATTCATGTATTCATAAATGATTTCTGTTCACGAATTAGTGTATCATATTAATTTTAATAATTTGAATTTTCTGTCTAGAGACACCCAAATCACAATGTGAACTCTAATTGCAAAAATGAAAGATCAATATAGAAATATTAAATGTATATAAATAATAAAATAATAGACATTCCATTATCCATGCCATAAATTATTTTTATACAAAAAATCATTCTATAAAAATGTGTGCGGATACTGATCATGTATCTAACATTCATTCTCCCAGGAGATCATCTACATGATTCCATGCCGCCAAAGAACTCAAACCAGAGTTATGATCTGTCCTAATAGGATACTCAAATGTATATAATTTATCACTATTGGGTACTCAAATATTGGATACTCATAATCAATTTCATGATCTCCCCAGATATACATGTTTGATGGGTCATGTATGTAACTCCTAATATATGACATATAGAAGAAAAAATTTACTTCGTCTAACAAAGAAGTTATGTCTAGGTAATAAAATACATATCTATCACTACCCCAGATATGGAATTTCCTGATGAATATTGTGGAAAACTTATATGTCCTAAAAAAATCTCTGCATAACACATCGTGGAGAGACACATTAAAAAATATAATCACGCTTCTCTAATTACAATGTACTATGATATCATACCACGTTAGATTTTTGTTGACTCTAATCCATCCTCATATGCTTTAGGATATAACAACACTTCCATATCATTTTAGACACTAGTTTAGGCCAAAAAATATATGCCTCTCAAATCTAAGTTCATTATTTGGGTGACCGATTGGGTTTCACATACATGGCCTTGAAAGGATACATGAAAATAAAAGGGTGATATCCTTTATTATAACAAAAATACACTAGTGGAATATAATCCTAATAGTTTCAAATGAAGTGTAAAATGTAATATATCAAAATATCCTCTAAAAACTATACATTCCCCATGGTATGGGCTTCTTTAAAGGATTGAAATTTATTTATCATCCATAAACTGGTTAAAAAACCACTAATAATCTCCACCACAACTATAAATTGTAAAATTAATAATAGATAGAGATGATTAACATGAGTTACCGTTGAAATCAAATGATCTCCCACATGTACAACTTCCCCATACTCTGACTTAAACTGCATTACCTTGTGGAACAAAATTACATCGACCTAGTCAATCGGTCGACAGTCACCAAAATAGTAGCATTTCCTCCCACTATCCCCAAAATTTCAATAAAAATATACATTTATATGCCATCCCACTTCTATTATTGAATCCAAACAATTTGATTAATAACTTTAGAAGCCTAATTTTCACCCTATACCTGCTGACTCGGGAGACACTGGGAAAAAAATCAACATTGATCCCCCTCAAATCATCCTAAAAAAACATCCAATTATGTTTCATAAAAATCATTTCCCCAAATAAATATAAATCAAAGAGATTCTTTGTAACTCCCCCAACACCCCTTCACTATCGTCCAACCCTGAAAACTGATGTGTTTCTCTCTTATTTCAGAAAATACATTTGTTTAATGACTAAATATAATCTACTTAGGTTAAACCACACAAAAAAAATCTCAAAAAAAAATTACCCCCACAATTTGAAGAATAAGTTAGTTCACTACCATCGACTATATACATGCTTCACCCCTCTCCCCCACCATGGTCTGTTACAATGAATCGAACTTCTCAAATTCTTACACCACCAAGTGAGAACAGAATTTCCACTTAAATTCATTGTCTACAATGTCTCCATCCATGTATTATAGAATATATCAATGTGGTAGTGTTATGTGAACTCCTTCCAATGCCTCTATCTTATTTTCTTATCACTATGAGTGAATTTTTACCTGAGATACTAGTTATCTAATTATATTAAAAATATTAACCTGGATGATAATGCCTCTACATTTTTAAGGAAGATTATTATCACTTCCAATTCCATGTTAGGGGGCATATAATTATACTACTAGGGTCTCAACTACCACAAATAATGTGATACCAATGCCTAAATCATTATATAGAAGTATTTTATTCTAGCTCTAGAGGAATCACAAAACACCACATACATGATGGACTCTATTAGTAGTCCTATCATATGATCACATTTCAAACTCTGTAACCACATCTCAAAGTATCTATGTTACTTCACAGTCTAGGTAAATTGATGAGCATTACAAGTCATGGTATTGAAAGGGTATTCTATCCATGAAATTTCTTCAATGAAATACTTATAGTAAACTTCCATAACATGAAAAATATGCACCTCCTATATTCTCTTAGGTGGATCCTATAAAACACTATATAAATATTCTATGGATCCACAACTAAACCAAGAAAAAATAGAATGAACTAAATATTGATCTTGTCATATACAAAACCAAAACATTAAGAGATTACCATATTTCAAATTCTCCAAAAGTACGTCTAGGACCAAACACAAATACACATAATGATCCTCCTATAAGGAAAAGTATATGAGTATTTAATTAATAATTAAATATATGAATTAATACATGTATGATTGGAAGATACATTTTGTAAGATCCATAAATATAGTAGGGGAATTATTCACAAAAATTGCATCACAAAGAAATCATAATGTCCATTATGAAATAATAATATCATCTTTAGAATAACATCCCCATGCACCCTCAAATTTGGTACCCAAAAATAAGATCGATTTTAAAAAAATACTCATATTATAAAATTGGATTTCAATATATAGCAAGTTAAACATGTTATTTATCATCACTTGGTTCAGTTGATTAAACTGAAAAAAATATAAAAAATTCATATGTTTTATTTTATGGTTCGTAACTCAAGATGCCTGAGGGGAAAAATTATGCATGAAAATAAATTTATCTCAATGTTTTCCCATCTAAACCCTCTTTGACTGAAAATCAGTAGCGATTATCCGTTATATCATTCATGGTATCAGTACATTCTCAAGGGGACTGTCAATATAGAACTCAATATCCTTCCTTATATGTAGTCTTAAGACATATGTGTGAATTATTCAATACAATTATCCACTACCTCATGAATAAAGATTCAA
The DNA here is from genome assembly GCA_963277665.1 of Viscum album. Classification (NCBI taxonomy): domain Eukaryota; kingdom Viridiplantae; phylum Streptophyta; class Magnoliopsida; order Santalales; family Viscaceae; genus Viscum; species Viscum album. Next base: position 1,570,684,150 of record OY728120.1, read on the forward strand.
AAACAATCTACTACACCAAGGGAAAAACCAATGAACATATGTGTAATAGGTTTAATCTTCCTACTAGAAAACCTCACATTACCATCCAAAAACTCAACCTCACTCATAAAAAAGAATATTATTATTTCTATATGAAAAAAGTAAAACTATCTTATAATGATGTTATTTCTAGGAATGTACCATGGAAAACCAATCCATAACTAGGATGAAATCCTAATATTTCATCACAATTACCATGAGGTCCCATGAGAAACACTCTCCACTGAGAACAACCCCATATAATTTATAGAAGTGTAAAAAAGAAGAATCAATCCCTTTATTATTCTATAATCATCATCACATGGATATAGAATTAAAAAAAATCTTCATCTATTTCAAAAGGGATTCATTGATAATGGAAGGACTCAAGATTTTGTCTATATGTACAATAGGTATATTATAAGATACACAGATCATACCTAGAATCATCTCATGGGAATCTTGATCATTTCCCTATATAGTCTAAACAACATAGTTCCGATAACCACTAACCAATGAGCATGGAATGGCCCAACAAGTGGTGGTGGAATATGCTGATCATAAAATCATCCTCCACAAAAACTCCCACACATGGATCACCACATACTCCTCTATTAGAACAACCACTCTATTTTATTCCCTAACCATATTTGGGAGATCCCTGATAACAATCCTACCTTAATAATGCAGTTCTATCATCTGATTTTCCACCATCAACAAAATATTGTGTCATTAAATCTTGATCCATGTAACGCTACATGTGGATAGCATAGCATGTCACATCTCCGGGAATATTAGATACTTTTTGTGAACCCTATGTCATTGGTAAACATGTTAGAAGTTAGGCATGATAATTCCTCCTATTCCATGACCCTAACAACTGATTCCATATAGACACTTTAAAAAAAATCCACATGATTTCCACTTTAGGCACCCGTATCCCAATACCCCTTTTCTAGTAATCTATCCATAACCAAATTTCACACCAACACTCTATCATAATTTGTAATGTATAAGGGGAAAACTTAAACAGATTTCAATCTGAAGAACCTAATAATTATTACATGAATGTTTGTATCCTTATAACATCATATAAACGATGTAATGTGTAATTTCATTAAACCTCATGGAATAATAATAAACTAACATATCAAATTTTCATTTCTCACAAAGATCCTTAATCTATAGGGTTCTATACCTTGAAGGGAAGTTATCACTTAAAAACAACTATATGTATAACCATGAGAGTTTCTCCACATATTAGGAACAATTTATTAAAATCCACCATCACTCAACATCTACATGAAGAAGACTGGTATAATGTACATCCTTCTAATTGGTTATGGTCTATACAAATCCAAAAATAATATACCACCAACTCAACCTTATCGTACACTGTTGGAGGGTTTGGATCACTATGATACTCTATTGGTCTCTATTTCTGGAATATAGATAATGTGTTATGATTTCATGCATTATTATCCTAACCTAATAGAGTTATCAGTTATCCAATATGCATTTTATCATCCACTTGAACCAATAGATTAAAAAACTCTTGAGTAAGTTTCTTATATAATGAATCATCATTCAAAGGGTCAAAATTATGACCGAATATCAGTATCTTATATTACTGTATTTATATAGGAATCCTAATATTTTATAATAAATAATTCTGTTATATGATAATATATGGTGAGATGAACCCTGAATGACACAAAATTAAAAATAACTAATCTTACATAATGCATGTTCCATTGGTTTCCCCATAAATAAAAATTCATTATTCTAATTTGAAAAAAAATATAGTCATCAATTTGGAGTTTATATATGTTTACCTCCGCACAAACAATGGGTTCCCAAGCCAAAGATCCATATTAGTGACATTAAAACAACATTTCCCAATGTCTCCAAACCAAACCTCATGATATGAACATATGCAAATACAAATATGAGAAAACAATAGCCTGGATGCCAATATATCATGAACCGCCCCACTATGACAAAGGCTAGGCCGACAATAAGATTGATGTGACACCCTATGTCCACCTCTATCTAGCCAGGGGATGACGGAAATTTCTGAGAATGTATAATAATGGAATGGGATCCTAAATCCTAATATTCCTATATGTGATCACACAACCATATCCAAGATATTTTCTAGATATATTAAAATAACTAAAACATATATTGTTCAAAAAATGCATGAATCAACTTCTTGGAAATACATCAATGTGTAGTATGATTTGTAAATGATATATGAAAAAAATCCGTGGCTGACCATAAATGGGGTCCCAATAAGAAAAGAACAAGAAAACATGAATTCTTAAATAGAGAACAACTAATAATATATTATGAAGATCACTAAACATGAACCACTCCTATATTAATACTATGTACCTCTAAAACCACATTGACCAATGTAACTATCGATATATATATTGTCATCTTTTGAAACAACATGTTCATGAATATCTGATGAAGGGTTGATTCCATACATACCCAATAGGACACCATGAACACCAATAGATATGAAATAATAAAAAATAGTCTTGTCAACTGATAATTAATGGGGGTAAGAAACATATAATCATATATACACTAAAATAAAAACCATTGGAATATGGAAAGGGGATATATATCTCCTCAACTAAATAAAAACAATCAGTTAGATTACATCTCTCAATGGTCCATCTTAGATTACTAGTACCATATACAACTTATCAAAAATTTGAGTTTAGGTCCCACATCCTTCTAAAACACTCCATAGTCGAGGGAAAAATAATATCTAGTGGATGTTTTTGTCATTTCTAGAGATAAAACACCGAAAAGTACAACTCAGTAGGTAGAGAACCAACACCCTTTTATAGTTTGTTGATATATTAATATTTTAAATATATTAATTTTGTGGTCCTACAACATGAAAATAAAAAATACCAACTCCAATAAAATATCTAAAGATATATGGATAAATATCAACTGTTCTAAATTAATGAAACTAAATTCGTTAAATGGAATCAATAGAGTTACTAAAGATGATGATTCAAATTGATGATCTTATAATGAAAGGATTTATTTGTCCTAGTATCTTACTATGGAGAGCCCTATTTTTTAACCATCAAGGTAGATGATATGCTTATGATGTAGATAGACTAAGATAGGTCGGGTTAGGTGTTTATCCTCAATTTATAACATATTTAGGAATTTTAAATCATTTTTACAATTTGAGGTGTACTATTTAGTTACCAATGATCGATGTGTGGTATGAATATCTTCAGATTTTGGTTATGAAGATAGATATCCAAAATAATAACTTCTAGTTATTTAATGGGATCTTTGAATTAAATGTAATGTTGATTGGGGTCATAATTACAAAATTTATATTCATGGGACTCCTGAAATCTATGTTTAGTGAGTTCATATAAGAATTTATTTTAATTTCTACAATAAAAATATAAATCTATTAATTATAATATTAGTAGTTCATAGAAAACCTAAGGATAATTTTTAAGATTCTATGAAAACACCATTTATATACGGAATTGTCCAAATAAAATTTATGGACATGATAGGGGGTTTCCTCAGACATTTTCTAGATTAATAAAGAGTAAAAATGAATCTAGATAAGATTGATATAGTTGTTTCCTATGAATCACCCAAGAGAATGGAAGTGGCATTTATATTTCATGTCCATATGGGTTATTTTAGGTTGTTTTGTCTCTATTTATATTGATTTTAAATCATTTTAATATACCTTACTACATTATACCAGGACATCATTTGGAATGATCAATTCTAGGAATCATTCCAATTTCTAAAATAGTTGTCAGAAAATATTCCAATTGTTCAATTACTTGAGTTTGGAGTACAATCTAAAATGATCGGTGACACTTCCCTCGGGTTTTCAGACATTTCTTGATAAAAAACTTGGTAGGGTTATCATAAGTATTCAATAAGTTAAACCCCCGTGAGCATAACAATTAAACTGATGATATAAATATGGATGTTATTATTTTTACTTGATGTTGTGGATAGATTACCATATTTTAAAAAACATTGATGTTTTCAAATATAAAAATGGATGAGATATGTTTTCTCCTAGTGTGATAAGATCCTATGAATTATGAGATTTATAGATATTATCCAGGACTATAATTTTGAGATATCAATTACCTCAATGTTAGGAAACATTGTGTAAGATGAGTTTATTTGGAATACATTAAAGAATGCCATTCGAGAATATGGTGATTCTTGGAATGTAATGGAAGAGAATGGAGTGATGCATCCCAACACATATGATAATATTGATATAGGTTTTCTTTCTTAAATCATTATATATTAATAAATTTTCTTGTAGTTGTATGATTATTTTTGAGAATAATTAAAGGAATATTTGATCGGAGACATTATCTACTATGGTGATTTTCCACAAGGGTGGTTTGAGGATGGTCAAAATTCAATAATTGTTTATGGATGTTGTTAATTCTATTAGAAATTAATTATATATAAATCCATATGTTTAATAACATGATATTAATAGATCATATAAGTGTGTATAAGAAGAATTTTTTCATGATGAGGTAGGATTAGTGGCCTAAAATAATGTAGACAGTTGCATATTTTGTTTCCATATGTCTAGAATGTATATAAATGACTGTTGATAATAGTGTATTGGGTTGTTTGTTTTATCCCTTGGATTTTCCCAATTATATGTTGGAGTAAATCATGATTGATTTCTTTACTGGGATATCTTGATCCTTGTGATGATCTGATTCATTTGGTGTGATACCTCAATGAATTATGATTTTTGTACTTTTATTAGTGATTTGGGAGGAGAGTTATGTGGAAATATCATGCATATATGTATATGGAAGATGTTTTTTAAGTTCAAGGGGTTCAAAGGACTATCATTTTTAATAATGATCCTAATTTTACCTCTAGTGTATATAGAGGAATGAAACCATTTTTTGGATCTCAGTTTCACCTTAGCATTGGTTTCCCTAACAAAAAATTGATATATAGAACATAATATCTATAATCTAGAGGATATATTGAAGGAATGAGAATTGGATTTTAGTTGGTAATCGGTGGAGAACATAATAATTTTTTTGTTATGCATAAATAAAATCTATCACTCATACACTAGAATGGAAATAATTAAGTCATTGTTTGGATCGATTTATCAGTCTCAATTGTGATGGAATGAGGTAGTCGAGTTTGAAATCCTTGGCCCTGACATGGTGAAAACATGCTAGATATAATATAGATTGATCATTAGAATATGTTGATTATGATGGAATATTATAATGACTTTTCAAATCATTTGTAGAGTTAACCAACATATGTGTGTATAGACCACATGTTCTTATGTTTTTCCCTCCTTATGTTTTGTGGTCATTTGGTAAGGTGATTAAGTAATCCAACTAATTGATTTGGACTTTTAAGGTGTTTCATCTAATTGGTGAGGTGACATATCTATTGTCTCGACCACCATAGTTGGATAAGATCCATGATATATACCAAAATTCCAAAGTCTATCCCTATGTTCATGATGACTCACATTTAATTTGTGGTGGTACTTGCGCTTCAAGGATGACTTAATATTTCTGGATTGACTAATTGATTTTTATGGAAGTAAAGTGAAGGTGTTATGTGAGTGATTAATCACGTTAGTTAATGTATTATGGTGGAATCATGGATTATGAGAGATAACATGTGATCATGAGACACTGATGCATTCCCAGAATCTTGAATTGTCTTGAGATAACGTTTTTTTAGTTCTCCTTGGGTGATGTTACTCCTGGAAATAATAGTTTTATGAAAGGTTCCTTTCTTACATTTGTTTTCCTAGAATATATAGTGGGTTATAATGGGTTATAACAATATAACTATGTTTTATGTTATGGGATTGTTATTTAGAACCATTCCTTTTTTCTCTTCAATGTTAAGTATTATTTTGAATCTCATGGATGCTAATTTTCTATGTAATGTCTAATGTGCAGGATCATATTCCTAAAACAACCCTTTTAGGTTTTTATATAGCTTGTTAAATTTTAGACGGAGTTTGGTTTTTTTGTCTATATGATATTTTATTCATTTTTAACATTCCGAAATCAATGGGAGTGGTTTTGGTGGTTACTATATTAGAGATATTGTTATGGGATAACAATTTTGTATGGTTTTGGTTGACCGTATGAAATTTTGCGTTGGTTGTGGGTTTTTTAGTGCATTGAATCATGTTAAATGACTTGTCAGGATTTTTTGGATCATGTTGTATTAAAAATTTCACATGATATGAGACATTTAGTTTTGAAGGGACGATTGTAGGCATGGACCCGAGTGTTCCCCTTCAATGCCTCACCTACGTATCACATAGAGTTAAAGGACACTAAATAGGATAGTGGGTTTTTAAAAGGAAAACGGATAAGCACATGGTATTATGTAAAAGTGGTCAGTCATTGTGGGCATGTAATTATCAAAAGGACATAGTAAAAAGTGTATAAAGGGTCATGATGGTAGTCTACAATAGTTTTAAATCAGGTGAATGTATGGGAATTAAATGTTGAATTTAGTGTCTCCTATTAAACGGTGAATACATTTGGTGCATTGGGAAACCCCATGCAGTGTTCAAGTCTTACAAATCCTATATATAAAATATTGTTTCTAAAATTCCTTGGATTGGATTTTAGACATTTATTTTTCCCAAGTGGACCCTCGATCACTCTTTACCTTTCATCTAAACATCTTGGGAATTTAACTTCCATTATTTTTTTGTATTGAATACTTACAAAACATGGTATTGTTCCTTACACTATCTATATAGTGTCTTATTTATTCAATCTTCTGGATTTTCATTATTTGGGACATTATATTTTTTGTGTGGTGAATTAATAATGGAAGAAATTGTTTATAATTAGGAATACGATTTGGTGGTGTAACCAATATTGGTGTCATATTCGCATTTTATTGGTCATTACGATATAATGTTTAAATTATATTTGAATTATTTGAATGAATTTATCTCTTTATATATCTGTCTCAATTTTATATGAATTTGTTGGATTATCATTTTTGATCATTCGTTTTGGTGAAATTTTTGAATAGATATAACTAATGTAATAAACTGGAGAAATAAAAATTAAAAGGGAATGGATTAATTCACCGTTGGGTATCAGATTTCAATTTAATTTTTCTTATTGACTCATACCCTATAATCATTATGGAATTATTTATTTTTTGATTAATTGATATGATAATAAAAATTAAATGGTTAAACACATAATGATGGTACTAGGAAAAAATAAGTTGAATATTTATGTTCTATGGGTGACTTGATATTTATGGATTTTTGGCCATGATATGTGTGACCTGGTGGCCTTGATGTGTTTGACTTGGTGGCCTTTATGTGAACTATGTCATGGATTTTTTTTGAATAAAATTATTTGACATGGAGTTTTTAATGTTATTTGGTAGCAATGGATTAATATTTTCATATAAATATGTGGTAATGGATATATAATTCATTTTTGTGAATCAAAATGAAATAATTAAAAACACACATCTTGATGGACTAAGTCTAAAACAAGAAAATAAAATAGAATAATATTTGTATAATTTCGTGTGACTTCTGTGGGTTAAATTTTTACCTTATTGGTATTTATTTTCAGTGAGATTTTCATACTACTGTCAGGCTTCCTAATGTAAACCCATTTTTTGGGATTTTATGTGTAACAACCTAGAACAATATTAGTTATATTTATTCTAGATAAATTTATGTTTTTTTAAATTTTTTACTTTTATGACACACTAAGTATATCTGACATTAAATGTAAAATGGGTCTTATCTTATGTTACACGCAACACAATGCTTAAAAAATGTGAAATACTATTGGAAATATTTTTATTTAATATGATAGTTATCACCAAGAACATGGAATTATTTTAATAAATAAATTAAACAAATTTAAAAAATATATAGTTAACACATAAAAATAAAATTGAATCTTTGGTGATTAGTACATTATAAATTAATATAAAAACTAACAGAAAATTGTGGAAAACATTTTCATAAAAACATTCTTTATGAAAAAAAACTATTTTTCATAAATTAATAAACAAATTTTTGTGAATTATTTTTAATATAGTGATATATTACATATTCAAAAAAATGTTTAAAATTAATCTTATATGTCTTCTTAACAATAGATAACGATAAATACAATTTGACTCATAAAACATTTTTTCTTTAAAAACAGTCCTGTCACATATTTCACCGTAATTTTTAAAAATAATCATTAAAAGTTTTATAAAATTTCTATGAAAATATAAAAATATGTTTTGAAATAATAATATCTATTTCATCATGGATTGAATTATTCAAAATTTTCCGAAAAAATAAATTTATTGATTTTTAGTGAAAAATATTGGTTTTTATTAAGAATTGTGATTTATTTTATAACATTTAAAAATATATAATTTTTGTATACATGGTATTAATAGTAAAATAAAATAAATGATATTTTTATTAACCAAATTTATTTAATTTTAAACGTTTTGATATTTAATTTTTAAATGAAAAATTTTAAAACTATTGAACATTTTCTATGGTGAGAACCAATATCTTGTAGTGTCTATTGGATTAATTAGGAATTAAAATTTGACACCTATATTAAGGTAATTTGGAAAAATGGAAATAATATTTTTAATGAGAATAATTTATATTATCAAATAAGAGGAAAATAATTTTTGACACTATTGATTTGTAAAATTTGTTAACATTCATTACCATGGTTAAGAGAAAAATGGTTTTATCAAGGGTGAAAAAAAAAACGATAAAAGTTACAAAGGAACAAAAACACTTCCAACCTCCATTTTCATGAAATATTTTCACCTAATATCTTATAGTTTTTTAAAATTTCAAATTTTATCCTTGTTTCATATGAAATATGTGGTTCACCTTTTTAATTTTAAAATATATAATGTGTTCTACTCGCCTCACTTATAAAATGCTCCACTCTCCTATACTCTTCAAATTTTAAAAAACCATTAGTTCAGGGAATCCTAGGAAAAATAAATGCATTAATTCCATCATATCATACTATAATAATTATTAGTTTCCTAAATCAATCAATGTATGGATTCTTTTGTAGATGAAATGAATGTTTCTGAGAAAGAGGTAACACCCCAAACAAAGGATTTTATTTTTCTTATACACCTCTTTAATTAATATTCCACAATGTTAATATAATATCATCATTATAATAAATATACTAATATTATTTGGGTTATGTGAATTACATAAAACCAAATCCAATTCCATCAATGGACTTACGAAATCATCGCTCAGTTGTATGGTAGGCTACTTACTCATAAACTAATGTTATTTTTTTCCAATCCCCATATTTTATGATTACATATAATGATGTATTTAATATTTATTAATTTTATTTATGATAATAATATAACTCCAAAATGTTATTACCACTTATACCCTCTTACTTCCAAACCATTTAGAAAATTATAAAATCTCTCTTATGTATGGAGGACAACCGCCTTACAAACTAATGTGATTTGTTTTTCATTTCAATTTTACTAGGTTGGAAATAAAGAGGGATTGATTATATATATATATATATATTATTTTTAACATATTTATTCAATTTTTATTGTGATATCACATATACCTACTAAGTATTCAATACTTGGGTATAAGATAATGTTGCTCCTTTGTACGAGACACAACCGCTTCTAGAAGCAATGTGATTTGGTCTTCACGTACTCTTTACATGAAATAATATATATATATATATATATTGTTAAAATAATATTTCATATATATATATATATTATTATAATAATTATGAAAATCAAATATATTTTTTAACATTATTATAATCAATCTGTTGATAAAATGAAAACGTCGTTCACCATTACATTCAACCTACCTTCTCGATTAATAGTGTATTTCATTATCTATCTCGATATTTTTTTGTTTAACCTAAATAAATACATAATTAATATATAAAATGGTTAAAATTATTTATAATTATATCTATGATTAATGAAACATGGAAAAAAATAAAAAATTAAAGGATTCTTGAAAAAAACAAATATTACATGAAACATGATTATAATATTGAATTATTGATAAATGGATAATAATATGGCATATGTAAATATTATATGGTTTGATAAATTTGTTTATGGTTTTATAATATATAGATAATAATAAAAAAATTAATTTTCCAGAGTTATTAATGTGTGTAATGAAATTTGAGACTTATCGTTAGGGATTTCTGTCTCATATTCTACTTATATGAGACAAGATCTGTATTCACGACATATATATTTTCGGTCGTTGTACAATTCCCATGAATTTGTTTTATTAATATTACGATGAAAATTATGAGGATTTAAATATCTATTATAGGATATCATATTCACTTGGTTATGATTAAAATTATACCAAATCATTAAGGAATTTTTTTCTCAAACATCGTTTATACATAAGCTTTTTTTGAACATTTCATTTTATATGAGGTCTATATACTGCTTAATTGAAATATTAAATCATTAAAAGCATTGTTTTAATTATATTTAATGTTTCATTTGATAGTAATCATTAAGGGTTCTGAGGAGAAAAACATACAAATGCAGTAATGATTTTTCCTTAGAAATTCATCAATTATTTGAAATATTTATGATTTTGTTTTGAATAATGAAAAAATATGATCTGTATATCAATAAAATAATGAAAAATATCCTTACCTAGTTATTAAATTATAATACATGTTTTCCATTATTTTACACAATTTATATACTAAGGTGTTTAAAAATGTATTTTTTGGAAATATAATTTTTTATCTCTTTCGTCGAAAACCATTTTTAAAAAAAAAAAATTTCTACAATTGTTTTCCAAAAATATTTATCATTAATTAAATGATTTTGTAATGAAATATTTACACATATTTTAATTTTAAAAAAAATTCAAAGATGAAATCTTAATGTCATTTTCCAAACAACGCATGTTTGTATTTTATAAAAAATATTAAAAGAATATATTTAAATAATGTGTACAACATTATAATAGTTTTAAACCTTTATGAAAACCAAATATTATAATGGCTATTTTCTATTTTTTCAACGGATATAAAAAATGGAATTTTTTTTGATAATTTTTTCTAATTCAAAAACATTATTCATTGTGGAAATGAAATTTTCCTTACGAAATATTCTAAATGATTTATAATGATTCCTATATATGACATAAATTTTATTTTCATAACAGATAAGATGAAAATGTTTTATGTTTTAAAAATTGTTTTTCACAGTTGAATAACTATTTTCCCCAAAAAATTATTCAAGTTATCTTTCAGAATAATTCCCCATATATGATGACCTCCTTTGATGATAATTATGATATACTAGGGATATTATCCAAGGATACCACTATTATTAATTCTATGGATAGTTTAGGTTTATGTGGAAATGGTATTTATCAAAAACATTTCGTATTACATGAATATTTCTAAAATTAAATGATGAAGTGATTACGAAACATGTTTCTTTTCCACAAGTTATGCTATAATAAATTTTTATGTAACCCATTACTTTTACTAGGTTATGAAATGATAAATTTTTTATGATATTGTGGAAAAAATAGGTATGTATTTCATTATGATATGGTTTAGACCTATATCTCCCATTAATAATTTGGTTTAGATTTATATGTCATAAGATAAATAGGAAAAGAATGGAGAGTGAACCATGTTCAGTAATGGAAATTGTCAACTATGATAGGCTTGGGAGTAAACCTAGAACGATATGACAGTTCGGGGAATTATCCCATTAAACTATGATATTTTTTGTAATAATACTTTACTTATAAGGTAATTGTTTTCTAATATTATGTTTATGCCTGAATTCCATGTCTTGTGTCCATATGAAGCTCTCATTGAATATGTTATTCAATTTATTTATCATTCATGTGTTTTGAACTTCCAATATTTAATCCATGAATAATGTTTTTAATAATTTATAAGTGGTATATGGTTTTCATATATTATTCCGATGTTATCATACATCTATAATTATGTTGTGTTTATGTAATTTCATTTGTTTACCCTTACTGAGCATATGATCTCACCATTTAATATGTTTCATTTCATTAAGTTCAAATAATGATATTATGTATAATATTTTATTGAAGGCATATACATAATATAAAAATATAATGTTATTATGTACCACACTTAGGGGCATGCTATTTACATTTAAATTTTTATAATGTAACGATACCAAAGCAATTCTGTCGTGGATCATTATTTATTGTAATGAATATTCATATCTTAAGATGTAAATTTTTTTGTGATATATTTTCATCGCAATAGATGGCATCAAAGGAAAATGTTCAGATAACATTTAGAAACAAGTATAATAAAACATTAGTGATATCCCTATGTATTTTACTAATTATATGTCTAAAGAAGAGTTAATATATAGTAAATGTCCTGGAATTTTCCTAATGGATATAGAAGAAACTTTCCAAGAAATTACATCCTTATCTTGATACTAATGTTGTTGGAGAACTATAAACGTTGTTTCCTAGGGTAATACCTTCAAAAATGGAAATTATGGTAGAGTTTATCATCACATAGTGCATGATAATTGGAATTTCTACACAAATAGATTGACCTCACAATGGAGATGCTCTATAAATTCAAGAACCCTTTACAAACCATCAAGAGGTATTGATATAATAACCATTAATGACCTTGATTAATACAAGTTTAATATATTGGAAATAACATTCCATTATTTAGATATCCTATTAGTGATTTTTAATGATTATGTGGATCCCAAATATGATTTTAGTTTTTAAAAAAATTATTTTTGGTTTCAGTCTATGATGAGAACTGTAAGGAACTAGATCATCTTTGAATGTGATAGACAATGTTTTTATAAGAATCTAACAAGGATTATAAATTGAAGAATGTATATTGGGATTATTCTTAATTTTATATCATGATATATGGTTAACAACATGCACCTTAACTAACTCTTGGACACACTAAGGAAGAGAATGGTAGAGTTTGTTGGGTGTTAGGGTGGTGTATACCATTGAAGAAATACTATTTCATTTCATATTTTTCAATAAACTAGGAAGAAGATATATAGAGAATTTACCAATGGAATGATAATATGTTTTGAGTGTTGAAAATAAGGATAAGAAGTAATTAACTATATCAAAAAATGAAAATTTCACTTAATGGAATGGATGGGAATATTGGTCTCCCTAATATATCATCTGTGTTTAAATGTTTTCAATGTGGAACATATAGTAATTATAAAAATTAATTTTCTAATGATAAATAGCATGATGTTAATTAGGAATGTTTCAAAAGTGATGTTTATATTATTTATTTTTAAGATACTATATGTGAAAAATTCGAGAAAATATGTTTTATAGAATAAGATGAAAATACCTCATTAATGTTGTATTGTGAAAGTGGAAAGAATGATGTGTTTATATAATGGGAATAAATAATTATTTTTATTCCAATGGTATTTTAGGAATAATAATCATAAAACAATAGTTGATTTTTCTATAGTAGTTTTCTATTAGGAGTTAACATAATATTTTATATTATATTTATGTCTAGTAAAATTTATCTAATGTCAATTTTATATTTTTATGAAAGGGTGATAATCCATTTTTTGATATTGATGATAAGGAAGTAGAGTTTAATTTGGGTAAAGAGATTATCGATATGGATAATATAATTTTAATAGTACTGATTAGCTTTTAACTGGTTATTTATATAATGAATTTTTTTTAATGTTATCTTTGATGGAGTTTAAAACATATTTGGATTTATAGATTTTATTTAATAATATGAAATTTTATTTATGGAATTAGGGAAGATTAAATTTCTGAGATCAATAAAAAAAATTACTATGTATTTATTCTAATATAATGTATTAACATGTTTTAGGATAATATATTATCAATGTATTTACATATTTATTTTATGACATTAATATCTACTACAAGTTGTTTTGGGGATTAATGTAATGTTGATTTTTTGAAATTTAATGACCTTACTTATATATTTTTAATTTTGTAACGGTCATAAGGATAGCCATTTATGGAATGGTTTATGTTCAATGTTGGATTTCATTTTAGGGATTAATGTATTATTTAACCATATGAAAAAAAATCATTACATGGGGTAACAATTTTTTTCTATAGTAAATAGAGAAAAATATAATGAATTATAATTCATTTATTTATTTTATTATATGTTAGTGTGTTTTACAAGAAAAAATTCATCTCTTATTGTAAGAGATAAAGTGGAACATAATCAAGGAAAACCCAAATGATGATATTTTCCATTTAAAATTTGTTGGAATAAAGTACTCTATATTCTCAATAATATTCACCAATTTTAATAAAATGATCTCGAAAATAATTTCTCATATTAAGAACATTTTTGATGATATAAATGACCTTTTTCACAAATATTTTTTTATGGTTGTGGGGTTTTCTATTTTCACATAATCATAAAATTTTATATGATCAATGATATATTCCACTATCCATCACAATATTGACCTTACACATTTATTACATGTCCGTATATTCATTTCCCGCTTATGTTATCCTATTTAAAAGCCTAGTATAATTTTTTCTAGATGAACTTCATATATTCCACTCTATCTTTTCATGTTGAATTTTTCTTAACCCTTATATTGACTTGGTTTTCCCACAATGGTATTTTGAAATGATAATCCATTATTTACCGATAACATGTTTAAATTGTGAGGGTATAATTCATTTAATGGATGTATAAATTAACACCTCGTGATTTGGTGAAATATACATTTTTCAAATAAATTTAATCTTTTTTATATTATTCCATACAGAAAACATAGATAATATAATTCATTATATGTAAAACATTGTTTTTCTTTAGTTACATAAAACAGTGAGTTTAAAGATTACATCACATGTTATTAATTTATTATTGATTAATATGATAATTACAACTTAGCCGTTAAAATAGTGCGTACGAATCTCATTAAATAAAATATGAAAATATAAATTTTAAGAATTCATATAAAATGATTTCATTGGTGTCCAATTAATTAGAAATACAAATAAACAATATTTTAAAATAATATAAATCATTTTATGAAAACATTTTTTAAGGAAAAATAATATATTTTAACTCTGTAAATTAAAAAACCACATTTGGTGGATTATCTTTAAAAAAATTATCTATTTCATTTTCTATGAAATTTATATCATTCATCTTATGTTATTTCATTAAAATAGATAATAATAGTTCAAATTTTATACTAAACACAATATTTTTATAAAAAGTATTTTTGTCACCTTTGATGAAAATATTTTGAAAATTGATTATTGTCAATTTTAGAAAAAATATTATAAACAATAAATATTATTTCTGAAAATAGAATTTCATAAATAACATTTTCATATTTTTTATTATTTTCAAAAAAATATAATTTTTTCGATAAATACTGAAAAATACGGATTTTATTATAAATTATCATTTATTTTAATAAATTTAAAAACATAAAAAGTGTGTTATTATTTAAAATAATAATTATTCAAATTAAATATCCATTAATACAATTTATCTTGTTTTATTTTATTAAATTTATAATTTTTATTTAAATTTTTTCAAAACTTGTAAACTTTTTCTATTTTGAAAACAGATTTGTCATTATGTTTATGGGATTAATATTTAATTAAATTAAGCCAATTATGTGAATGGAATTTTGAAAATGGGATTCCATATATTTAATCAAAATACTAAATAATATATATAATGTTAAACATTGTTTGGTCAACTAGTCTAAATACCCTGAGAGGGGGTGAATCGGGGTATGGCAGATTAAAACAACTGCCCCTTTTTGATATTGTTTTGTTGTAAGAAAAAAATCACTTCTCTCTCATTTGCATTGTTGAGTATGAACAAATCATAAATCATTCATAGGAAAAAAAAATTACTTGGTTCACCATCATTGGGATACATCAATGGAGCACACACGAGCAATGCGATGATGTACCAAATCCAATAAGAGAACACTACTGTTTACAAGTTAGAATTGGACTCAATGTCCTTTTTAGTTTACAACGAATCAAAATTTGAAATTTCACTACTCTCTCAACAGATGTGTTCTCACTAATACATTATAATATCCATTCACAGCTTAAAATCATTTACTTCAATTCATTATCTATAATGAATGCATCCTCCACTATATGTAGATGTTCTATTGAAGTCAATTCTTCATCCACTAATGAATACACCTTTTCCACTGAACTCTTTGTAGTCACCGTTGAAATAATTTTTCAAAGCTCACTACTTCATAATTCTTCTTGTTTTTAAGAGCTCAAACAAGCCTTCAAGATGTTCCTTCCTCTTTGCAATGAACACACCTTTATATATCATAGAGCCTCAAAGAGCTCAAGCATTTTAAGAGCTAAAGTCGTCATAGAGCACAAATTCCTTTGAGATTTCGCAAATCTCAAACACACATTTTTGAAGCACACATCTTCTGCAATGCAGATCTAGACTTCGCAATGAGCCTTCCTTTCATAGAGCATAACCAGCCTCTACAAATACCCCTTACATCGGCAGAGCTAACCTCCCATGAAAACTTACATGGTGATGTAATAGCCATAATTTCTCCATTGTTTCTCTCTGTACTCACTTCATTGGGGTGGAGGACTATTTTTTAGGCATTTCCCACCATCTCTAGAACCTTCCATGCAAGGTCAGGTCCATGAAAGTGCAAATCACAGAGCGTCAAAATTTAATCCAAAATTCCCTCTATTTTAAGAATCACCATTGAACTTTTCAGATAGAAGAGCTCGTCGTAATCATAGAGCAGTCTATCAACCCATTTTCATTGCCACTACAATTCTCATCATAAATGAATATCCTTTTGTCAAAACAATTGTGTCACTGCAATGTTCCCTCGCATTTCTCTTCATCTTTTTTGTTCACAAATATCATCATAATCATAGAGATCACTGTAATATTTCTTCATGTTATTATGAAATCTACATTATAAAAACTACTTTGTCAAATAACCCTTCCAATACAAAAATTCCCAAATGTTATCATGATGTATTTTTTACCAAAAATAATATATTACCATAATGAATAGTAAAAACAATAAAAAAATAATTACCATAATTATGATAAAAATGGGTTCACATGAGGGTTAAAATTAAAATATAATGGTTAAAAATGAAAAAACAATTAAAAAATATATTCGATAGAAATATTTCAACTTTAAATTCACTTCGATCAGGAAGAAACCATTATGGATCATTTTAAAATGAGAAAAACATGGGCACACCAGTTTTATTTTATAAATTATATGTTATCCACTAACATAACTTGTAAAAGGACACCTCTATCCTCTCTTATTCATACTTTCAAACCCCTTTATATTGTCCATCACATTCCAAAATTACTTCCTTACATATGTACTATAATACTAAAATCCATATTATGGTCATAAATCCAACCTAAGTAGGCTTTTGATGGAAACCAAAATATTTTTCTTGAAGAAGAGGTAACATATCTTATGAATAATTTTATATTATTTCATAATCTACCTCATTAATGTTTTTTAAAACAATGATGAAAAAATAACTTTAACACCCGGATGTTTTTATGAAATATTTTCTGTAAATAATTTTATTTCTTAAATAGCTAGATTTTTGCGCAATCCTTATTTTACACGAACTAAAAGATGATGTTAGTATAATATGACCATTTTACCCTTGTTTTTAGGTAAAAATAAATAAATATAATTAACTTTAAAAAATGTAAGGTGAAGTCATTCTCTACCAATTATTTATGAAAAATATAAATTATATATATATTTATTAATAAATTGAAGGAATTAATATTAGTAAATTAAATTAATGAATAAAACATGTTATATAATTAATAATATATTTTTTATATTCATCTGATAAATATTTTTGCGATAGGGTATAAATAAACCCAATATGATGTATAAAAACCAGTATTTTAAAAGGGAAATTTCACAGACTTTTAATTAATTACCCATTTAAAATTAAGATTTTGACACATTAATAATTTAAATATGAAACCATTAAAATTTTATTTTTAATCAGGATATAAAAATTTACTTTAAATTAATTTTTAATATTTTTCTGATAACTTTCATGTTATGAGGAATAGTAAAAATACACTATATTTTAATTGAAAACTATCCTTTTCATCCAAATAATTTATATAGTTAAATTATAATGTTTAATTATTTTAATGTATAAATATAATACATTTTTATAATTCAATATAATTTATGTTATTATAATTAATTTTTAAATGACATCATATTTGAAAACATTTCAATCTTTAACAATGTTTTAAATTTTAAAAACTCATTCTCTCTTTTCGACAACCAGAATAATTTTATATTAATTACTGAAAGATATTTGTTTTTAATTTTTAATAATTAATTAAATATTTGGAATAAGTAGGTCCAAATTATGTAAATATATTTCTTTTATTTTTTGGGAATTATGATTAGTAACTTCGGTAATTTTTATTAAAACATTAAAATGGTAAATCGAGATTTTAAGTGTAAAAATACTATTATAAAATAACCATAACAATTGTCATAATATCATTTGATGAGTTGTTTTTTCCCTAAATAAACCTTGGTTCGAAATGGTGTTCTTTTAAAGCCACTTTGATGTGACTAAGAGATGTAATTTATTTTAGTTAATGAAAAGATAAATATGTCTCAAAAATATTTTAATAACAAAATCATTTTTTTATATGATGTTATACAAAAGATATATTTTCTTATAAATTATCATTTGAAAGTAAATTTGTTTATAATTGTAATTTATTTTAAATTTTTATGAAATAAATAATTACCTTTAAAACATACACATAAATAATGTAAGAATTAATTAATTGATGGGATATAAATAAAAGAGTTTTTATTAAAATTTTAATTCCCATAAATGGACCGAAATTCTTGAATAAATCATACTGGTTGAGTATATATCGACCATAACAATCAAAGGGTCGTGTTAGTTACTATTTGGATCCTTATAGGTGAGGTTGTAAAACTTATATTATTTTATTTAAATTGATGTAAAAGTTGTCACATTCATAATTTAAAAAGTATGACATTTTAAATGTTATATTTTCAGGAGATAAATTCTAAAACATGTATTATTATGAATTCTAGTAGATTTCATTTCATTATTGTATCTTATTTTTAGTTATTCTTTAAAAAATAATTATATTAAATAATTGCAAAAAATTGATGTAGTAATTATTTTATTAATGGAGATAATTGAAAAATGTAATTAAAATTTTTGAAGTAAATATAATTTGGGATAATTAATATGTATAATGAATTTTATATATGATATTGACCTCCTAGGAATATAATAAAATAGTTAGTTCTATTTTTTATTGTTATACTAATAATTTAAAAAATTATTAATTTAAATAGTTTAAAATTCTACCTTATTGATTATTTATCAAAATAATGTATTATTAAATTATTTAAAAATCATAAAACATTTAAAAAAAATATAATAATTATTATATGGTACAAAATGTTATTAATTAATTATTTATTGTCTAATTGATATCAAATAAGTGAATATTACACCATTCTAATATTGAAATATATGTTACCCTAGTTAAAAAATAAATTAGATAACTATGTGTTAATTAAAATGATTTGGTTTAAATTGACGAAAATACTGGAATTTTTTTTGTTTGATGATATTGAAACCTTATGTAATATAATCTTATTATTTTGGTAATTTTTGAGGTTTTTATTGGGTTTGATTTTATTATAAACTAATATTTTGGAGATACAAAATGTGCCCCTCATGTCAGTTACAAAAGGGAACCCCCTCCCCCACCTTTTCACATAACATTGAGTATTCATGCATGTAAATCCCTTATCTATTTCCCTTATCAACATCCCTATTCACATTCTATAGTTTATGTTCTTTTTTAAAGGCCCAATCTAGTGATCTAAGAGGAGATTTAGGTGAAGCACATCAAAGAAGAGCTAATATCCTCTACCAATTCTTTCAAACATATTTCTCATTCTAAATCCTATGAATTAGATTTTTAATTATACATTAATGGATATGTATCACTTATTTAATGAAATTATATTATAATTATGAAACATCTATATTCCACCTTCTATGCATCTTATGAAAAATATAATCACTGCGTTTGCGTACGTACGACTTACCGTCTCCACACCATGGTGTAAAATGTTCTTCACCGCCACCATACATGGATGGGGATAATTATGGAAATAGTAACTATATAAAATTTTTATAAAATTATATTTATTCATAAATATTATACACCATTCACATCAATACCATTCCACAATTATGGAAATTATATCATCACTCGTGCTTATATTCGACCTACTGTCTCCACGATATGATGTGATTCATTACATATGATCTACATTAAATCATGATTATATAAATGTATATAGTAGATAAATATGATATATAAAATATTAATATAATTTTATAATAATATTAATATGACCTATGAAGGAGGACCGAAATTAATTAGACAAAACATGGATAAGAAAACGAAGTAGTTAATACTTGAATAAAAAGTAATAATGAAATGTTATTAACACACTGATGATAATATGATAATATATTATGTCACAAAAATTAATATCATTCTTAAATAATTGAATTAATATAATTAAATCATTTTAAAATGGATTCAGATACATAAAAATGAAAACAAAACAAAGATAAGGGATAATTTGGAAATTACATTACTATTCGAAATTGTTTATACATATGTATTTAGAGGGGTAGATTTATAATCCAATTGCATGTTTTCAATAAATTATTTCATAAAATGTATCACTATTCTCCTATGTAATTATAAATTAATTTTTACCAATTTTGACTTTTTACTACATGGTTTAAAAAGAATATATCTTTTGCATTCCAAATGAGGTAATTTTTGACCTCTCTAGAAAAACAATGAAATGAATTTTTTTTCAACTTCTATTTCAGGAATGTATTTTTACTCCTTTATAATGCCTTATTTCCATGAATCAAATTTAAAATATTTTAATGTTATTTTCTATAAAAATATTTTCTTTGAAAATTTCACGGTATTTTAAAAAAAATGTTTTTGAAGAAGAAATAATATTCCCCCAAGAATTAATTTCAAGTGTTCAATCATAATTATCTTCTATATAAGATGGAATTATTTAATCAGGTTATGTTTCATGTATGTTATCCCTATAATTATTATTGTTAATTATGTTTATTATGGAATACTATTTATGAAATCCATTTTTTACATGGATTATATTATAATGGAATGATGTTTAAGAAACACATTTTATTCCATGTGGTATGTTATGATGAATGATTTAGGTCTTTATGACACACATAAGTATGGATTTAATTATATGATGGGTGGGACCTATATCTCCCTAAAATTCTTCAGGTAAATATTTATATCTCAATAGATTGACATCTATAGCTTTAGAAATTATCATAGTTCTATAATACAGGGTTGGAATGAGAAGTGAACTCTATTCCGTAATGGGATTTGTCCACTATGATGGTCTTGGAAATGAGCATTAAATAATAAGAAATTGTTTTCTATAATTATGCGTATTCCACAAAACATCAAATCTTATGTGATCAATTTTGGTATTACGTTCATTGATTCTTATGAATATTCATGATTTATCCCATGGATTGATATCCTTATCATTTATATGCAGGATAAGATTTTAAAATTTTATGTTCCTTTGTCTTATGATCATGATATGACTGAAATATTTCTTGTTTAACCTTATTCGGAATCTGATCTCACCCATTAATATGTTTTTCCCCAGGACATGGAGAAGGATATTATGTATGATATCTGAAAAAGGGTTCTAGTAATGATGAAATATGTTGAAGACAATGAATATGTATTGTGAACTAGTTGTTTATGTTTCACAATATCTAAAGACATTATACATATAAATTACTATCATGGTTTTGTTATATTTTTTAATGAATATTCATCTACTTAGATGTAATATCAATGTATATAAATTATGGTTCTTAGAGTTGGTATCATATGAATGGTATAGTTAACCATTAGAAACTAGGATTAGAAAACCATAGTAATAACCCAATGAATATGTCTATGTATATGTTATAATCCATGTGCTTTAGAAATGATCATGAATAAACTTGGATAAAACCTAATGTGTTAAAATTTTAAATTTTATTATTTATTATGTGGTTTTATCATTATAATTAGTGTTTCTCACACTATTATTCTTGGTTTTAGTCTATTGTTGGAACTTAATGGAATCACATTAATGCCGAATGGGATGAGAAATGCAATGACTGCCCTCATGAGCAACAAAATGTTATTAGAGATGGAGTGAAATTTCATGTATCTATGCTCACACATCTTTCCCAATCTATGAATCATGCGGGACATCCAAATGAGAAAAAGAGGTAACAACATTCTGTTGAGTCCTTCACGAGTCAGCGTCCACCATCATTCTGCAGGTCTTTAGATTTATTAGTGGATAAACCATGGATTAGTACCACTGAATAGATATTTTTTGTTATCTAAGGTTCAAAACATGAAAAATTAATCTTAGAAATATATCATTTGGATGGTGAAGTTGATGAATTGTGAAACCATATCAAGAATACAATTCCAATAGATGAAATTGAATCCATGGAATGGAAAGAGTTCACAACATATTTTTCTAAAAAAACATTCCTCATATTCTTCACAATAATATGGGAATTTAGTTCCTTGATCATAAGAAAATAGACAATGAATCCATTTTTTCCTTTGATCTAAATTTTACAGTACATTCAAGGTTTTATTTTGGAATAATTATCCTACTTGGGAGTAAAATTTATTGATTCATTATTGGATTAAAACCAAGGCTCTTAATGGAATTATATATAAGGGACATCAATAGCAATTAAGAAATCATATGGTGGGATCTTAAGGTTGATATGGTTATTGGCATAACCCATCAGTCCAATGGGTTTAATAATAAGAGAAAAATGGAATTAATGGGAAAATCTAAATACCACATTGAAAATAATATGAGTATCCCTTATGATCAATTTGTTGAAATAAACATGGAGGAAATTGTCCTAAAGTAACATTTAATGTTTTAAATGTGGAAAAGAAGGTGATTGGGTAGTTGAATTCCAAATTGATTGGAAAATATTTTCAAAGATGTGAATAGGGAAAAGGATTTGCAGAATGATCCACTTACAAATAAATGTTACATGTTAAATGAAATGGGGTATTATGCCAACCAACTCCCTAATCCCTGCGTTATTGATGATTATCAAGAGCTGGAAAATCTGATGGTCATATATATAGGATTGTCACTTACAATCACTATTGGTGATGAGGAGTTTGATAATGAAGTGGAGAAAGGTACACTTATTATCCACACTATAATATAAAATGCATTATTCGATTCTATATTACCCCACTCTTTTATTTTTGAATAATTTTCTAAGGGAATCACCATATTACATCAATAATTAGAAGTTGAGTTAGTTGTGACAACTCTTAATGGAACAACAAGTTCATCAATAGTTTGTAATTCATCTACTCTTGATGTTATGGGAAAGTGATTCCTGTAAATATTTTTGGATCTTCCTATTTGGAAATATAATTTGATTCTTCGCAAGTATAAGCTTTCTCTATATGGAGCTCATATCAATTTCAGTGGATGGGAAGTCATATTTTATATTCCAGACCACTCTATGATCATCTATCGATGCTAGTGTGGATATAACCATATAGTTGAATTTTATTATTTCTTATGGGTCTTAATTTCTATAAATGAAGGTTAACTGTCACATATGGTTGGGGATAAACTCACAATTAAGAATAAACCCATTTTAAATGAGATTAATGATGTCTTTAAGGTTGAATTCCTTGGTCTTCCACTAAATCATGAAGTTGAGTTTTCAACTGAACTCTTACTGAGTGCTCTTCCTATTTCCAAGACACATTATAGAAATTCCACAATTGAGTTGCAAGAGTTTTTTATGAAAATGAAAGAGAATCTTAAAGAGGAATTAAAACGACCAATTGAGTCACATTAGGTTCACCTGTTCTATTTGTTAAGAAGAAATATAGATCAACAAGTCTCTACCTTGATTATTGAGAACATAAAAAGATCACTATGAAGGAAAAATATCATATTCCCACATTGAGGATTTATTTGACCAACAATGTGGAGGTCAATACTTTTCCATGATTGATCTTCTTTTAGGATATCATCAATTAAGGTTCAATAAGGAGGATATACCAATGATGGAATTTTTTACAAGGTATGAACACTATGAATTTATAGTGATGCATATTGTTTCATACTAATTACCCTGATATCCTCCTGGATCTAACATATAGAGTCTTTAGAGAAAATTGTGATCAGTTTGTAGTTGTCTTTATAGATGATATTATTTTCTATTCAATGATCAAGGAAGAACATGAAGATCACTTGAGTGTTTTACTAAATACCCTGAGAAATGATAAAATTTATTCATAATTTACCAAGTGTGAATTTGGACATTAGAAAGTTTCATATTTTGGTCAAATAACCTCATGATAAAAGATCAATGTAGATCCAACAAAAACAGATGTCATTAAAAGTGGGATGAGACCAAAAATGGAAACTGAGATCTAATGTTTCCTTTGTTTGGGTTGATATTAACAACACTTATTTTTAAATGACAATTATCAAATCTATTTGTCGAGTTATCATAAACAGGTGTTATGTCCGTGTAGTTGGGGGAATGTGAAGAGAATTTCAACGAGATCAAAGTAATGTTAGATAGTTCACCTATGCTCACACTGTCTTATAGTGGGTAACAGTTTTTGATATAGTGTGATGTACACAAGAATGGGTTGGGTTGTGTTCTCTGGAAAAATAATATGGTGATAGCTTATGTCTTGTGAAAATTGAAAATCCCAGAGAAAAATGACCTAATTCATGATTTGGAGTTAACATTAGTATTTTTTGTACTAAAGCTATGTAGAAATTATCTTTATGGTAAAAATGTGATATATATACTATTCATAAAATTTTAATGTATATTTTCCCAAAAAGGTGCTTAATATTCATTAAAGAAGATGGTTGGAGTAGATTAAAGATTACAACTTCTCAATACATTACCACCATAGAAAAAAGAATGAGGTGGAAGATGATTTGATTCGAAAAGATCATGCTAGCCTATCCAGGATGAGGATCAAAAAAGATCCAATATTTATATATTTTCAAAGGATGGATATTGAAATTGTAAAAGAAGGGGATAAATCTTATCTTTCGAAAATAAATTCTCAACTACATATACAGGTGAAGATTCAGTAGGGGCAGAAAGAAGATGTAGATCTAAAAAAGAAGGTGAGAAATGTTCTTGAATTCAACATTGATTGTGATGGAATAATAATGTCTGGGAATCAAGTTTGTATTCCTCACATACTTGAATTAAAGAAGGAGATATTGGATGAGTCTTGTAGTTATTCATTCTATATTCACCCTCGAAGCACAATGATATGCTTGGAGCTGAAATATTATTTTTGGTTGGATGGAATGAAAAGACATGATGCTGAATATGTCTCTTAGTACTAGGTTTCTCAGCAAGTTAAGGCTAAGTTACAGTAGTCAAAGGAGGTATTACAATCATTACCCTTACCAAAATGAAAATAGGAAAAACCCACTATGTCTTTTTTCATTAGACTTCCCAAAAAATCCAAAGTCCATAATTCTATATGGGTTATAGTTGATCACCTTACAAAATTGGAAAATTTCATTTCTATTAGATAGAATTAATCTCATTATCATCTTTCTAGGATATAAGTAAAGGAATGGGAAATATTTCAGGGAGAACAAATTTCCATTATATCTGATCAGGATACGAGGATTACCTTGACGTTCTTGTGAAGTCTTTAGTAGGATCTGGAAACAAAGACAAGTTTCAACACATCTTATCATTCTCATACAAATGGTTAGTCTGAGAGGACTACTCAAGCCATAGAAGACATGTTTAGAGGTTTTTCTAGGGATTTCTATGTTAGTAGGGATCTTCACCTACAATTTTTGGAATTTTATTACAATAATATCTTTCACTAATTTATTAAAATATCTCCTTATGAAGACTTCTATGGAATGATGTACATAACTACAATTTGTTGGGAGGAAGTTGTTGAAAGAAAGCTATTAGGACCTGATCTTGTTGATTAAATAGTAGAAAAGATCAGATCTATTCAATAGCACATAAGAGCATCTCAGATTCGAAAAACAAAGTTAAGTTGAAAACCAATGAAAATAACTAGTATTTGATGTTGGTGAAAATGGGTTTTCAAAATATCTTCCTAGAAGAGAGTAATGATATTTTTAATCAAGGAAATGATAATTCATAGTTATATGGGTCCTTTTACAATTCTGGATAATATTGGGAAGGTAGCCTACCGATTGGCGCTTCCAATGAGTCTCTTAAGTTCATGAGGTCTTTAGAAAGTACATACATAATCTTTCACATGTACTAATATAATAACCTGTACCGTTGAATATTGATCTTTCTTGTGAAGAACAACTGATAGAAATTTTGGATCATTGCGAAATAATTCAGTTAAACAAGACCACTCTGTTGGTTAGTGTTTTTGTGGTGGAACCATTGATTTGAGAATGCTACATTAGATCTTTAGAATATGATGTGGAACATTTATCCATATCTATTTTTATCCAAGTAGTGGTTTTTGATGGAAAAAGTCAGTTTCAGTGGGGTAGAATGTAAAACCTGTATGTTTTTATGGAATATTTTATCTATGTAATTTTAATTCTCAATAGCATGCACCATAAAAAATCAAGAGTTTAAAAAACCATGATATTCCTTTGATATAAAATAACCATTTTAACCAAGCCCTTAGTATAGCAATAATAAATATTACTAACTTATGAAAATGTATGGTGATGTCAATCTCGGTCAAATTTTTAAGTAAAATATAAATTAATTATATATTCTCATTGATAAATTTAGTGGATTACTAATATTAAATTAAATTAATGAAAAATACATGTTATATAATTAGTAAAATATTTTATATATTCATCGAATTTATATTTTTTCCATCGCGTTTGAATAAACCCTATTTGACCTATAAAAACGTATATTTTTTAAATTCCAATTTTACTACCTTTTAATGGAAAACCACTTTTAAATTAATATTTGGACACAATAATAATTTTTATATGAAATCATAAACTATTTATTTTTATGAAGTATATTAAATATTTCATTGAATGAATTTTTATTATTTTACTCCCAACATTCATGTTTTGATGAATAGTAAAAATATACAAAATTTTAATTGAGAACGAATTTTTTAATCAAAATATATAATATGGTTAATTTAAAATATTTAATAGTTTTAATTTTTATATATAATATATTATTATCATTCAATATAATGTATGTCGTTGGCATTAATTTGACATTTAATTTAGATGTAAAAACATTTCAACATTTTCCGCATTTTATCTTATAAAAACTCATTCTATCTTCCCAATAATGGGAATAAGTTTCAATTAATTTCTTAAAATTCATTGTTTTGAATTTTAAAACAGTATTAGATATTTGGAATCAGTTGGTTGAAATTATTTAAATATATATATTTTATTTTTGGGCAATATGAATACTATCATTGGTAATTTTTACTAATATAGTAAAATAAAAAATCGAGTAATTAATGATATGAATACAATTATAAATTTATCATAAAACATTACTTAATATAATTGGATGAATTTTTTTTCAAGATAAATAATCCTTGAGATGAAATGGTCTCTTTTGTAAGCCACTTGTATGAGATTAGGACATGTAATTAATTTTATTTAATGAAAAGTGAAATATGTATCACTCAAATTTTAGAAACTAAATAATTTTTATATAGGTTATACATAATATAAATTCTATTATAATTTATAATTTTATATTTAAAAGTCTTTTATTTTTCAGGTTATTCTTTTTTTGATATTTATGAAATAAATAATCACCTTGAATAGATATACTTAGGTGATGTAAAAAAATAATCAATTGATAAGAAATCAATAAAATAATTTTTATTAAAATTATAAGAACCCTAATATGACCCAAACACTTGAAAAAATAATATAATATTTGTATATTGTGACCATAACTATCCAAGGGTCGAGTTATTGACCATTTAGAGCCTTATAGATGAGATTTTGACACTTATATTATTTTAATTAAAGGGATGTTAAAGTTGACACATTCATAATTTAATAATTATAAAAATATAAATGTTGGGTTTTCCCGACGATAAATTAGACTACATATATTATTTTGAAATCTAGATGATTTATCTTCATCATAGTATTATATTTTGAATTTTTATTCAACTAATAATTCTATTAAATAATTACACAATATTAATGTTCTATTTATTTTATTAATAGATATAAAAAATAATTGATTTTAAAAATATTAAAGTAAAAATAATTTGGGGTAATTAATATGTCTATGAAATTTTATTGATTGACTTGACATCCTAGGAATATATTAAAATATTTTTTTCTATGTTATGTTTTTATATTAATATTTTTTAAAATCAATTTGTTGAATAGTGTCAAAATTGTCACTATTGATTACTTATCAAAATAATGTATTTAATTTATTTAAAAATCCGAAAACATTTTAATAAATGTATAATAATTTTAATATGGTCTCAAATATTCTATGGTATTTATTTATGTTTAATTGAAATCAAATAAGTGAATATGACATCCTCTTAATATTGAAATATTTATTACTATAGTTAAAAATTAAATAAGATAACTAAGTGTCAATTAAAATGATTAGGATAAAATTGATAGAAATACGTATCAAAAATTTATTTTTGGATGATATTATAACATTACCTAATTAAATTTTTTATTTTGGGAATTTTTTGAGGTTTTTAGGATTGGGTTTAATTTTATTTTAATTTAATATTTTGATGATCCCAAAAGTTCCCCTCACCTCAATTCTAAAAGGGAAACTACTCCCTCACATTTTCACTTCATGATGAGACTTGAACCTTAATTATCCTCATACTATTTGCCTTATCAACTACCTCAATTACATTATAGACGTTTTTTTTTTCTTAAAATTCAAACAGTAATGCTCTAAGAGAAGATTTAGAGGAAGCACATTATAAATTTGTAATATCCTCTACCGGTTCTTTCTAACTAATTTATTTTTAAACTTAATATTCATTAATTAATTCATTTTAAATTAATAACCTCAGTATAGATTATATACTGATATTTTATAATAATTTTGAGTCTACTATACTACACCTACTATTCATCCTTTAAAAAATGAAATGAACACGCATTCGTACATACGACTTACCGTCTCCACGACAAGGTGTAATATATTTTTCACCACCACCATACATGGTTGGGTATAATGATGGAAATAATAACTATCTAATATTATTATAACATGCTCTATATTCGGAAATATTATACACCATTCACTTCAATACCATTCAATAATTATGAGAATGATATCGTCACTCGTGCGTTTGTATGACCTACCATCACCACGGTGCGATGTGATTTTTTCTACATGATCTTCAATAAATAATGATAATATATATTTATATAATTAATAAATATGATATATAAAATGTTAATATTATTTTTTAATTATATTAAAATGACCTATGAAGGAAATCAAGAACTTATTCGAAAAAACATTCATAAGAAAATGAAATAGTTAATACTCGAATAACATGTAATAATGAAATGTGATTAACAAAAAAATGATAATATGATTATATATTATTATATAAAAATGAAAATTATTCTTAAATAATTAAATTAAATTATATAAATCTTTATAAATGACATTCAGATACATACGAATAAAATCAGACCAAAGGTAAGAGTTAATTTTGTAATCTCATAGTTTTTCGAGATTTTTTATACATTAGTATTTAATGGGGTTTATTTATCATAAATGTCTATTTTTTCTTGAAATTGATTCATAAAATGTTTTACAATTATTCTATGGATGTTTAAATACATTTTTACCCAGTTTGACTGTTTACTACACAATCTGATAAGTATATTTCCTTCTTTTCTCAAGTGAGGTTTTTTGACTCATCTTGAAAAAGTATCAGAAGAGTTTTTTTGAACTTATATGTCAACAATATAATTCTAATACATTGTAAAAACATCATTCTAGGAATATAACTTTAATATATTTCATGGTTTTTCTCTAATTTGTTTTCTTTTAAAATTTCAAGGTATTTTCAGAAAATAAAACTTTTTAGAAGAATAAAGTATATTTTCCTCAAGATTTAATAGAACTTATTATATCAAAATTATTTTCCTTCTAAGATTTAATTATTATGTAGGGTTTCATTTCAAGTATACCATACCTATTATTCATCTTGTAGATTATGTTTATTATGGAATGATATTTGTGAAATCCAATTTTTTACAAGGATTATGTCATGATGTAATGATGTTTATGAAACAAATTTTATTCGTTGGGTTATGTTATGATGAATGATTTAAGTTTTTACGTCACACATATGTGTGGTTTTCATTATATGATAGGAGGGACTTATATCTCTATCCAATGTATTGGGTAGATATTTATATCTCATTAGATAGACATAGATTGAATAGGAAATGATCTAGGATCCATAATATATGGCTGGAACGAGGAGTGAACTCGGTTTAGTAATGGACATTGTCCACAATTATGGTCCTATAAATGAGCCTTTACAAATAAAAAACGATTTTTTATGCATAGGTTTATACCAAAAAAACTTGTGTCTTATGTTATAACTTTTGGTATTACCTTCATTGATACTTATGAAATTTAATTATTTATCCCATGGCATGATATCATGATCTTTCATATTCTGGAATATATTTCCAAGTGTTATATTCTTATGTCATATTATTATGATATGATTGATATTTCCCTTGTTTACCCTTACTGGGAATCTAAACTCACCCATTCATATGTTTCATTCCACAAGTCCTGAAGAAGGGTATTAAGTATGATATGTCAAAAAGAGCTCATGTTATGAAGAAGTAAGTGAGAGAAAATGAAGATGTCTTATAAACCAGTTGTTTATAATTTCCAGTTCCTAAGGACATTATACCTATATGGTCATGTCATGGCTTTTGATGTATTTTTAATGAATATTATAAAAAAAATTGTAATATAAATGTATGTAATGTATGAGTTGTTATAATAACATCAACACATTCAAAAAACTTTTATGTTTTTATGTTATTTTTATACATAAAACCATCTCTACTTCCATCAAATGGGATATAAAATCAACATTAATTTGTATGAATGACTACCTCTTTACAAACCAATGTTTTTTTCCATCACCACCTCCAACAGATGGATATAATGATGGATTCAAAATTTATATATTATATTTATCCTATAATTATACCTATGAAATTATAATACCATGTAATTACCCCATCCCTAGAATCTCAGATCTGGTGGATCCTTTTTTACATAGTCTTTTGATTCATTAAACCACACCTTGAAGGACGGAATAGTTAATTAGTCATTCAAAACTATATACATAAAAGAAATTTTCACAATCCAAATCAAGACGCCATCAAAACTGGCACCAAAACCATCCCACAACATGTCACAAAAGGGAATTACATATCCGCACTGGCTAGAAAAAGTGCTCATGTATCATATATTTTGGTTTGGGAATGATATACCTAAGGATAGAAACAGAAAACATCAAAACCAATTGATAAAACGAATTTGAAAATTCAATCCAAACATTGCTTTAAAAAATACAGAATTGAATATATATGTTTAGACATATAATAAAGGGTCCAAGTACACAAAAAATTATCATTAAAACATCCCTAAGTACTCTTCACAACAAGGTGCCATCACCCATAAGCCGTCTCCATAACACCGCACCATAGAAAGGAACTAATGTCCCGAACAACCATCACCCAAGATCGTACCTTATCTTGTGTCAAACATGATCAAGTATACATACACCCAAGGGGTGTAATTATGATGTGATACTATGACCAATAGGATACCACCAAGATATTACAAGTACTAAACAATAGATGAGAAAAAAACATTACATTCTATATAAACAACAAGTGGTGGAAATAATTTCTAAAGAATGAAGCATTTAAATGTAAAAAACATTCAAAGGTAATTTTCCATGAGTGAGAAAATTTGGAAAAATAAATGTAAGATACAGTATTTTCCATCGTAAACCACCATATTCCATAAATAATTAAAAAAGATTCAATGAGCACTAATCCCCGGATCACCCCTAGGAACTAGTTAGTCTCGGGCCCCATGTAACTCATACCACGGTGTAAAGTAACCACAGTAAAAAATACCTTTATCTAGAAAAATACACTAATATTGAACATAAAAATAACCTAGTGGTCCCCAATCAACATTTATGTATTTTTTTTAGTGTTGACGTTATCTATTTTCTTAGTGAAACAGGGATAAAACTGCTCTAAATCACTTTCATACTAGTACATTTCCACCCTCCTAGATACATGGGCATCCCCCTTTGGGCTCAAAACCGTATTTCATGATACCAAAATCCATTATCACATAAAAAATAAGTTCTGGTCATAGTAAACTCAAAACATTAGCTACATAAGCTCTTCACCACTTACACCACTCAATAAAACCATTAGAATTTCAATAAAAGTAACATCACAAACATTGAAAATGTTTTTCCCAAAAATCCCTTTAAAACCCCACTTTGAAAACCATGTGAAACCCATATTCACCAAATATGAATTTTCAACACCAAGAAATTTCAATATACCCATTTCATTATTTGTAATACAACCCAAATTGGATAGATATAAAAAAGGCACGTAAAACACACAATTTAACACACAATTGGTACCCAAAATTAATTTCCTTAACAAAAATCACCAAACCAGATTTTTTAGCTAGGATAATGCAAGTGGATTGTGATAAAATTAGTAATTAAGATAATATAACTCATCTATCATTCATTACCCATGGAATCACCTACCACTACTGTCAAATCCCTTGAATCTCTAGGAGAAATTTCAACCAAACCACTGTCACACCACAAAGGACGTAGATCAAGCCTAAAACTACAAGAATATACCAAGAATCCTAGGATAAAATTTATTGTCAGAAAACCTAATTTTTGGACATATGTATCTTCATTAATAAGGGAATAAACCCCATGAAAAAGGAAGGAACACTAATGAGATGGGAGGAAGAAGGATTGAGACCCACATACAAGAGTTATCTTGATCAATATACCCAAATACACTAGTATATGAATTTAAAAATAGCCAAAAATGAATGTGAGGTTTTAATAAGGTTGATAAGGTTACGTGAGAACTGAAATTTGGGAAAAGAGAATAATTTGAAGGAGTTATGAAGGAAATAATTTACCTCTTCGAATTTGGATGATTTGGGAAAGGAAAATAATTTTTGCCCAAATTCGAGATGCATATGAGCTCCAAAGTGGGGGTAGAAAGAGAATGGGGGTGATCCTAGATTTAGTGGGCTTGGGTGAGAGTTATAATCACCAAAAATGAAAAAAAATTGACTAAGATATTAAATAAACAATTTTTTTAAACTATAAATTGGCTTCCGTCTGGCCCAATTTCCATAAATAAAAACCCAAATAAAATATGATTATGGATTTTTTAAGGGTAAAAATGTAAATGGTGATGTTAATAGGTTTGGGGAGACCATTTTGGAAGTGTAATGGGAGAAAAATGTTGAAAAATTAAATAGTCATAAAAGAAACAATATTGGTTTTAAATTCTTGAAATGGGCCCACGGTTTGGCCCAAATCCTGAAAGCTCACCCATTCCACAAAAAAATACTTGGGAAACCCCCAAAACAAAGAATTAATGTAAATTAAATGCATGTAACTTTAAAATAATTCAGGGATGTGACAATTCTCCCAACAATGATAATACTTTCTACCCTATAAAGTCAACTTGATGCTTGATCGGAAAACAAGAATGGGTACTCCTTCTCAACCCACAAATTCCTCTCCCAAGTCTCTTGTGTATCATTCTCATGCTTCCAAATAACCTAGACCAGTGGAATAGAATATCCTGAAGCACCTTTTCTTGGAAGTCCTCTATTCGCACAGACTTCTCAAAAACATATAAACCAGGCCCTATATCCAACACCTCCCACATCCATACATGGGATGGATCCAGGTTGTATTTCATTAACTGGGAGACATGGAAGACATCATGGATATATGTTAACTGAGAATTTATGGGAAACTTGTATGCCTCTATTCCAATATGCTCGATGATTTCGAATGGTCTAACATAAAACTATGTCAGCATCCCTTGCTTTCCCAATCGACGATGGCCCAGACGGGGGGCCACTATCAAGAATACCCTATCACCCACAAGAAATTTTAAGTCTTGACTCCTCTGTTCATTATATGATTTATGGAGACTTAAGCAGTCAAATAGTGCCACCTAATCAACATGACCTTCTCAGATGTATCCTACACTAGACTCGGCCCCAACAGTGAGGTCTCACCTATCTCAACCCAATATAGGGGGATCGATAAAGCCTGCCATAGAGTGCCAGAGAATGATCCATTAGAATCTAGGAATTGTAACTGTTATTATAAGAAAACTAATCTTATCCCCAATGGATATCCCAGGAACCTCCAAATGTCGGGAACACATACACATAGCATGTCCACCAAAATCTAATTTTCCCTCTCTGTCTGAAAATCCATTTGAGGATGGTATTCCATACTCATCTTAATCTGAGACCCTAAGGCCTTCTAAAGTCCTTTCCAAAACCTAGAAGAGAAACATGGGTCTCCGTATGAGAGAACAGAATATGTCACACCATGGAGCCTTACCACCTCCTAAAGATACCAATAACCCAAATCATCCACTTTAGCTATTTATCTGATTAGAATGAAGGGAGATAATTTGGTCAGATTATCAATCACCACCCTAATGGCATTATTACCATGAGGTGTATGAGGGAAGACAACAATGATATCCATGGGTACCTCATCGCAATTCCAAGTAGTAATGGGTAAAGAATAGAGAAAACTGGTGGGACATTGATGCTCTCCATTCACCTGTATTCATGTGTAGAATCTCAACATGCAGTCCATGATGTCATGTCTCATACCAGGCAACCAAAACTACTGACAGACACCATAATACATCTTGGTGGCACCCAGATGGCCTTCCCTCTAAGACTAGTGGCTATCCTTCATCAACAACATTCAAAGAGATAACAGCACTACTAACCGGCCCTTGAAGCATAGGATGCCCTCAAAAGATGATGCTCAATCTGAAGATGTCTCCCCACCATGATGAAATTGCTTTGACCAAAGAGAAGGATGATCGCTAGGCTGTTTCCGCAGAACTAGAACCACTAGAGAAGGATTCAACTGAATGTTCACCAAGAACAAACCCCAAAATTTTCTCCTTGGTCTCCACATGAATCTGAGAAAAGAGTCCTATTAGAGTCCTCTCGTTACTAGACTTCCTCAATGATGGCACTGAGATTCTTCTTCTAAAGGCATCGAACACCATATCAACCTTTCTTGGGGCATAAAAAATGTCAATATCGAACCCCTATAAATACCCCATCCTGTGATGCTACCTCATGTTGAGGTCCTTTTGAGAGAACATATAGGCCAAGATTTTGTGATCAATGTATACCACAAACTTCTCCTAAAAGAGGTAGTGACTCCATGGCTTCAAATCATGCATCACAACTCTTAACTCGAAGGCATGGGTCATGTCATTCTTTTGGTGTGGTCGGATTTGGCGAGATCCATACACCAATATGTCATCATCTTGGAGAAGAACACACCCAATACCGTTACAAGATGCATCAAAATACACCACACACACCTTTCCATCCCTAGGAAAAATCAGAATTGGTGCAGTAGTCAACCGCCTCTTCAGCTCCTCAAAGGATGTCTAACATTTTGGGCCCCACACAATCATGAACAGAATCTGGTCACCACAAAAATTGGAACCAAACCCAACAAAAAATAAGGCCCAAGGGGTTTTACCTATCGACATGGGATGGATGAAGTTCCCATGTATCATATTTTTTTGTTTAGGAATGAATTACCCGAATATGGATACAAAAAACATAAAAAAATAGACAAACCTAATTTGAAAAATTCATATGAAACAAGTTTGAGAAAAAATCCATAATAGAATACATAGATATAAAAATAATAAAAGAGGTCCAAGGAAAAAAATAAATTTTAGAAAGATAGCCCCATGGACTACTCAAAACAAGGAGTCATCCCTAGAAGTCACCAAAAAAACGTCGCACCATGGAAGGGAACTAACACTCTGAACTACAATCATCAAAACCCTTTCCTTTAACTATGTCAAACATGACCATGTCTACTTACACCCAAGGGGTGGATGTAGGGTGTGATCCTAAGCCCAATAAGATACCACTAAGAGATTCCAAATAGCTAAAAATTCAATTTACAAATCATGTCATTTTTGATAATCAAAAGGTAGTGGAAATAATTTCTAAAAAATAAAACATTTAAATGTAAATATTTTACAAATGCAATTTTCCAGGAATGGGCACGTTACAATAAAACATGTAGGGTAATGTATTTTATAGAAAAACCAACATATTCCAAAGATAAATTCTCATGATTCAATGAGCCCCAATCTTGAGAACACCCTTAGGCACTAGGTAGTCTCGGGCCCCATTTACCTCATAACTCAGTGTTAAGTTACCATAGAAAAATTTGATCTTGTGCACGACCCACTAGTAGGGAACAAAACCATAACCTAGTGTTCCCTAATAATGATCAACATAGTTTTTTTAGTGTTGTTGTTAACCATTGTCTCAGTGAAACAATGATAAAACCCATCCAAATCACTAGAGTATTTGTACATATCTGCCATCCAAGGTGCCCAGTTTCCCCCCATTGTAATCCAACTATTATCTCATGGTACAAAAAGCTAGTATCACATAAAAACATAATTTATTGTCATAATATACTCAAAATAGTATATAAACATGTTATTCACCACATACACCACTCAATAGATCCTTTAATATTTCAAAAAAAAGAACATCACAAAGTATAAAAATGTTTTGCAAAAAAATCCCTTAAAATCCCAACATTTCAGGCCATGTGACTAACCATAATAACAAAAATAGAATGTACTACACCAAAAGAATTTCTATAAACCTATTACATGATTTATAAATCAACCTCATTTGGCATACCATAAAATAGTCATGTAAAACACCTAATTTAACCGAAAATTGGTCCCAAAAAATCATATACTTAGAAAACGTCACCAAAACCAGATTTTGCAGCAATGATGATGGATTATAAGCACGATTAAAATATAAACATAGTAATGATAAGTCCTCTTTAATTTATTACCCTTGGAATCACCTACCATAATAGTCAAAACCCTTGAATCATTGTATGAAAATTCAACACCACCAATGTCACGCCTTAAGGGATTTAGATCGATCCAAAAACCCAAAATAATATACCAAGAAAACAAGGATCAAACCCTTGGTACAATACCATTTCCACTACACATAAGTAACATAAATAATAAGAGATGAAACCCCATTCCAAAATAATGAACTCTAAGACTTTTGAAATAAGATGCATGAAAACCCACTTTCTTAGGGTATTTTGAAGCTATCGCCCCAAGTACAGTAGTAGTGGAACTTCCAAACAACCCAAAATGAAAGTGAGGTTCTCTTAAGGCCGAGAAGGTCATTTTAGAACTATAATGGGGTAAATAGAGTAAAAATTTAATCATTTATTAATGAAACAAATACTTGATCCATTATGGATGATTTGAGAAATCCTTAGAGGTTCTACCCTAATTCGTGAATAAAATGTCCTCCAAAGAGAGGGAAAAGAAAATGGGGGTGTTCCTGGGTTCAGTGGGCTCTGATGAGATTTTGAATCACAAAAAATTCAAAAAAAAATTGAATAAGATATTAAATAAACAATGGTTTTTTAAATTGGAAATGGGCTTCTAGGATGGTCCAATTCCTTAATTAAAAACCCACATCCACTATGATTATGGATTCTTAAATGGTCTCAATTGATATTGTGGTGTTAATAGGTCCGAGGGGGGGGGGGGGACTTTGGCTATGTAATGTGCACAAAATGTTGACAAATGAAATTTTTATAAAAGAAATAAAATTGGTTCTTAAGTCTAGAAATTGGCTCACAGTTTGGCCCAAATCATAAATACTCACCATTTCCTCCAAAAAAATGAATGGGAAACCCCCAAAACAATTAATTAATGGAGATTAAATTAAAATTTACCTTTAAATCAAGTCATGTATGTTAAAATTCTCCACACCATGAAAGACCTTCTATCCCGGACTGTCAACATGAATATTTATTGGGAAACAGGAATGGGTATTCTTCCTCAACCCACAACTTCTGCTCCCATGTCTCATGTGTATCATTCCCATGCTACCAAAGAACCCAGACCAGTAGAATAGGCTTTCCATGAAGTAAATTTTCATATAAGTCCACCATTTTCACTAGCTACTCAAAAATAGATAAATCGGTCTCTATATCCAACTCCTCCCAATTCTGTACATGGGATGGATCCAATTTGTATTTCATCAATTGGGAGACATGGACGAAATCATGGATATATGTTAAATGATAATGTAATTCCATCCAATATGCCACCTTACCAATAGCCTTGGTGATCTAAAAAGGTCTGACATATCCTGGGGTCAATATCCCTTTCTTTCCCAATTGATGATGGCCCAGACGAGGGGCCACATTCAAGAACACCATGTCACCCATAGAAAACCCTAGGCCTCAATGCCTTTGGCCAGAATATGATTTATGGTGAATCTGTGCTGTCAATAAGCACATCCTAATCAAAAGGACCATCTGAGTCATCTCCTACACCAGATTTGGCCCTAGTAGTGTGGTCTTACCCACCTCAACCCAACACAGGGGGGGGAAACAAGGCCTACAATAGTACTCTTCAAAAAGAGACATTCTAATCGAGGATTGGTAACTATTATTATAAGAAAACTCAACCAATCCAAAATGTCTATCTAGGATCCTCCAATGTCCAGTACAGATACACAGAGCATTACCCCCAAAATCTGAATATACTGCTCTGTCTAGCCATCTGTTTGAGAATGGTATGTCCTTTTCATCTCAATATAAGACCCTGAGGCCTTATGAAGGCCTTCCCAAAAGAAAAAAATAAAAGGGGGACTCCATCTATGTCAACTTCTAGTGGAACACCGTCGAGCCTTACCATATCCTGAAGATAAAAATGGCCCATGTCATCCACGTTATCTGTATCTATGATCGGAATGATGTGGGATGGTTAATTTAGATGATCTATCACCACCCAACTAGAATTATTACCCCGAGGTTTATGAGGAAAGAAAACAATGAAGTCTATGGCAACCTCATCCCACTTCCATTTAGGAATGGGTAATGAATGGAACAAACTGGAGGGCCTTTGTTGATCTTTATTACATGTGCTAACATGTGTAGCATCTCAAAATGATTTCCGCGAAGTCTCCCCTCATACCAGGCCACCAAACTACCGAAAGACATCATAATACATCATGGTGGCACTCGGATGGATAGCCCATTGAGACTAGTGTCTATCCTATATCACCACCTTTCACATAGATAACGGCAATACTAGATGGCCCTTAAAAAATATGATGTCCTCACAAGATGATGAAAATTCGTAAGAACTCACCCCACTATGAAGAAACTAATTAGACCACTGACCAATCTCATCACGAGGATATTCATGAGGAATTAACTCCACCTTATAAGGATTCAAATGAATGATCACCATGAATTCACCCCATCTTTTCTCCTAGGTATCCACACGCATATGAGAAAAGAGTTCCATCAAAGCCCACTCATCTCTAGACTTCCTCAAATATTTCACTAGGAATATTCCACATAAGGCATCAGTGACCACCTTACCCTTTCCGGGGGTATAGAAAATGTCAAAGTCAAATCCCTACAAGTACTCAATCCAACAATACTACCTCATGTTGGGGTTTTTGTGAGAAGATATAGGCCATGATTTTGTGATCAGAGTAGACCAAAATATTCTCCCTAAATGGTTTGTGACACAAATTATTCAATGAGTTCATCACAACTTCTAACTACGAGTCATGGGTCGGATAATTCTTTTCTTGTGGTTGGAGTTGGCAAGATACATACGCCACCACGTGATCTTCCTGTATAAGAATGCACCCAAAACCCACAACTAAAGCATCACAATACACCACATACCCCTTTCTAGCATTTAGAAAAAACATAATGGGGGTGGTAGTCAACCACCTCTTCATCTCCTCAAAGGATTCTTGAAATTCTCCACCCCATACAATCTTCACCACCTTCTAGGTGAGTGTTGTCATCAATGAATAAATCCTAGAGAAATGAAAAACAAACTTCCTATAATAACCATCCAGGATGAGGAAACTCTTGATCTTGAATATGTTCTTTGGTTTCTCCCATGACATAAACACGCTGTTATTACCAGGGTCCACCAAAACCCCCTAATCCGAGATCACATGCTCCTGAAATTTCACCCCCAGATCAAGAATGTTCATTTGAAAAACTATTCATAAAATATATGCTCTTGCAATGTTCCTAGAATGATCTTAAAATGATTCTCTTGTTCCTCCTTGATCCCAAATAAACATGGATTTCATCCACAATACCACAAAAAATAATTGAGATACTGATGGAACACCATGTGATTGAGTTCTATAAAGACTGTTGCAACATTGGTCAATCAGAAGGGAAACACCAAGTAATAGAAGTCGACGTACCTACTTTGAAAGTCAATTATTGGGATATCTTCCACATTCATCCTTAACTAATGATAGCCCAGATTAAATTCGATTTTATAAAACCACCTTTCCCCCTTCAACTGATCGAACAAGTAATCTATTTGGGGAAAATGATATTTGTCCTTGATTATTACCTTATACAAATTCTGTTATTCAATACCCAATTAGGGGGATCTGTCAACCTTTTTGAAAACAACATAGGAGCAACCCAAGGAGAGATGCTTGGGAGAATGAGTCCATTGGATCGTAGACATCCAGTTGTATCTTTATATACCTCATCATAGGGGGTGCATGTGAAATGAGGGAAGAGATCAGCTTGTTCTCCGTTCTAGATCAATTGAGAACTCCACATCCTGCTTTGGGGGAAAACCAAAAAACTCATCCAGAAATACATATAGAAACTCTTCAACTAAAGGAGGTATTCCACCATCTAGAGAATGACTATATTCCTCTATCATGAGTGACGATAACTAAAAAACAAGATCTCATAAATTTGGGAGAGGTGGTCCTACACGACTAGACTGAGGATCCCATTCCCCGAGAAATACCTGATGACTCCCATCAGGTGCCATGAAACTCACACACCTCCTATAGAAATCGATGTGTGCCAATTTGTGTACTATCCAATCCATGCCATGTATTATGTCAAATAGTTCCATATCTAAGACCAAGAGGTCCCTGTAATAACCCAAAGTTTTTCAAAGGAAATTCCCTTCTTATAATTATGTCATAAAATAACATAAAAATAGAAAATAGTGAACTACTAAGTGATAAGTGACCATTAAACACTTTTTTCAGTCTGGTTTTTGGATTTTTGAAAATCTAACATACACGGTTGTGTTCAAGATGATTTTTGGAGCCTAATAAAACAAAAAAATGGTGAATAGTAACCTACCATTATGAATAGTAAAATACCCATATGAATAGTGATATACCCTAATTAATAGAAACCTTACCTATGATATTATAAAAATAATATTCAACTGAATGTATGATGTATTATATTTTAGAATATGTAAAAGAATGTTTTAAAACAGTTTTTTAGTAATAATGAATAATTTTAATTAAATGTTAAATTAATCATATATATAAAATTATTTTTGAAAAATGGACTTCATTTTTGGATTCTACATGTCAAAAAAAATTGGGGTAAATTTTTGGTATTTTTCTGAAATAATTGGATTTTTTGATGAATATTGAAATACCATAATTTACAAAAATAAGCCAAATAAGCTAATTATAGAGTCAAGTGTGATGTTCTGTAGATGTAAGCCCACTTGGTTCGTGATAACATGATAAAATTACTATTATTGGTCATTCAAGACTCACTATTCCTTTTATTATGGGGAATTAAAAAACTAAGAAATTTTATATTAAGGAAACCCCTCTCCCCTCCACTATAAAAACCACCCTCCACACCCTCATTTCCTCAAACCTCTCAAGCTCCAAGATTTCTCGAAACTCTGCCCAAAAATCCTACCTAGCCCCTCTCCCACGTTCAAGAGCTTCTGATCTAATCAAAATACCAATCCTAGCCTTCTTAAGTAGAATCTCAAGAGGAGGATTTAAGAGGTAATTTCTCTCCCTCTTATCCTTTAATTTCCATTCAAGTTCAAGTTGATTACTTGATCTCTCCCCACATATATTCATCCAAATGGTATTTTAAATCCAGTATTATACATCTATTTTAATTTTATGTGTAACGCCCCGCGATTTTATGAAAAATATTCTTTTCATTAATGTCTTCTGTTGTACACTACACCAAAAGGAGATTTCACAACATGCATCCTTGACTTGCCTTGCATTACACGCAATCACGACCTTCCTCGATAGCTTGCGTCGTACGCAATACCGAGTTTCACTAAACAACGATATGCTATTAAAATATTATTAAAACTAGCCGTTATGAATAGTAATAACCACCTTTTAAAATTTTAGAAATTTTAGCTCTCAAAATGGACTTCATTTTTGGATTCAGAGTATCGAATTTAGCCTTTATGAATAGTAATAACCACCTTTTATGGGAGATGTTGAAGATATTTCACCACGATTAGAAGATTATATTCCGAGTTTCCAAAGACACTAAACTATTACGATCCTTGTGTGCGTGTTTTTGTTATGTACTAAGTATTCCGTAAAAGTAATGTAATGTCCATGTACTTCAAGCTTCGGGTCTCTACAGTTGGTATCAGAGGAAAGTTTTAGTCAACCTTTGGAAACTAGGATGCGAAAACGTTAGTGAGATCCCTAAAGATATTTCTAAGGTATGTCTAGGGATGTCCCTAAGGTTAAGTATATGTATAGGTTATAGTACTATAATTATGCTAACGATCATAGAATTAAACCTAAGATGTTAGATATTGAAGGTACTCCCCTTTATTATGTTGTTTTCCCTAGCATGATTTTTGCCTCTCACACTATTCTGTTTGGGTTTTAGACGATGGCTGGAACCCGAAGGAACCGTGTTGATCAATGCAATGGACAATGCAATGATTGTCCTCCTGAACAAACAAATGTTATGGGAGATGGAGTGAAAAATATTGTTGCTATAATTACACAAGCTATGAATCATTCTGGACATCCAAATGAGCAGAGAAGGGAACAATATTCTATTGAGTCCTTCATGAGGCAACATCCACCTTCTTTTAGTGGGTCTTCTGATCCAGTTGTTTCTGAACAATGGATCAGTACTACTGAAAACATATTTTCAGTTCTTCAATGTTTTGAACATGATAAAGTCATCTTAGCAGTATATCGTTTGGAAGGTGAAGCTGATCAATGGTGGAATCTTGTCAAGAATACGAGGCCATGAGATGAAATTGAGTCCATGGAATGGGACGAGTTCAAGAAGTTGTTTTTCAGTAAGTACTTACCTCATATTCTTCGAACAAAGATGGAAAAGGAGTTTCTTGAGCTGAAGCAGAAGGATGATGAATCTGTTGGTATATACGAAGCGAATTTTACAAGACCTGCAAGGTATTCATCTGGCATTATCATCCAACCTGAAAGTATAGTTGATCGATTTTTTAGTGGCTTAAAACCCAGTCTTCAAAGGGCATTAGCTATAAAAGACTTCAGTAGCTATGAAGAAATTGTGCGTTGTGCTATCAAGGTAGAAATGGAAGTTGGTGTTACATATCCATCTCATGGTTTTGACAAGAAACGAAAGATGGAGTTCAAGGAGAAATCTCAAAATAATGGTGAAAAGAAGATGAATGTTTCCTTATGCACAAAGTGTGGAAAGAAGCATGGTGGAGATTGTATTAAA
Organism: Viscum album; assembly: GCA_963277665.1. Classification (NCBI taxonomy): domain Eukaryota; kingdom Viridiplantae; phylum Streptophyta; class Magnoliopsida; order Santalales; family Viscaceae; genus Viscum; species Viscum album. Next base: position 1,570,728,483 of record OY728120.1, read on the forward strand.
GGGACTAGAAAATGTTTTAAGTGTGGAAAAGAAGGTCATCGAGCAGCTGAGTGTCGAAGTAATGGAAAAAGGGTTTCTAATGATGTGAATAAAGCAAACACTGCAGAGAACGCACCACCAACACTTCAATGCTTCAAGTGCAAGGAAATGGGGCATTATGCTAATAAATGCCCTAATCCAAGGGTTAGTGATGATCGACATGAGCAGCCGCTTAAGGCAAAGTACAAAGGGAACTCACATGCGGTCACTATTGGCGATGTTGAATATGACAACGATGTGGTGGAATGATTAATTGTTTATGTAATGGGATTCCAGAATAATGTTGTATATATTATCGAGGAATATTGGAATATTTATGTTTTGGTCTAATGTGGTATTCAAAGTGATTGAGATATTTTTGGAAATAATATGATATGCGCATAATGAAGGGAAAAAGAGAAAATGAAATGTTTGATAGTATTCATGAGCCCATGATTGATATAAGGACTAAGTAATATCATGGATTGAGTATATAGAATTTTGAGGATTTTGGTATGTGGAAATTGTTAACTTTTAACTAAATTCATGTTTTCACTAAGGTTAAATGGATATTCATTATTCAAGAGAATACATGATTACGGTATTCACAGGTTTGTAATTTGACCAACAAGATATATCTTATGATATATGGGGGATAAATGATGGCATTCACGTGATTGTTATGTGACATTTCAAGTAATCGTTTTCTTTATACTATGAGCTTGGACTGAAGTATTTTAGATAAGCCTAAATATTGGAATGGATTATGTTGGAAATATGCTAAGTTATGTTTATAGATAGAACTTTTTTCGACATTACTGATGGTATTTTATAGTAATGTAGTTTTAGAAAAAGGACAACCTGCAGGACGTGCTACAGCCCATCGCGTCGGAAAAGGCTATAGGAATTGAACCCACAACCGAAGTGCGACTGGCCTTTTTCACCTACCACTAGCCTACAGGAAGTCCCTGTTTAGTAGAAACTAGTTTTATTATATTAATCAGTATGATATATGAAGTATAAGTCCATTTTAGGAACTATATAGTATTAATCTCACTATAGATGGAATTATGTATTTTTTGATAACTTTTCTATCCTTTTGTTTGAGATAGATGGAATGACCCATCATTCTATCACCTGATCTGCTAACATATCACGAATGACAAATTCAACTTAATTTCTTTAAGAGATGAAGTTTAAATTTTCCAAGGAACGAAAACGGTGAGACTATACCAAAATCACGAAAGTATTTCTTCTAATTCCAATTTCATCAACTTTAGGGAAATGATCTTGAAAACCAAAAATGATGTCTTAGGGCTCTTATATCTGATGAATCAGGTGGTACCTTAGATCTTCACAAATTTATGGCTTTGTGATTGCTGGCTTTTCCATATCCATGTTCTCTACTACTCTCCATCAGAACATGATGGTTAGATTTCTCTTCCATATCCATATTTTCACTTATGTGGAAACCCAGTGATTAGTTTTTTTGGGAAATCGTTACATTTCATACTTTAGTTTTTAATGCCACGTTTTGGTATTCCTTTTATACGATGTGGGTTTTTATTAATGAAACATTCGAGTATTAAACCATTTATAACCCTGACGAATTTCGAGGGCGAAATTCATTTTAAGGGGGGTAGAATGTAACACCCCAAGATTTTATGAAAAATATTCTTTTCAATAATGTCTTGTGTTGTACGCTACATCAAAAGGAGCTTTCACAACATGCATCCTTGACATGCCTTGCATTACACGCAATCACGACCTTCCTCGATAGCATGCGTCGTACGCAATATCGAGTTTCACTAAACAACGATATGCTATTAAAATATTATTAAAACTAGCAGTTATGAATAGTAATAACCACCTTTTAAAATTTTAGAAATTTTAGCTCTCAAAATGGACTTCATTTTTGGATTCAGAGTATCGAATTTATCCTAAGGTGAAATTTTGGTACTTTTCGGATAACTTTCATATTCTGATGAATAGTGAAAATTACTAAATTATAATTAAAAACAACTTTTTAATTAAAATAATTAATATTGATAAATTATTAATTTGAGTGGTTTTAAAGTATATTTAGAATATATTTTTACAATTTAATACAATGTTGGTCATTGGATGTAATTTCATATTTAAACCAGTCATAAACAAGTGCCAATCTTTTGATAGTTATTATCTCTTAAAAACACGCTATTTGTTTTGACGACGGGAATTAATTTTTAATTTAATTAATGCAACAGATATGTTTTTAATTTGATAAAATAGACATCATTTTTGAATTCATAATGTCAAATATAGCTTAGATCTCATTTTTGGTATTTTTCTGGAAACTTTCATTTTTTGATGAATAGTGAAACCACTAAGTGGTAGTGAAAAAACTGAATATCTCATAAAACATAATTTTACCACTTCTATGAGTGGAATTTCGAAAATCCGAGAGACATGGTTGATGTTAGTAAGTAAAATTTGGTTCAATGAGATGAAAATAATTTTTGGTGAATAGTAACTTTTTACTTTTTTTACCACGGTTAAAAGTAAATAAAGTAATTAAGGGTAAAAATGATATTATTATTACCATAACACAAGTCCTAATTCTATTGGACAAGTATAATTCGACCAAAAACAACCTTAGGAATAACATATGACCATTTAGGCCCACTTGGATTTGATTAGGACATTTATTATTAATTTATTTAAAGTAGGGTTAAAATAGTTAAAATCAATGTTTAATAAGTAAATCATTTTTAATATGGGGTTATACATAAGATAAATTCAACTATAATTCTTCATTAGAAATATAAAAAGATATCCAACATAATGGTATTTTATTTGTAATTTTAAGACATTAAATAATTTAATTTATTTATGACACAATGATGATGCAATAATTATCTTATTAATGAAATATTGACATAATTGATGTTATAAATACCCAAATAAATATAATTTGAGATTTTTTATGAACTAAATTAATTTTCTAGGATAATATGACATGTTATTGTTGATATTAGTAACCTGGTTCGAACTTATCATTCTGTTATGAATTTCATAAAAATCATGTACCAAATAGTGTCAAAATTGACATAAATTAGTTTTTAAAACAAATATTATATTATTAATTGTTATTTAATTCCTAAAAATCTAAGGTTATGCCAAATGACTTAGATAAGGATATATATATTAATAATAAACAACTTGGGGTTCTTTTGGCTTGTTATGGTAAGTTTATTAACCATATAGTGTAATAAAACAAAAAGACACGGTAAAAGTTAAATTACTTAACTTAGAGTTAAATCTAATTGATAAGGTTAAAATAATAACCTAAACTTGTCTAAATCCTATTGGATGAGAGTAGTTATACCAATCCCCACATTATCTTCGAAATAAGACCCTTTGGATCCATTATAAACCGAATTTGTCCTTAATATAAAATAATATTTTGAGATTTTCCTAAGGTGCCCCTCTCCTCCCTTATAAAAGGGAACCTCCTCCCTCCCCTCCTCACACCAATTTGAGCATTCAAGATCGGCCAACCCATGACAAAATATCTTATCCACTTCCCTAGTATCATCCTAGAGGTTCTTGGCTTCTTAAAATACCATCCTTAGTTCTTTATGTGGAGGTTAAGTGAAGGCGCATCAAAAAGAGGTAATATCCATTACCGATCTTTTTCAATTTCTTTCTTCTTCAACTTCTTATTCATTAGTTGTTTCATGATAAAGTAATAAAATTAGTATTTCTTATATACTGATATGTTATTATAAATATGAAACAACTCTAATTAACCTTCTATCCATCCTACGGAAAAAGTAAATCACCGCGCGTGCGTACATACGGAATACCGTCTCCACGCCGTGGTGTAATCTATTTTCTGACACCACCTTAATTTTATTGGTATAATGGTGTAATGATTAACTATATATGATTATTATAAAGTTATATTTATACTGAAATAGTATACATACACTTCAACTAAATTCCACGACCATGGGAATGATATCATCGCTTGTGTGTACGTACGGACTACCGTCTCCACGACGCAATGAGATTCATTCTCAAAATTAACCATTCATGAATGAATTTAAAGTATATATAATGAATAATAATGAAATATATGACATGTTAAATCTACTGGATTTATGTATATATATATATATGTATTTCATCTACTTACTTCCATTCAAGACAATAAGGAAAGGAAAACAGCGTTCATGCGTACGTACGGACTACCGTCTCCATGAACGGTGTGTTTCATTTCATTTATCTATCTATTTTATATATATATATACTGAATATATATGATATATAAATCATTTTTTATATTCTGGATGTATGTAAATCATGATATAAGTAATAATAATGTCAAGAACAACAAGTCCAAACACCTACGATAAATGAAACGATTTTACCCAAAACGCTTCTTTAACATGGAATTTACAAAATAACGGGTAATATAAAGTTATAAGTGAACCATATATGGTATAATAACAATGAATATGATTCTGTAATAAGTTAATGAAATTATTTAAATCATTATACAGGAGGTTCGGATACATACAAAGCATATCAGACATAAGGTAATGGAAAATATCACAATCTCGTTTTTATCTGAGATTGTTTATACTTAGAAATTTACTGGGGTGTATTTTATCATCCACATCCATGTTTCCTCAATATGTAATATTTATATCCTTATACAATAGTTTATATCCAATTTTACCCTTTGGTGAGTTTTTAGTAAAAGATATGAAAAGAATCTTTTGTCGTTTTTCGTATGAGGTACTTTTTGACTTTTCCGACAAAAGTACGAAGAATGTTTTTTTAACTTATACTGCATGAATGGATTTTTAAAACATTATTTCCAAGAAGTTTCCTTTACAATTTTTAAAGTTTATTTTTAATCAAATTCTTTTAGTTTATAAATGTACGACATGTTAAGAAAGGAAAAGTGTTTTTGATGCAGAAATGATATTTTCCTCAAGAATGGAGTTCAAGTGTTTTATCAAAATTATTTTCCATCTAAGATAATAAAGGGTTCTATTTGTATCCCTATTATTACATTGATTTGATTATGTTGTGATGAATTTATATTTATTAATTTCTTTATCTTATATGAATTGTTTTATGATGTCACGATGTTTAAAGATTCCCATTTTTATTACATGGGTTATGCAGTGATGTATGATTTATGAATTTGTGGAACACATAAGAATGGTATTATTATGAGAAGGGTGGGACCTATATCTCCATACAATGAATTGGGTAAATATTTTATATCTCATGAGATAGACATGGCTGGAACGGTAGGTTATACCGGTTCAGTGAAACAGGACTGAAACGAGGGTGACTCGGTTCAGAAATGGACTTTGTCCACTAAGATAGTCTTGGCAATGAGTCTTGACTAATAAGATATGATTCTCTATGATTATGTGTGTATGCCACAAAGTATAATGTTTTATGTTATGATTATTGGGATTTCATTTCACTACTATGATTTATCCCATGTTATGAAATTATGCTCTCTTTTGCAGGATAAGATTTCCAAAATGTTATGTTCTTATGAAAATGATGTGATTGATATTTCTTTTGTTTACCCTTACTGAGAATTTGAGCTCACCCTTTTATGTTTTCATTTCCCCAGGATATAAAGAAAGGTTTTAGGTAAAAGAAGGAAGATCTTCATGGGAGATGTTGAAGATCTTTCCCCATGATTAGAAGATTATATTCCGAGTTTCCAAAGACACTAAACTATTACGATCCTTGTGTGTGTGTTTTTGTTATGTACTAATTATTCTGCAAAAGTAATGTAATATCCATGTATGTCAAGCTTCGGGTCTCTACATTATGTTTCTTATAGGATATTATATCATCCTACCCCATTTCCCTCTTCATTTTATTTTATTAAATAGGACGTTGTTCGTGAGGTGTTAATTTATCACCTTCAAGAATGACATATTTTCATCTTCCATTTCTACCTTCAGATCTGTTCATGAAACCATTTTTATTGTTGAACCAGAATATTGTATATGTGTTATCTCCTATTTAATGTTCTGGAACTAATTTATGAACATTTTTCTAGTGATAAATTAAAACAAGTATGTTGTGATCGAAAAATCGCTCAAATAAACCCAAACAATCATCATTTATTTCTTATCTAATGATTCATCCACATGGATCTAATATAATTAGTCATAAGATCATTAAAACCCCTAAAATATCATTAATAACATTTACTATCAGTTCTGTATGTTTACCCATGTTCTACCCAAACTTCAATTTAGGAATACAAGTGAACCACTCAAGAAAACCATAAAAACAAACATTCCCGAATAATGTTTTATAAACACTACAACTCGTCCAAAGGAAAATAAAATCTCTTAATGAAACCATAATGAACCATATTAATGTATATAAGGTTATTTATTTGTAATTAATTAATATAATGTCATTATATAGGACATTAAAGAGAAGGAATCATTCGGATACAAGGTAAGGGAAAATTCTCAAACCCAACTTTCATCTTTCGGGTTCTCCCTCTTTCACTCCATTTTTGATATGGTTACTCCTTAAAAATAATTTTTTCATAATTTTATTTCCATTTTTGGAATATAAATTTTTTTCACTGGTTTTTATGTCAAAAAAATGTTTTCCAAAAGAACTCTTCTTTTAAGAACACACCTTTTACTTATCACTCAAAGTGGACGGTTCTTGTAACATGTATGTTATTCCCTATGTATTTTGGGAACCCGAAGTTTATGAATGTGTTAATATGATATTAAACCCATTCCATTCCATGGGTTATTTATGTAAATTTTTTATATGTGTTCTATGTGGAAAGCATGATAATGATACTGTTATGATGTGACAGGTGCACCTAGAATTATATACCATAATATGAATGATTCAATGAGACAGGTGCGCCCAGAATTATACAGCACTTCAATGCAATGGGTAATGTTATGAATCTCATGAGTAAATGTGGAATTATGTGTGAACAACATGCTAGCTTGGTTCACAAATATGTGTTGTATTTATCCACTAAGACATGATGTTTCATTTTTTATGCATTGCCACATTTCAAGTCTTATATTTATGCTTGCTCTCATGTTCGTGATATTTTTCCCATGTTATGATTATACTCACCCCATGCTATATTCATATTATCTATCTTCTTACTAGGCTTCTAGCTCAGCCCTTTTCGTGTATATCCTCAGGTGGCTACATGTATTAAGGGAAGGAAAAGTTCCAATAAGAATCCAGGGAAGATGAAATTAAATAAATTTTTATGCTTGATGTTGTAATGGTTATGTGTGGTCCCAACTTTCCCAAGACTCTAAAACTTTAGATCCTCTATGTGTAATAATATTATTTTGTTTAGAATTAAAATTATGTAACAGTAATGTAACAAAATTCTCGGTCTCTATAGTTGGTATCAATGGAATGGTTTAGTTAATTTGAGAATTAGGATTAGTGAACCCTAGAGAAAACCTCTAGCATGTGACTAAGTGAAAATATGCACATAATAATATTTAAATAGGGATCCCATACGTTATTATTTTAGTATAAATTGTGCAAATAAATAATTTATTTATTCATTAATTGTTGACTTATGTTTTGTTCTATCCTTTTCTATTTTAGAAAATGATGGGATCTTGGAGAAATCAGGAAAACAACTCTTCTGAGGGCCAATGAAACGATTGCCAGAATGACATCGCCAATGATTTGGGAGGTGGAATTAATAACTTCATGGTGATGATTACCAAATTATTTCAGGTTATGAACAATAACCATAATAATGGGGAATATCCTCTTTCACCAAATAGGTAGAAACTGGCTATCGAATGTTTTTTTGCGGCAATGACCACCGATGTTTAGTGGATCTTTTGATCCACTTGTTGCGCAACAGTGGGTCAACTCCATTGAGAAGATCTTTTCTCTGCTTCACTATTATGAGACGGAGAGGGTGACCTTAGCCATTTATTTTCTAGTTGGATAAGTCTATCAATGGGGGTATTTGATTAAGAACACCATGCCAAGGTAAGAAATTGAAGAGATGGAATGTGAAGACGTTATGATAATGATTCTTAACAAGTATTTCCCAAGAACTCTTCACGCGAATATGAAGAGAGAATTCATAGATCTCAAGAAAATGGAATGAGAATCTATCACAACCTATGATGTATATTTCAAAAGGCTTGAAATGTATGCTTTAGGTTTTTTTTATCAATAATAATAGCAAAATTGATAGATTCTTTAGTGGATTAAAACCACACCTTCAAAAATATCTTGAAATTAGAGAATTTCACAGTTATGAAGAAGTTGTATGATGTGATCTCATAGTGGAGATAGTGTTTGGAGAATCTTCCCATGCCGATGGTGATAAGAAATTAAAGATGAAGTTTCATGCTGTAGGATCTAATGATAAAGGTGGGAAGAAATCTCAACGACCCACATGCCAAAAATGTGGAATGTTGCACCATGGGAACTGCATCAATGAGACGGGGAAATGCTTCAAGTGTGGGAAAGAAGGACAACATGTTGAAGAGTGTCTAAAAGACATGAAAAGTTATGATAATGTTGTCGATGAATGGATCAAACCACCCATAGTCAATGCTACAACTATAAGGAGTTAGGGAACTATGCAAACCAGTGCACTAAACCTTGAGTTCTCAAGAGTAATTAGCGTCAGCAGCCACCAATGCCAAAGGAACAAGGGAAGGCTCTTTCCATCACTACTATGGAAGTGTGGCAAGATGATAAATTTGTACAAGGTACACTTCATATTCACTCAAGAATGGAAAATTTATTATTTGATTCTGGTTCTACGCATTCCTTTATATCATGCATGTTTGCTAGAACTATAGAATCGTAGCCCTGAAACCTTGAAGTAGAGATATCTTTAAAAACACCAAGTGGTGTAATCATTGAAACACAACTGTTTTACTCTTCTCATATTGACATATATCGGAAGATTCTTTGGGAATATCTCGTAATACATCCCCTGATGAAATTCAACACTATAATAGGAATGGATTTGATCTTGTTATATAGATCATATATCAACTATCGGGAAAAGGAAATATGTTTTCATATTCTGAACCATCCCATGCTCCTGTACAAATCGAAGGAAGATCATGAATCTCCCTTGAAAAATCCTTCAATGGTGTGGGTGTTGATTCCCTATGAAGAATCATACCTCACCAAAATGGTTGAGTCAAAAGAAAGTGTCATCCTTGAGGAAATACCCATCCTAAGGGAATACAACGATGAATTTCCTGAAGAGTTACCTGGAATTACCCCTTGATCATGAGGTAGAGTTCTCAATTGAACTCATACCCAGAGCTACGCCTATCTTCAAGTGTCCCTATAGGATGGCTCATATCGAACAGGAGGAGTTGAAGAAGCAGCTGCAAGAGAATCTAGACAAAGGGTTCACACGCCTTAGTGCATCACCTTAGGGTGCACCCGTACTTGATGTGAAGAAGAAGGATGGAACATTGTGGTTGTGTATCGATTATTGGTAACTCAACAAGATCACCATAAAGAACAAGTATCCTCTCCCTAGAATTGATGACTTGTTCGATCAGTTAAGAGGATCTCAATACTCCTCAATGGTGGATCATCTTTCTAGATATCATCAGGTAAAGGTGATGAAGGAAGATATTCACAAGGAAGCCTTCTGTACAAGGTATGGGAACTATGAGTTTTTGGTGATTCCCTTTGGACTTTCTAAGTCCCCAGCAATCTTCATTGATTTGATGAATAGAGTCTTTAGACATTACCTTGAAAATTTTTTGGTAGTGTTTATTGATGATATTCTCTTCTAATCCAAGAGAAAAGAGGAACATAAAGAACATCTATGAATTGTTTTGGAGAAATTAAGAAATGAGAAGTTGTATGCAAAGTTCAGCAAGTGGACTTCTAGATGAAGCAAGTCACATTCTTGGGATATGTGATCAAAGTGAGGGAATTTATGTGGATCCTTCAAAGAAAATGTTGATTGAGGAATGGCCCAGACACTCTAGTGTCACATAAATCATTATTTTTCATGGATTAGCTGGGTACTACCGACGTTTTGTGAGAAACATCTCACGATTGTTAAGCCCGCTAACAAAGATTACAAGGAAAGGGTTAAAGTATATTTGGACGGAAGAAAGTGGGGGAATCTTCAAGGAGCTAAATAGAAGGCTGATCACTGCACATGTACTCACACTACCGAAAAGTGGATAATGTTTTGTAATATACAGTGATACTTCAAAGAAAGGCTTCGGTTGCGTACTCATGAAAAATGATAATGTGATATCCTATGCCTCACGATAGTTGAAGAACCATGAGAAGAAATACCAGAGACATGACCTAGAGCTGGCAGCTGTGATTTTTTCCTTGAAAATCTAGGGACACTACCGTTATGGTGAGAAGTGTGACATATACAACGACCATAATAGCCTAAATTATATATTCAAACAAAAGGAGCTTAACATGCGTCAAAGGAGATGGTTAGAGAAAATCAAGGATTACGATTACTCTATTCACTATTATCCTGGAAAGGCAAACAAGGTAGCTGATGCTCTAAGAAGAATATAACCTGCTAATCGATCCATATTTCTGATTGAGAAAGACCCTATATTCTTGGATATTTAGAGAATGGATATGTAAATCATAAGGGTAGGTGATATATCCAACCTTTCCCAAATGATGGTGCAACAATCCATCCAAGAGAAGACTAAGGAAGCACAAAGGGTTGATGTAAAGATACGAAATAGGATGAATGTAGTAAAGAAAGGGAAGCTCTAGGAGTTCCATATCGATGATGATGTTGTGATTCAGTTTGGAACACGACTTTTCATGCCTTCATCACCTGGGATAAAGAAGGATATATTGGACAATGCAGAAAGCTCAACATTCTCTATCCATCCTAGGAGTACCAAGATGTACTGTGATCTCTGAGAACACTTTTGGTGTGATAACATGATTAAGGAGATTATGGAATATATATCAAGGTGCTTGGTATGACTGTAAGTTAAAGCTGTGCAACAAAATTCCAAAGGTATTATGAACCCACTGCCTATACCCATGTGGAAATGGGAAAATGGTATTATGGACATTGTCACGGGTCTCCCGAAGACGTCAATATAAAATAATGGGATATGGGTTGTGGTTGATCAGCTCATCAAGACTTCCCATTTTAACACTATTCAGTAAGATCTCTCACTTGAATAACATTCAAAGATATATTTGAAGAAAGTGGTGAGAATTCTTGGTGTTCCACTCTCAATTGTCTCGGATTGTGATATGAGGTTCACATCTAAATTCTAGAGGACCCTTTAACATGCTTTGAGTACTGAATTAAATTTCAGCACGACCTATCACCCCCAAAGTGATGGCGAGTCTAAAAGAACTATTCATATACTTGAAGATATGCTAAGAGCCTACTCTTTATAATTCAAAGGTAGATGGGATCAGCATCTCCCATTGGTTGAGTTCTCATACAACAATAGATTCCACTCGAGTATTCAGATGGATCCATATGAAGCTCTATATGGAAAGTGGTGTAGAACTCCAACTTGTTGGGATGAAGTTAGAGAAAGAAAGCTACTTGGACCTGATCTTGTTCAAGAGATGACAGAGAAGTTTCAAGTCATCCAGAAACACATAAATGCTCCTCATTGTCGGCAAAAGAGCTATGCTGACAACCATCGAAGGGACTTGGAGTTCAACATTGGAGATAAAGTCTTCCTACGAATATCTCCATGGAAGAGAGTCATGCGATTTGGGAAGAAATTGAAGTGAAGACGAAGGTACATTAGCCCATTTGAGAACCTTGACCGAATTAGAGACGTGGCCTATCGTCTTTCACATCCACCGATTATGGATCAAGTTCATGATGTGTTTCACATATCACTCATGAGGAAGTACATACCATACCCCTCAAATGTAATAAACACAGAGGTGGTACAGCTGGAAGGTGATCTTTCCTATGAGGAGAACCCGGTAATGATTCTAGATCAAAGAGATAAGGTTCTATTAAACAATACAACCCATCTTGTCAAAGTGTTGTGGAGAAACCGTAAGTTTGAAGAAGTAACTTGTGATCTGGAATAGGCAATGAAGAAGAAGTACCCTCACCTGTATGTGTAAATTGAAATTTCGGGGGAGAAATTTCTTAAGGGGGGAAGAATGTAACGACCCAAATTTTTTCAATGGAAATTACCTTCATATAAATATGTCATAAAATAACATGAAAACACAACATAATGAACTACTAACTGTTAAGTGACCTTTAAACACATGTTTTTCACATCGTTGTTTGGAATTTGGAAAATCTGACATACACGGTTGTGTTCAAGATGATTTTTGGAGCCTAATAAAATAAAAAAATATTAGTGAATAGTAACCTACCCTTATGTATAGTAACATACCCTTATGAATAGTGATATAACCTAATCAATAGTATCCTTACCTATGATAGTATAAAAATAATTTTCAAGTGAAAGTATAATGTACCTATTTTTAGAATAAACTATTTTTTAGTAATAAACCATGATTTTTATAAAATATTAAATTATTCATATATAGAAAATTATTTTTTAAAAATGGATTTCATTTTTGGATTTTACACATTGAAAAATGGTTGGGGTAAATTTTTGGTATTTTTTTGAAAAACATGAATTTTTTGAATAGTGAAACACCGTAATTTAAACAAATATGCTAAATAAGCTAATTACAGTGTCATGTGTGATTTTATGCTAATGTAAGTTCACTTGGTTTGGGATCACATGATAAAATTACTATTCTTGGTCATTCAAGACACACTATTCCTTGTCTTAGAGGAAAATAATAAACTAATGAATTTTATATTAAGGAAACCCCTCTCCCTTCCACTATAAAAACAACCCTTCACACCCTTATTTCCTCTGACCTCTCAAGCTCCAAGACTTCTCTAAACTCTTCCCAAGCATCCTCCCTAGACCCTCTCCCACATTAAAGAGTTTCTGGTCTCATCAATATACCAATCATAGCCTCCTTAAGGAGAATCTCAAGAGGAGGATTTAAGAGGTAATTTCTCTCCCTCTTCTCCTTTAATTTCCTTTCATGTTTAAGTTCATTTCTTGATCACTCCCCACCTATCTTCATCCAAATGGTATTGTAACAGTAGTATTATACATATATTGGAATTTTATGATGCTAATGGGATATTATATCATCAAACCCCCTTTCCCACTTCCTTTTATTTAATTAAAGAGAATGTTGTTCATGAGGTGTTAATTTATCTCCTTCAAGAAAAAAAAGATTTCTTCTCCCATTTCTACCTTCACATATGGTCATGAAACCATTTTTATGGTTGAACCAGAATATTTTATATGTTTTATCTCCTATTTAATTTTCTAGAACTAATTTATGACCATTTCTCTAGTGATAAATTTAAACATGTTTTTTGTGATCAAAAAATCGCACAAATTATCCCAAACAATCATCATTTAATTCTTATCTAATGATTTATCCACATGGATATAATAAAATTAATTATAAGATCATTAAAACTCTTATAATATCATTAATATCATGTACTATCAGTTCTGGATGTTTACCCATGTTCTACCCAAAAATTAAATTAATTATACAAGTGAACAACTCATGAAAACCATAAAAACAAGCATTCCCAAATAATGTTTTAAACTCTATAACTCGTCAAAAGGCACATAAAATCACTTAATGAAACCATAATGAATTATATTAAGGTAAAAATGGTTATAGATTTGTAATTAATGAATATAATGTCATTATACTTGACATTAAAGAGAAGGAAGCATTTGGATACAAGGTAAAGGGAAATTCTTGATCCGATTTTTCATCTTTCAGGTTCTCCCTCTTTCACTCCATTTTTGATATGGTTACTCCTTAACGAAATTTTTTTCATCATTTTACTTCCATTTATGGGATATACATCTTTGTCACAGGTTTTTATGTCAAAAAAATGATTTCCGAAATAACTCTTCTTTTAAGAACATGACTTTTACTTCTCACTCAAAGTGGACAGTTCTTGTAACATGTATGATATTCCCTCTTCCTTTTGGGAACACAAAGTTTATGAATGTCTTCTTATGAGATTAAAACCATTCCTTTCCGTGGGTTATTTATGTACATTTTTTATAAGTGTTCTATGTGGCAATAAAGATAAAGAAAATGTTATGATGTGACGGGTGCGCCCGGAATTATATAGCACAATATAAATGTTTCAATGAGATGGGTGCACCCAGAATTATACAGAACTCCAATGCATTGGGTAAAGTGATGAATCTCATGAGTAAATTTGAAATGATTTGTGAAAAATATTATAGCTTGGCTCACAAGTATGTGTGGTATTTATCAACTAAGACATGGTGTTTTATTTTTTATGCATTGCCATATTTCAAGTCCTATATTTATGCTTCTTCTCATGTTCATGATATTTTTCCCATGTTATGATTATAATCACCCCATGATATATGATTCTAATATATTCTCTTACTGGGCTTCTAGATCACCCCTTTTAGTGTATATCCTCAAGTGGCTATATGTACTTAGTGGATGACAAGTGCCAATAAGAATCTAGAGAATAATAAATTAAATAAATGTTTATGATTGATCTTGTAATTGTTATGAGTGGTCATAGTTTTCCCAAGACACTAAACCATTGGATCATCTATATGTAATACTATTATGTAGTTCATCTTTAAAATTATGTAATAGTAATGTAAGAAAAGGCTGGGTCGTTGTAGTCCCACTGCATATCAACCACTGACATGGAAAGATCAGACGATGGGAACCTAAGACCCTACTTTATTCCAAGCAGCATCACCAACTTCATCATAAAAGATAACAAATCCATTGGAATATTAAGTGTATCCACAAAATGGGAAAATATTAATGAAATAGTGGCTTCCGTTTGAAAAAGAGTAGCAGGTATAGATAATGAAATCAAAAAGGTACGTTGAACTATCGATAGTCCCGCCTATGATCTAGTTGGTGCCTGATCTTCCACATAGAGATGTCTGGTCTTAGCCTAAGGAAAACCGGTAGTCATTGAGGGTTCCCAAAACAGGATCTACCCAGATGATGAACCATTCCTAAAACAACACACACAAATTTGAGTTCCCCCTATCCTCGACAGATCTGACTGAGCGGGTAATCCTCTTGAAGCCACTAACATAGCCCCACTCTAAAGTGGGCGTGCCACCCCGCAAAAGTTCTGCAAGTGACCCATATCTCCACATTAATAACAGGTCTTCTAAGGAAGTGGAATTTCTGGTCGGATGTGCACCGGTCTCCCACACTGGTGGCACATGACCAATATCGCATCAGAAACCACAAATGAAAACTACATGGAAGAGTGGCCTAAAGAACCACCTCACTTCTTCTCCTGATCCTCCTGCTTCATTTTCTTCTCTAAAGAAATACCACTTCACACTACTAATACTGTCCCGAAGAAATGAGCCCTCCATTTATGATCAATCTCAACCATTCACACCCGAGCAAACACCTCATCATCAATCCTAAGCTTAAACAAGAAAACCTAGGAGTATATCTCTAGTCTAAAGCCTTTATCAAATCTCTGGTCTTTCTCTTGGTCATTATAGACAATTTCAGGATCATATAGAACCAACGTAGTGAAATGGATGGTGTAATCCTTCATAGAATGATCCCATTGAAAAAGATCCATGAACTCACAGGACCTGGAATATGCAAAGACCGCATCGAACCATTGTTCATTAAATAAGGCCTTGATATCTCCCTAGTGTATATGAATATTCTTCCTAGTTTGATGTATAGATTCACACCACCTATGACTTGGACCGTCCAACAGAAAAGAGGAACACTTCACCTTGAAATCCTCAGGTGTATCTAGGAACATGAACATTTTATGGATATTTTTGGTCCATTCCTATCCATCATGGGGTTCTATGATAACTCAGAATGTAGGAGGATTAATTTTCAGGAACTCGTGGGACTTATCCTTCTTCAGACCTATCTCTTCTATTCTAATAGGAGATGTAATAAGAGAAAGTCCATGTCCTAAAGACTGGACATCCCAAACTATAACCTCTACTAACATTGGACCAAGAGGTGAGGGTGAACTCACTCCAGCTTCCTCCCATGGGTGCATGAGAGATTTATGGAGAGGCATGTTGCGAAAAAAAGGAATAAGTCACTAGAGAAAAAATAAGTAATTTTTTTTTTGAATTTTTCCTCAATATCATCATATATAGTTGTGAAAAAACATTACAATTTTAAAATAATCCACTACTTCACCCTCGCCTGACATCCACGTGTAGTCTGAAGCCCAAACATCTCA
This sequence comes from Viscum album, assembly GCA_963277665.1. Lineage (NCBI taxonomy): Eukaryota > Viridiplantae > Streptophyta > Magnoliopsida > Santalales > Viscaceae > Viscum > Viscum album. Next base: position 1,570,744,840 of record OY728120.1, read on the forward strand.
CCTAGAATTGAAATAAAATAAACAATTCCAATAAACCATGGTGAATTGAGGTCTACCAAGAGAGGTGTGGGCCAAGAACCCTATTAATGACGCATACTCAATGTCCTGACAGTCCTAGAACCTATCTATCCTGACACATCCAAAAATAATAATATAACCAAAAAACATTGACCTCATCTAATACCATTTTGTCACGAACTGAATCAGGTCACTGCCAAAATCATCACAAAACCTGGCTCGCAATATGGTCCAAAGGTATTTCCCTATTCCCATGGGCTGGAAGAAGTGGCAGGGTATCATATATTTTTCTTTGTGAATGATTTACCTAAATATGGATACATAAAACATCAAAAACATTCGATAAATCAGATTTGGAAAATTCATACCAAAAAATATTTAGACAAAACCCAGAACTAAATAGATATGTATAAGCATAATAAAATAGGTCCAAAGACACATATAAATATCGTTAATACATCCCCAATGACTCTGCATGACAATGGGGAATCACCCAAAAGTCGTATACACAACATCCCACCATGGATGGGAATTAACACACTGAACTACAATCCCCCAAAGCCTTCCTTTACCTAAATCAAACATGACCATGTCTACCTAAACCCATGGGGATTAAGTAGGTTGTGAGCCTAAGACCAATAAGATACTACCACAATATTATATATATTAAAAAATTCAAGATATAAGGCAATCCATTTTTGATAAACAACAGGCAGTTGAAATAATTTCTATAGAATGAAACATTTAAATGTAAACAGTTTTCAAAAGAAATTTTCCATAAATGAGTAAATTAATATAAAAAATGTAGGATAAATTTTTTTCCAGTATAAAAAACCATATTCCAAAGATAAATACACAAGATTCAATGATCACCAATCTCGAGAACACCGCAAGGCACTAGGTAGTCTCGGGCACCATGTACCTCGTAACTCGGAATAATGTATCCATAGATAAATCAGTCCGCATGCATGATCAACTAGTAGTGAACATACCCATAACCTAGTGGTCCCCAATCATCATAAAAATAGTTTATTTATTGTTATTGTTTTCCCTTATCTCATTGAAACATGGATTAAATCCATCCGGATCACTAGCGTACTAGTACATATCTGCCCTCCTAGGTACCCAGGTTTCCCCCATTGTGCTCAAAAAATATCTAATGATACCAAAATCAATTATCACATAAACTCATATGTTCTTTTCATAATCATCTCAAAATTATATTTATACCTGTTTTTCACCACATACTCCACACAATAAAACCATTAAAATTTCAATAAACTATCTTCACAAAACGTAACAATGTTTTGCACAAAAAAACCCTTAAAACCCCCACTTGGAACACCATGTGCATACCCATATTCCAAAAAATAGAATTTTCACCACACAAATAATTTCTATAAACCCATTACATGACTTATAAAACCACCCATTTGGCATAACATAAAATAGACATGTAAAACACCGAATTTAACACAAAAATGGTACCCAAGAATCAGTTAATTAACAAACGTCACCAAAACCAGATTTTGAAGAAAGGATAATGGATTATAAGTGTGATAAAAATATATATTCAGAAAAACTAATTTATCTAGCATTGATTACCCATGTAATCACTTACCACAAGTGTCAAAACCCATGAATCTTGGTCCCAAAATTCAGCTGCACCCCCGCCGCATAATAAGGGACTTAGATCAAGCCTAAAAACAAAATAATATACCAAGAAAACCAGGATCATAACCTAGGTTCGAAACCCTACCTACTGGTGATAATTGACATCATGAATAAGGGAAGAAACACCATGAAAAAAGAAGAAACTCTACAAAAAATGAATAAAGATGGAAGGTGACCCACTTACTTCAGGGATTTTGGAGAAATACCCCCAAATACACCACTAACTAAATTTACAAACAACCAAAAAATCATGTTGGGTTCTAATATTCCTGAAAACGTATTGTGGGAAATGAAATGGTGGAAATATAGTGAAAATTTATGGAATTATGAGGTAAATAAATTACCTCTTACAATCTGGACGACTTGAGAAAGCCAAAGATAATCTACCATAATTCATGAAGAAAATGAGCTCCAAATAGGGGTAAAAGAGAAGGGGATCACCCATAGATTTAGTGGTCTTAGGCGAGACATAGAATCAACCCAAAATCATAACAATTGAAAAAGATATTAAATAATCAATTTTTTTAAAACTGGAAATGGGCATTCGGGATGGCCCAATTCCTTAATTGAAAACCCAAATCAACCATGATTATAAAATCATAAAGGGTATAATTTGATATTGTGGATTTAATAGGCTAGGGGAGGCCATTTTGGAGGTGTAATGGGTGCCAAATGTTTAAAAATGAAATATTTATAAATGAAACAAAATTGGTTTTTAAATCTAGAAATGGGCTCACGGTATGGCCCAAATCATGAAAACTCACCCCTTCCTCTAAAAATGCATGGGAAACACCCACAATAATGAAATTACATAAATTAAATGAAATATAACATTAAAAAAAGTCATGTATGTGACACATACAATATTCACCTCTTATTGGTTGAGTGTGGTAATCGGTGAAGCAACAGGAAAGAAATCTCGAACAAACCGCCTGTAATAAAGACCCAGGTGGAGGAAACTCTTTATCTCAAAAACATTCTTCAGATGTTCCCATGACATAACTGCACTGATCTTGTCGGTTTCCACAAAATCCTTTACTTTTAGATCTCAGGCCCTAGATATTTAACTTCCCTAATCCGTAATGTACTTTTTTAAAACTTTTCATACATATGTTTCTCTCACAGGGTTCCCAGAACGATCCGCTGGTGATGCTTATGTTCCTCCTCAGATCCAAAATAAAAAAAATATTTCATTCAAAAATACATTGAAAAAAAATAATCGAGATAATAATGGAACAGCCAATTCATGACTTCTATAAAGACCACTGAAGTATTGGTCTATTTTAAAGGCATTACCATGTACTTGAATTGGCCATACCTACTTCAGAAGGTTGACTTTGGGATATCTGCCTCTTTCACCCTGAGTTGATGATAGCCCGAATGAAAGAAAATTTTTGAAAACCACCTTCTCCCTTTAATATGATCGAACAATTCACTTATGCTAGGAATAGTATATTTTTTCTTGATTGTAACCTAATTCAGCTACTGGAACTCAATACACAATCGAAAGGATCGGTCAACCTTTTTCACAAACTACAAAGGAGAGGCCCAATAATAGACGCTAGGGTGAATGAATCCTTTGGATTCTAAGTCCTCCATCTCTATGATTTTTTCCCTCATCTTGTTGGGGTACATGAGATATTAGGGAATAGATATTGGTAATGTTCCAGGCGCCAGATCAATCGAGAACTCCACATCCCACTCAGGGGAAAACCAGAAAAGTCATATAGAAATACCTTTGGAAACTCATGAAATACATGAGGTAGTCCATGGTCAATAGCATTACCATATTAATCTATCACGATCAACAATATCTAAGAAAAAAATATCTCCCGACTCTGGGAGTGGATGTACTGTACGACTTGATCGAGGATCTCATTCCCCACGAAAAACCTATTGACACCCATTAGGTGCTGTGAAACTGACCCACACCATATAGAAATCAATGTGTGCCTGGAATGTACTAGATAATCCATACCAAGTATTATTTCAAATAGATCCATATCTAAGACCAAAATATCCCTCTCTATCTCAACCCCTAACATGGAAAGCACACACGACTAACACTTGAGAGACTTCTCATTCTTTATTCCAAGAAGTGTCACCAACTCTATATCAAAAGACGTAAACTTAGTAGAGAGTCTATAAAAAGGGAAGAAATGAATGAAACAGTGGAACCAGTATCAAAAATTGAAACAACAATAGAAGGATGAAATCAAAATGGTACCTTGAACTATCCACGGTCCTGCCTTTAATCCTACTGGTACCTGATCCACCACATGGTGATGTCTAGACTCTTGATGAGGATGACCTCTAGTCCATGGTTGTGAACAAAATAGGATCTTTCCAGATGTTGACCCGACCATTCCACTATAGCCAAAAAATCGAGATACTGCCATCCTTGATACCTCTGATTAAGTTGGCACTCCTATTGAAGCCACTGACCCTGACCCAAATCTAAAGTGGCTGTACCACCCCCAAAAGTACTACAGGTGACCCATACCTCCACATTGATAACAGTGATCCCGAGGAAATGGAAATTTTTGTCTGATGGGCCCCGGCCTCCCACACATTTGGCCCGTGACAGATCTCGCATCAGAAGCCACAGATGAAACCCGCCTGGAAAAGGGTCCTGAACTACCATCTCCCTTCTTCCTCTGCTCCTCTCGCTTCATTTTCTTATCTAAAGTTATTCCGCTACCAACTACTAACACATTCCCAGAAAAACCATCCCTCACTTTCTGGTCAATCTCCACCATACATGCCCAGTTAACCACCTCAGCATAGGTCCTCAACTTAATCAAGAAAACCTGGGAGAATATATCTGGTCGTAAGCCTTTCTAAAATACATGGGCCTTCACTTCATCATTATAAATGATTTCAGAAGCTTACCAAACTACATCAATGAAACAGTTGGTGTAAACAATCACATAATGACCCCCCTACACAAGATCCATGAATTCTTGGGATCTTCCATATGACAATACATCATGACAGTATTATTCATTGATGATGGCCTTGAAATCTCCCAAGAACATCTGGTCATTCATCCTAGTTTGAAGTACTAATTCCCACCACATGCAGCGTGGAACCTCCATCCAAAAAGAGTCACACTTCACCCAGAACACCCCAGGTGTGTCAAGGATCTCTAACATTTTCTCGATCTTTTCGAGCCATTCCTATGATACTTTGGGTTCTATTTTACCTCTGAATGTTTGAGGCTTGTTTTTTATAAATTCCGAGGTCGTTCCCTTCCTCTAACTAGTATAATATTCTATAAAATAATACATAACATGATCCAGTCCATTTCATAAATCATGGATAGCACAAACCACATCCTCTATTATCATATGATCAATCGGTGAGGGAGAACTCTCTCTGGCTTCCTCCTATGGGTGCATGGGAGATTTCTGAGGAGGAATGTTGCTTCAAAAGGGGAATAGTCCCAACTAAAAAAATCAGTACAAAACATATGAAAATTTAATCAATAACATCAAATATAAATAATCCAAACACAATACAATGATAATTGAAAAAATTAACCCACCCCCACCCGATGTCCCTGTCTAGTCTGCATCCCACACGTCTCACCTGGAAGTGAAGTCAAACAAACAATTCCAATATCCCATGTTGAATCAGGGTCTACCACGAGTGTTGTGGTCCCTGAATCCAACTAATTTCCAAAACTCTGAGTCCCAACAATCCTAGCTCATGTCTAGCCGGACTCATCCCAAATTAATAATATAACCCCAAAACATTAACCTCTTCTGATACCATTTTGTCACAAACCAAACAAGGCCTCCATCAAAACCATCACCAAACCTAGACTAAAACAAGGACCGATGGGAATTCCATATCCCCAAAGGCTGGAAAAAGTGTCCGGGTATCATATATTTTGGTTTTTAAATTATTTACCCTAGTATGGAAACATAAACCATCAAAACTAATTGATATACTAAATCTGAAAATTCTTTCCCAAAAGTACTTAAACATAATATAGAACTGAATACATAAGTTTATAAATATGAAAAGAAGTCCAAAGACACATAAATATTGCCAAAAAATAGCGTCAGGGATTTCACACAACAAGGGGTCATCACCCACAAGCCGTCTCCACAACACCGAACCCTGGAAAGGAACTAACAACACGAACCCCCATCACCCAAGGCCATGCCTATAACTGTGTCAAACATTATCATGTCTACTTAAACCCTGGGGGTTTAACTAGGGTGTGAACATAATACAAATAGGATACCAACAAGATATTCCATAGAGTAAACAGTACAATATAAAAATCTTGCCATTTTTCATAAACAATAAGTGGTGGAAATAATATCTAAATAATGAAACTTTTAAATGTAAACAGCATTCAAAGGGAATTTTCCATAAGCGAGAACATTTAAAAAAACATGTAAGTTATGTTTTTTTCCATAAAAAAACCACCTTATTCCAAATATAATTATTAAAGATTCAATGAACACTACTCTCAGGAAAACCCCTAGGCACTAGTTAGTCTAGGGCCCCATGTAGCTCGTACCTCATAGTAATGTAACCATAGAAAAAGTGTGTTATGATGCAAAATCCACTATTAAGGAACATACCCATAACCAAGTAGTCCCAAATCATTATCCAAATAGTTTTTTTAGTGTTTTATTTAACCATTTTTCTCAGTGAAACAATGATAAAACCACTCTAGATAACTAGGGTACTAGTACATATCTACCCTTCTAGATACTCGGGCTTCCCCCTTTGTTCTCATACCCTTATCTCCTAACTGTAGAAGCCGTTATCACATAAAAACATCATTTATAGTCATTATAAACTCAATATATTATCTAATTTTTTTTTCACCACTTACCCAACTTAATAAAACCTATATAATTTCAGTAAAATAACATCAAAAAATCAACAATGTTTTGCGCACAAAATCCCTTAAAAACATTACAATTAACTCCATGTGCATACCCACATTTACCAAAACAGAATTATTAAAAACTAAATAATTTATATAAACATATTACATGAGTTATAAAACAACCCCAATTAGAATAACATAAAATAGACATCTAAAACACCTAATTTTACACAAAATTGGTACCTAAAAAACATTTTCTTAACAGACATAACCAAAACATGATTTTACCACAAGGATAATGATGTTGAATTGTGATAAAATATAAATTATTTAAATCCAAATCCTATAGAATTGATGACCCATGTAATCACCAACCACAAGTGTTAAAACACTTGAATCATTGTTCAAAAATGCATCCCCACCATTGTCGCATCACAATGGACATAGATCAAGCCTAAAACAAGAATAATAGTCCATGAAAATGAAGATCAAACCCTAGGTTTTTAACGCTACTTCCTGGACATAAGGGAATCTGAGAATAATGGATGAAACCCCATGAAAAAGGATGAGACACTAAGTTAATGGGAGGAATAAGGAAGGAGACCCACTTATTGGAAATCATCTTTTCGGCATTCCCAATTCCTGAGAAACACAAATTCACCATTATTATGGATTCCTAAAGGTTCCAAATTGATATGGTAGTGTAAATATGTCATGGTAGACCATTTAGAAAGTGTAATGAGTTCAAATTATTGATAAATTATATATTTTTTAATGAAAGAAAATTGGTTTCATAATTTGGAAATGGGCTAATGGTTTGGCCCAAATCGTGAAAACTCACCCTTTCATAAAAAAAATGCATTGGAAACCCCCAAAAAATGTAAATTAATTGAAATTTTACATTAAAATAAGTCATGGATGTGACAAAATTAACATTACATTTTAGAAAAATAAAATACACATGGAATTTCCTTCGAGAATTCAACTATTCCCATTAGCGTGTCCCAACATCTAAATCAAGAAATAATTTTCTGTATCGTGGGAAAAATAAAACATATGGAATTAGTGTGCACATATTACCAATACTAATAATCATGAAATATAATATATTAATAAATATTTCATAATCAATATGAAAAGTTAAATAACTAAAAAAACAAGACACTAATCGTTAACATTAGTATAATTTGTTAGGAATACAATTTGATAAAATAATTCGATATAAATTATCTCATAACATTAATACTTGACCATGTAAATTATAATTTAACAAAAAATAACCTGGAATATTAATAAATGAATTCATAAAGTGTAATGAATTATTATAGACTTATAAAATATTATGTCAAGTCTTGTTCCAATACATCTCATACTGTTGAGGCTAGTTCCATAATATATAATAAGTTTTAGGCTTATTTTAAGACATAAAATACCATTTATTATTGAACCAATACATCTATATAAATTGGTATGGCCTTAGAAAAAAACATATCTAGTTTGTACCAAGAGCCCACTAATGCATTTATGGGCTATAACATGACCCTACACTCACATTAAAAGACCAATTCATTCCCCATGTGAAAGGGTTGAAACATAATCAATATAATTGTTCATAATTTCACTATATTATGAAATGTAAATACTTTCCCCAAGCAGTAATCTTAATCATAAAACATCGATAGTAAAATGAAGGGTATCAAGGTAGTTCATCACTCGTCACACTAATTATAAACCATTTTTCTAAATAATAAAGATGGTATCATTGGTGTATATAACCCTTAATGCATAAGTAACATAATATAATTTATTATTTGATGAAACGTTGGTTAGAAATATCACATGGAAATTTTCTTGAGGATAATAACTTTTTTTAATATCATACTTGTTATTTTAAAACTAAAAAATCAAAATATATTGTCCAAATCCTCTTCATTAATAGTAAATTTTAAAAACTATGAATTTCAAAAAAAATAAGAAAAAAATTATTTTAAAATAACCTTGTTAAAATTAAAATGAATCTTCATAGAAATGATGGTCATGATGTCATGTAATTATGTAGATGTTGTTTATGTTAAAAAGATCATTTACATTCACATCATAAAAAGGTTAGAAAAGTGCATCATTTAAAAATCAAAAAAAAATTCCATTCATAATATTTTATAATATATGAATCATTGGTAAAAAATTATTGGAACAATTATTAGTATATTTTTACATAAATTTGAAAATATTTTTGGAAAACATGGTTTTCCACGAGTGAGGATTTTCGACCGAAGAGTGAAATTATTTTGGTTTATCATATAATATTTATTAATAAATTTAACTAAAAAAGTGAGTAAAATGGAATTATTACATGAACTAGATCATGAATATCAATAGTATAATAAAATATATATTTTTAATGACATAAATAACAAATATTCCCCCAAGGGTGACTTAATAAAAATCAATCCCTAATAATGTTGAGATTATGAAATAAACCACTTCCACTTTGGTAAATATTATTTCATAAGAATATTGGAATAAATAACATTAAATGGATCATTAATTAACAAAAAATTAAATGAATTCATGATATAAAATACAAATATTTTATTTTATACAGCACACAATAGTAATAAGTGGTGAATATGGTGTACGTATCGTGAAGGTAATAGTGATATGAGAAAACATTACCTCAAACTTCCCTTAGGTTGAATTTACATTTACCTCCTTTATATTGGATATAAACATGATATTAACTTATTAAAGAACCATATTAATATTTATAATATCATATATGATCAATTTATAATATCTAATCACCAATTCATTAATAAGAATTTAATATTCACAATATTTTAAGAGTAAATTTTCTTTTTTTATCATGCGTATTATATCATGAATGATTAGGATCTATCATATATTTTATTGTTTGATGATATCCATAATAATAATTTTGAAATAATATTTATATTTATTCTTTAATTATAATTTTAAAAACAATCATGAGTGCTGGTTTGGAAAAAAAATCATGTAACAAACATATAGACGCTAGGTCGTACATAAGCATGAGTAATGATTCCATTTTTAAATGACAATCATGGAAAAATTACGTGATATTTTATCTTACTATAATTGTAATAATATCACATATAAAATTTTATTTCACCAAATATAGTAATATAGAACATCCATTTGGTTTTATGATTAAAGAGAGTTGCATTGCTTCGTGAAGGTGGAATTCCACACATACAAGAATGATGTTATGAATTTATAGTGTACACAATAAAATGAAATATTATATTATTTGAGTGATATTAATTTACAAATATCATAATTATATAGTTAAAATCACATATATTAATTAAAAATTTTCATATTACATTCCATTTATTTAATTAGTCGGGAATGAATCGCATAGCTTCATGAGGTGGTAGTCCTCCGTATACACGAGTGACTTTATCGTATCCACAAAATAATGTAATTTAAAATATTAAATATAATATACTTAATCAAAATGTATAATTATAATTTTATATCATATATATAATTTATATCCTTCATAATATCCAACCTTGAGATGTGGTAATGAGTAAATGAATGACATCGGTTCCCGAGGCGGTAGTCTATGATAAACAAGAATGAGGATTTCATAACCCATTTTATGTAAGTGGGGATTCTTCTAAATTGTAACATTATTATAAAAAATATCTGTATATGGAATATATATAAATTATTGGATTATCTTTATTTGAAAATAATATAATGATGTGTAGGAAGCAATAATAAAAAAAGCTCGTTGAATAATGTTAACACTTATTCAGATAACCTCATTAGGTTTGAACCGATGCCTACCATGGATAGATATAATCTTTAAATAAGGATTATATGATTAGGGAGGTAATCTAGGATGTTATTTGGGTTTTTATTTGATAAAAATGGTGTGAATGTTTGAATAAGAGTGGAGAGTGGGTGGCCTTTAAAAAGATAGTTGAGTGGCACATTAGTCATTTTGGGAATGAAAATGGTGTATCAATTTTTTTTCACAATATAAAAGGGTTAGTAAATTTAATATTATCTATCCTTATACATTATAGGTTTTAAATATTGATATGTAATATATTTAAGATGAATTTTTCTGTAATTTTAACCCTTATCTTTTTTCCCCTGGTGATTCTATTTTACCTTAACGGTATTTGGTAATTTTTTCTATATTTACTATTAATTTTTGTCAAAAATTATTCTAAAAATTTTAGAAAACATAAATTATTTTTAACACCAAAAGCTTCAATGGTACGTTTCCCTTTGATTAATGCAATAGCTTGCGTTGTACGCAACTTGCAGTTTTAACACACCACGACCAATCAATCTAGCTGTTAGGAATAGTAATACCAACTTTTTGAAAATTTATAAATTTTATTTTTCAAAATAGAATTCATTTTTGGATTTGGAATATCAAAATTATCATACGGTGAAAGTTTGGTAATTTTCTGAAAACATTGAATTTTTTATGAATAGTGAGAAACACTACATTATATTTTAAATACGAATGTTTATTTAAATAAATTTTTATTTTATTTAAATATATATTAGGTAAAAATAGATACATAATACCTATATATATTCAATTTAATTTTTTGGAGTAATTATATAATAATATTACATATGTAAAATTTTATTGAACTTTTTAACCACTTTTACCCACATTCTATGAGCATTTTCAATTTTGCATAAAACATAAATTTACCTCTTCTATAAATTGAATTTCAAAAATCTAGAGACATGGTTGACATAATTATGTAAAATTTGGTTCAATAAGATTAAACTAATTTTTGTTGAATAGTATCTTTTGACTTTTATTTACCACAGTTAAAAGTAAATAGGGTAATTAGAGGTAAAAATGATATTATAATTAATTCAACAAATGTAAAAATTCTATTAGATAAGTTTATTTAGACCAAAACCAACCTTATGAATAATATATTATCCTTTATGTCCCATTGGATTAGATTAGGACATTTATTATTGTTTTATTTAAAGATGACTTAAAAGTGTTAAATATAAGGTTTAGTAACTAAACCATTTCTAATACTGGGATAAACATAAGATAAAATACTCTATAAATATTCATTATAAATTTAAAAATATTTTCCACATAATGGTATTTTATTTAAAATTTTTAGACATTATATAATTATATTTATTTATGACACACCAATGATTCAATAATTACCTTGTTAATGAAAGATTAAAATAATTGTTATTATAAATATCAAAATAAATGTAAATTGATAATTTTTATACATTACACGAATTTACTAGACAAATGTGACATGTTAGGGTTGGTTAAATTATTTTTTCCTAATTAATAAGGCAATTATGACTTTCAAAAAAACAAAATACCAAATTGGGTCAAAATTGACATAAATGAGTTTTAAAAAAAACTATATTATTAACTGATATAATATTCCAAAAAATATACGATTCATCCATAGGACATAGAAATGTTTAGATATATTAATAATGAACCACTATGGGTATTCTTGGCTTTCTATTGTATGTTTATTAACCATTTATTATTACAATACAAGAATACATAGTAAAGGTTAAACTATTTAACTAAGAGTCAAATAAAAACGATATGTTTAATATAGTGGCATAAACCTATCTAAAACCTATTTTATGAGTGTTTTTAGACCCATACCCACCTTATCCTAGAAAAGAATCAATTTGGAGATATTAGAAACCAAATATGATTGTATAATAAAATAATATTTCTAGATTTTCCTAAAGTGACATTCACCTCTCTTATAAAAGGATACATCCACTTCTCTCATAATCACACATCCAAAGCCATTTTTCTCAGATAAATCCTACCCAAATACCCTCCCGACTACCCCCAATTTGACCTAGTGTCCATACATTGATCATAAATCCAACCTATGGATCCCTTCTGATAAACTCAAAAGGAAACACACGAAAAAGAGGTAATAATTTCACCATCTTTTTTCGATGTTCAATTCTTCTTACACATCCTCATTCATTTATGTTTCAATAAATAAATAATAACATAAATACCTTATACATACTTTGATGTTATTTTAAATTTACTACTACCATATTCATTATTCAATCCATCCTAGGAATGACATGTCACCAACGTACATACGTACAACTTACCGTCTCCACTTCGTGGTGCAGTTTGTTATCCAAACACTTCATTATTTGGATGGGTTTAATAATGAGTATAAATGATTTAAATACAAAATATAACATGTTAATAATTTTTTATATATTATATACCATCAAATTTCTTACTATTTCTCCATCAATATAATGATATTGTAGCTCGTGCATATGTATTGATTACCGTCTTCAAGAACGCGATGAGATTAATTCCCCATCAGAATCATTCAAGAATAATTTTTATTTTATGATTAAAAATAAGGTATAAAAACATAATATCATTATTTATATGAGTCCAATACATCCAATCCATAAAAAACATGACTTAAAAAACAAAACATATAAAGGAAAATGATTAATTTAACAACCAAAACAATGATACTATTGAAATATTATTAACAAGGGAATATTAGAAGATCATATATGAAATAATATTTATGTATGCGGTTCATTTATAATTTAATAACAGTGATTTAACTATTATAAATGAGGTTTACATACCCTATATCAAGGAAATGTACAAGGTAAGGGTTAATTCTACAATCTCTTTAATTATCTGAGGTTATTAATACGTAAGTATCTACATGGACCCCTTTATCATACACATCCATGTTTCTTAAAAAATTTATGGAAAAACATTTTTACTATTTACTAGACTATGGGTTAAAGAAATGTATACCCTAGTTTTACTTTTTATATGATTTTTATAAAGGAATCTTTCTATCATTTTCCAAATAAGGTCCTTTACGACCTTTTTATCAAAATTAAGAAAGATTTTTTTTTAACATATACGGTGGGTGTGGCTATTTTCAACCATTATAACACCTTCGAAGCTTCCCATACATGTTTATAAGAATATTTACAAAAAAAGGTATTATTTTAAAAATATGTGACATTTAAATGGTTTCAAAATAGAAAGTGGTATTTCTTTTGAATAGTGTTCATTTCATCTATGTCAACATCCTTTAATGGATTTTAAACTTGTTTGATGTTTATTTATTATAATAAAAATATTCAATATTATATTGAGGTTTTGGTGATATGTTTGACTGTGGATGTGTTATTTTTATTCCATTCCTGGTGTATAGATTATGTATTCACATTTCATATGATAGTTTTAATATGAATGTTTATGTTCTGTTTAAACCTTTTCATATAAGGAATGTATTGGACTTGGTATGTGTTGGGTGGAGCCCACTATAACCTCTCGATACATCAGTAGGTATCATGAGACAAACTAGTGTCTTGGAACAAGGCCTTGAAAAAATCTTATTTGTAGTCTTGGCATGTGGCCTTGACTATGTGGTTATGAAGTATGGCATTATTCATTTCACCATTATGAAATTGGCTATTAATATTACATGTGATTATTTCACCAGTAGAATATCCATGTGAATAAGTAAATGGAATTATTTGATTTATCTTAGAATATTATTGTGAATTTTAATATAAAAAGGCCATAGTTTTAGTCTAATACATTTCCTTAAATGTTTATGCTTATTTATGAAAGTTTCAACTATATTGTTATCTTTACTGAGCACATGAGCTCACCCCTTTCTATGTTTTATTTTACCCAGGATGTGAGGAAGTATGTTATGATTGACCTATAGGGATATTCTAATAGGTATGAATTTGATCAAAGGAGACAATGTTGTTGTTGTATTTCAATTTATAATGTAATTTAAAACATTTCTATGTATCTACTACTTCTATGGATTCTAAATTGATCGGTATTTCGGGATTTGATCCCTTGTGATCATGAAAATGTTATGTAATAATGCACCGATAATAGGTAACTAGGGTCGGGGCATTACTGTTAGTATTAGAGGAACTTTTGTACATGCCTTGGAAACTAGATTTAGAAAAACTATGATTAGAGCACATTATCCAATGTTAGACATTGTGGACTAATATAGAAGAACTTCCTAAAATTTTGGAAATGTATTGATTTTGGGATATTTCCATTCAATACATCACTGTCTGGATATGAGCAGGTAGTGGAAGCTCTGGCACATAAGTACCTAGGACTGAAATCCCCAGCAAAGAGTTTCGGGCTTGACCCATGGTATCCTAGTATACGACAACATGCTTTGCTGCACTCTTGGTTACGACACTCCCGGGGGATATTCTTAGGATAATTAACATTTTCATTATAACCCATTAGGACGGATTTATCAGTATATACCTCATCAAAGAAAACATTTTTATGATTATGGATTATATCCATATACTGTTCAATTTATGTTAACTGTTTTAGAAGTTTAGAATTATATATTGTGATTTTTAAACTAATCTAGTGTATTCCATTGTTTAGAAATGGTATCCAATTTATGGAATGGAAAACATATCAGCACATGTAATCCATATAGTAATTTCCCTCCTACTCAAGATAATTATAATGGAGTAGGTGATGCAACTGGTGCTGATCCTTATATCACCATACCGGGATAACACACTCAGGTTATGAAAAATATCCTTACCCATATGGAGCACCTTTATCCACAATACGGAGAATCAATGTTATATTGCTTCACGAGGCAACAAAAAAACTTTCAATGGGACTAAAAATCCATTTTTAGCTATGAAATGGATATTTTTCTTAGAGAGAATACATAATGCATTGGGGAGTAGTGAAATAGAAATAGTTATCATGGGAGTTTATCGCCTCACAAGGGATGCAGATCAATAGTAGTCATTAATTAAAAACAAAAAAGAAGATGAAGAAGTATTGAATATGGAATGGAGGGAGATTAATGATATTTTCTATGAAAAATACTTTCCTCATACCATCGAGCGGATATGGAAAGGAAATTTTAGAGTCTGAGAGAAAAGGATGATGAGAATGTCACAAAGTATAAGGCTAACTTTTCATGGTAAGCAAGGCATGCAGAAGATTATATATGTAACCTAAAGAGTATTATTGATCAATTCATTGATGGGTTAAAACCATTTCTCCTTCGAGCAGTATTCTCACAATCCATCTCATCGTACAAAGATATAGTCTATTGTGCAATCAAGACAGAAAAAAGAATTCTCTATTTCTTACGACTTTAATGAAAATGAAGAGAAGAAGAGTTCTAAAAAATAATCTTTAAATGGAAATAAGGTGAAAATGTGAAAAGTTGAATATCCATCCTGTAGTAAATGGGTGATGAAACACCCATGTACTTGCCTGAAGGGAATGGTTGTCTATAACAAGTGTCCTAAAAAGGCCACCAAGCTCGTGATTTCTAGGGATAAAATGTGGTTGTAAATGTTGAATGATATAATTGTAGATAAATCAGTTATTTTGAAAATGAATGTCCCAACCTATAAGGAAACATACCACAAAAAATGACAAGGGAGAAAGGAAACGCTTATGGAAGCACTAATGATGAGGTTGGAGCTCTAAAAGACATGGTGGTGGGTAATTTAATGGTTTCCTCATGTTTAACCAATGATTTATTGGATTCGGGATCATCACATTGTTTCATATCATCCAAATTTTCTATGAAAATTAGATATTTACAATATGATTTAATATGGGAGTTGTCAATCAAAACACCTAAGGGAAGTATCCTTGCAACAATGTTTTGTTAATCAGTTCCCATTAGGGAATATAAATGTTTTGATTTGCTGATCTCATCGTCATACCTATGATTGAATTTGATATAATCCATGGAATAGATTATCTTTCAGACCATGATGAGAAAATTTATTAGAAGAATAAGGAGGTTACAATTTTCGATGATAATAAAGAGTACCTTATCTTTAGACAAGAAACTTCTCCACCTGATTATTATCTAGATCCACCCACCAGTAGCTCTATTAAATTAAATTATTGTGGAGTAAGGCGATGAAATAACTATGGGTGAGGAAAGGAATTATCGAATATAGGATGTACATATTGTAATAGAATATGATGGTATGTCTTAAGAGGATTTACCTAGACATCCTCTAGAATGAGAAATTTAGTTTTCCATTGATTTAATTAATGGTTCTAGGCCCGTATCGAAGACCCCTTATAGAATGGCCACTGTGGAATTAGTGGAACAAACAAATCAACTACATGAATCGAGTAATAAGGTATTTATTCACCCTAGTGTTTCTCAATGGGGATCCCCTATTCAGTTTGTTATGAATAAAGATGGATCTATGAGTTTGTGCATTGAATAAAGGTAGATCATTGCTATAAAAATAAAGAACAAGTATCCCATACCTCCCATTGTTGATTTATTCGATCGACTTCATAGAGCTCAATATTTTTCAATGATTGACCTTTGATCTGGATATCATCAGTTTTGTGTGAAGAAGGAATACATTCCTAAAACATCATTTCGAACTAGGTATGATCATTTTGAGTTTACAGTAATGCCTTTTGGATTGACTAATGAACCATGTGTCTTCATATATCTAATGAATTTAGTTTTCAATGAATATTTTGATGATTTTGTAGTGGTATTTATTGATGATATCTTAGTATACCCAAAATGATATGATGATCATGAAAATCACTTACACAAAATTATGAAAACCCTCGTATGAAATGAATTATATCGGAAATTTTGAATGTGTAAATGATGTCTTTAAGAGATTAATTTTCTTGTCCATATTGTCTCTGTAGATGGAATCTCTGTTGACCCTTCAAAGACCAAGGAAATCAAAGAATAGCCTGAACTTATGAGTATAACTGAGGTATGAAGTTTTATATGTTTAGTAGTTTATTATCAACGTTTCATCCAGAATTTTTCTTGAATTTCAAACCCATTAACCAAGATCACGCATAAAGGGGTTAAATTTGATTAGAAAAAAAATTGTGAAAAATATTTAGAAGAACTCAATAAAATATTAGTCGATGCCATTATCTTGACTCTATCATCGGAGAATAGCGGGTTTTTTTATTTATAGGGATGCATAAATGAAATGAATTGGTTGTGTCTTTATACAGGATGATAGGGTTATTACGTATGCATTAAGACAACAAAATATTCGTGTGAAAAACTATCCCATTCTTGATCTTGAGTTCGCAGTTGTAATCATTGCTCAAAAAATAAGTAGACACTATATTTATGGTGAAAATGTGATAATTATACTGATCAAAAGAGTTTGAACTATATTTTCTCACAGAAAGAACTCGAAATGAGGAAAGAAGATGGCTTGAACTACTCAAGGATTAAGATTTCAGAATACACTACCACTCGGGGAAGGAAAATAAGGTGGCAGATGATTTTAGAAAAACAGTTCGTGGAGGTTTGAACTATATGAGAGTAAAATGGGATCCTATTTTCATGAATCATGTAAAGATGGATATGGGAACAACCATGGAAGGTGAAACATCAACACCATTTCAAATGGTTTCAAAACCACCTTTCTAGAAAGGATAAAGTGTTCTCAGACTGATGATTAAGAGTTTCAAAAGACGATTAAAGCTGTGAATGATGGGAGATAGAGTGAATTCATATATGAAGATGGAATTTATAAATTTGGTGAAGAGACATTGTGTTCCTAATATACCTGATCTAAAAAGGTAATTTTTGGATGATGCTTATAGCTCCAATTTCCCTATTCACTCTATTAGCAAGATGATGTATAGATATTTTAAGGGAAATTTTTGGTGGGATAACATGATGAGAGATATTTCTGATTATGTGTCAAGATGTATGGTTTTTCAACAAGTAAAATCTGGAAGACATCATCCTAGATGAGTCATGCAACCTCAACCCATACCTGAGTTGGAATAGAATGATATTACGATGAACTTTTTCATGGGGCTACCAAAGACTCATAGAAGGAATAATGCAATACAGGTCATTGTTGATCACCTTACCAAGTCATCATGTTTTCATGGTAAAAGAGAAGAATTACCACTTGAATGTTTAAGAAAACTGTATATTAATGAAGGTGTTTGACTTCATGGATTACCTCTATTGACTCTTTCTGATTGTGATCTATATTTTACACCAAGATTCTAGAAAAGTCTTCAAAAGGCCTTGGATACTGAACTTCGTTTGAGCACTACCTACCACCCTCAAACTGATGGACAATCAAAATGGACTATTAAAAACTTAGAAAACATGTTGAGATCTTTCTCACTTGACATTCAAGGTATGTGGGATCAATATTTACCTCTAGTAGAAGTTTACTATAATAATATCCTACATTCAAGTATTCAGATGGTAGCATATGAAGAGTAATATGGATATAGATGTCGCACACCAACTTGTTGTGATGATGTTAGTGAAAGAAAACTCGTAGAACCAGAACATGTTGAGGAGACAATATAAATGTTGAAGATTATCCAAACCCATATCAAATTATCTCAAAGTAGGAAAAAAGAAATATGTTGATAACCAAAGGAAGGATTTGGAATTTCATGTAGGAGATCATGTTTTATTGAAGGTATATCCATGGATGGGTGTTATATGTTTCGGTAAGAAGGGTAAATTATGTCCCATGTACATTAGACCTTTCAAAATTCTAGAATGAATTGGAGTTATAGCTTATCGTTTGCCAATGTCGCCAAGTCTCTCCAATGTTAATGATGTATTCCATGTATCACTGTTGACAAAATACATGCATGACCCAACACATGTACTCTCCTATGATTAAATATAACTATAACCCCACATGTCTTATTGCGAAGAGCCTATCATAATTTTTGATACTAGACAATAAGTGTTCAGAAACCGGGCGACTCGTCTGGTAAAAGATCTATGGAGAAACCATTATAGAGAAGAGGCAACCTGAGAACCTGAGAAACTTTTTATAAAGAACCATCTGATTATTTTTTATGAAGTACTAATCTAGAAATTTCAGGGATGAAATTATTTGAAGGAGGGGAGAATGTAACACCCTATGCTTCCATGGTAAGTTTCCCATTGATTAATGCAATAACTTATGTTGTACGCTACTTGGAGTTTTAACACACCACAACCAATCAAAGTAGCAGGTATGGATAGTTATAAAAACATTTTGAAATTTTATCATTATTATTTTTCAAAATGGACTTCATTTTTGGAATTGTAATATCAAAATTAGCTTAGGGTGATTTTTTGGTATTTTTCTGAAAGCATTCAATTTTTAATGAAAAGTGAAAAACACTACATTATTTTTTATAATAGACTTTTTATTTAAATATTTAGTTATTTTATTTAAATTTATATTAATTAAAAACATATACATAATAAATATTTATTCTTAAATTAATCCATTGGAGTAATTTTATAATAATATTAGATACATAAAAAATTATTGATCTTTTTACCTATTTTTACCCACCTTCTCGGAGAATTTATAAATTTTCATATAACATAATTTTACTACTTCTATGAATTTAATTTCCAAAAATACAATAGACATAATTGAAATGAGTAAGTAAAATGTGGTTCAATAAGATGGAAATAATTTTTGGCGAATAATACCTTTTGACTTTTATTTACCACCGTTAAAAGTAATTAGGGCAATTGAAGGTAAAAAAATGATATTATAATTACACTTATACATGTCCTAATTTTATTGGATAAGTTTATTTTTACCAAAACCAATCTTATGAATAAAATATGGTCCTTTAGGTCCACTTGGATTAGATTATGACATTTATTATTATTTTATTTAAAAAAGAGTTAAAAGTGTTAAATTCAATGTTTAATAACTAAACCATTTTTAATACAGGGATAATCATAAAAAAATAGACTATAAACATTAATTATAAAGATAAAAATATTTCCTATTTAATTCTATATTATTTAATGTTTTTAGATATTAAATAACTAAATATATTTATTACACAACGATGATGCTGTAATAAACTTACTAATGAAGGATTAAAATAATTGGTATTATAAATATCAAAATATAGGTAAATTGATACTTTTGTTGCATTATACGAATTTCTAAGATTAATATGACTTTTTATAGTTGATTCATTGAATTTTTATGAAGTAATCATTCTTTTTCAACATTCACAAAAACAAAATACCAAATAGTTTCAAAATTGACATAAATGAGTTTTTAAAACAAATACTATATTATTAATTGATATAATATTCCTCAAAATCTAAGGACTGGAAAAAGTCATAAATATTGTTATATATATATATAATGAACCACTTGGGGTTTTCTTGGATTTTTATAGTATGTTTATTAATGATTTATAATAATAATACAAGAATACATGGTAAAAGTTAAACTATTAAACTATGAGTTAAATCTATAAGATATGCTAAATATAATGACCTAAAAAAATATAAAACCTATTGGTTGAGATTTTCTTGACCCATCCCCAAGTTATCATCAATATAAATCATTTTTGAGCCATGAAAAACCAAATATGATTTTCTAATAAAATACTATTTCATGATTTTCCTAAAGTGACCCTCACCTCTATTATAAAAATGTACATCCTCTTCTCTCAAAATCACACCTCCAAAGCCATTTGGCTCAACAAAACCCTGCACAAATATCCTCCCAACTACCCTATCTTTGACATAGGTTCCTTGCATTGATCATAAAGCCACCATAAGGAGCACTTTGGATCAACTCAAAAGGAAACACCCGAAGAAGAGGTAATAATTTCACCACCTTTTTTCAAAGATCATTACTACTACCAATTCCTCTTTCTTTGTTGTTTCCAAAAAAAAAATTAAAACTCATATAGAATATAAATACTGTGAGGTTATTATAAATATGGTACTACCATATTCATTATTCTATCCATCCTATGGATGACATGTCACCAGCGTGCATACATATGACTTACCGTCTCCACGTCTTGGTTTAGATTGTCATTCAAACACTTCATTATTTGGATGGTTATAATAATGAGCATAACTGATGTAAATAATAAATATAACATGTTTATTATTCTATATATATGATATAACATCCAATTTAATACAATTTAACTGTCAATATAATGATATTGACGCTCGTGCGTACGTATGGATTACCGTCTCCACCAATGCAATGAGATGCATTCCCCATCATAATAATTCAAGAATAATTTTAATTTTATGAATAAAAATATTTTTTATAAACTTAATATCATTATGGATATGAATCAAATACATCCTATCCTTAACAAACGCATCATATGTAACAAAATATACAAATTAAGATGATTAAGTAAACACCAGAAACAATGATACTACTGAAACATTATTTAAAATAAATATTAGAAGATCATATATGATATCATATTTATGTATGTGGTTCTTGTATAATTTAATAAAAATAATTAAACTATTATACAAGAGGTTAACATACACTCGATCAAGAAAAAATACTTGGTAAAGGTTAATTCTAAAATCTCTTTACTTATCTGAGGTTGTTAATATGTTTGTATCTACTAGGTCCTCTTTATGATCCAAATTTGTGTTTCTTAAAAATGTATTACAAACATTTTTACAATTTCTGATACTACGAGTTAATGTGATTTATACAAACTTTTGACTTTTTATAAGATGTTTATAAAGGAATCTTTCCATTTTTTTCCAAACAATGTTCTTTACATCATTTTTGACAAAAATTAAGGAAAGAATGTTTTATTAACTTCTACTGCTGGTGCGACAATTTTTCGCCGCTATAACACATTTATAGCATCCCTTACAAGTTTATAAGAATATTTCAGAAATAAATGTTTTCTTTTCTAATTATGTTTTTCTTAAATGGTTTCAAGATATAAATAGGTATTTCATTCTAATAGTTTTCATTTCTTCTATGTCAACATCCATTGATAGATTTTAAACTTTTTTGAAGTTGATTTGTTATGATACAAATAATCCATATTGTATTGAAGGTTTTGGGATATATTTGACTGTGGATGTGTTATTTTTATACCATTCATGGTTAATAAATTATGTATTGATAATTTGTATAATAGTTTTAATACAAAAGTTTATGTTATGTTTAAACCTTTTCATATATGGAATGTAATGGATTTTGTATGTGATAGGTGGAGCCCGTTATAGCTCCTTGATACATTGGTAGGTCTAAAGTGACAATCTAGTCTCTTTGAAAAAGGCCATGAAAAAATCTTATTTGTAGTCTAGGAATGACGCAATAACTATGTTGTTATGAACACTGGAATTATGCATTCTATCATTACGAAATTGGATACTGATATTTCATGTGAATATTCAACTAGTAGAATATCCATTTGAATAAATACATAGCAATATTTGATTTATCGTTTCCATATTATTCTAAAGATTAAGTTTAATAGGATTTTGTTTATTCTTATACATTTCCTTAAACGTTTATGTTTATTTATGAATGTTTGCACTATATTTTTGTACATACTAAGCACCTGAGCTCACCACTTTCAATGTTTAATTTGTCCCAGGATGCGAAAAGTATATTATGACTTACCTACATGGATAGTATATGGGATATTAATGTGTCAAAATGAGACAATTTTGTTGTTGTTTTTCATTTTATAATGTAGTGTAAAACATCTGTATGTATCTAGTACTTCCAAGGCTATTAAACTAATTGGCCTTCTGGGATTTGATCCCTAGTGATCATGCCAATGTTATGTAAGAATACACCAACTCTAGGTAACTAGGGTAGGGGAGTTACATTATTCTAATTAGAAATATTGAATAATATTTTCCAAATTCCTTCCACAGAATTGGAAATTTATAATTTAAAATTATTCTCAAAGATGTAATGAAAAATCATGTTTTAAAACTGAAAATTTGCAACTAATTACAAAGAATATGTATCCCAATTTATTTTGAAGATAATTACAATTTCCAAAAATGAATTTATAGACATATAATTTAACATATATTATTGTTAATATAATTTAATATATAATTTATCAATTTAACCAATTGAATAATGATATTAGATTTCAATTTAGATTCATTATTTTTAACCATTGATCAAAAATTTATACATTTTAGAAAAATATCACAAATTCACCATTAGGTAATTACAATATTCTAAATTCCAAAAAAAAATTAATTCCACCAATTGATTTTATATATCCAATAAAAATTATTATTTTTTAAATCATGACTAGTCTATCTTTTTTTGAAAATATTGTTTTTTAGAGATCATTTATTTTTTTAAATGACTATTTATTTTATTTATAAGTGGTAGATAACCAAAGTATTCATAATTATTCAGCAATATTTTTACTCTCTGAATTAATGAAGATGATATAATTGTATCCTAAAATATGGATCATTTCTACTTGAGTTTTAGTGTCCCACAAGGTATCCAAGAGGTTAAATTTATTTAAAGAGAATTTTTAATAAAGTCCCATGTGTTTTATTTTACTCTAAAGTTGGTGTTTCATATCATAAATTATTTCTAAGAAATTATTATTTTAAAATATGTTGGTTTTAGATTCACCTCATATTAAATAAATTATGTCCTCACAATGTAAACGTGATCTCGGTAATCATGCTTTTTAGCATTTGGAAACTCCATTATTAAAAATACAACATATTAAAAGAGTTAATGAAATTCTAGATTAATAATAGTGAAAAGAAAGTATGAAGTTTTTCTATAATAAAAAATAAATAGGATTCCATGTATGAGAATATGTGTGGGAAATGAAAAAAAAGAAAATTAAATAAAAGTCTAAATAACTATAGATTGTGATAATGACTATTTATTATATGAAATTTAATGATCAATGAAATGTTAAGCACCTCAAAGAATGAATCTGGGATGATTTAAATGTCGGTATAATTTACTTTAAATTAATGTAATTTGATAACATTTTTTCATGATATTTTATAGAAATTTGTGGAATTATTTTACTACCAAATATTATATGGAAATATACATAACTGATATGTTTCCATTTCATATGAACAATTTTATACATTTATTTTTCATTGATCAATTTATAATTCAATTCTTACTCAAAGAAATAAATTATTTAATAAATTTATTTTATATATGAAGAACTAAAATTAAGTTTTAATAGATCGTAAAATCCATTATATAATGACCATTCATTCTTTTTATTTCTAGTTATTATTGTAAAAAAAATTTAACATATGTTCTCCAAAATATATGTATCTACCAATGGTGAAGTAAGAAATTAATCTTGAAAACCCAGTACAATGTAATTCTTATACCATTTAATAAATGGTAAACCATATAAACCTTAAAATATATATATAACCATAAATTTAAAATTTTTTTTACTGATTTTCCAAAATGATATTATCATTGTTTAGTTCCATGTTATTTACTAATATTAAATTTTATTTTTTTATAACAATTACATTTTGTCACAATATCATTATCTCAACATTAGGATCATAATAATAGTTTTCATTCACTAAATAATCAGTATTCCATGATGTTGATATTTATACAGAATCATTTTTCCTGTTCATCAGTATAGTAATATATATTCATTAAAATCCTTAATAAAATAGTATTTCAGTACAATACTTTTAAATATCGTGACTATTATTAATAAAATAACATTACAAAATAATTATTAGATAGAAATACATAAGAGTATTAATTATTCAACTTTAATTTTAATAATGGAATAATCATGACTATGACCCGTTAGATACTTTTGATGTATTTCCCTTGATTCTTGGGGAATTCATTTAATAATTTCCCCAAACTCCATACTATGGAAGCACTACACATGCATATATTATTATTTTTTGAACACCTTATCATAGTGTAATTATTCTACAAACATGAAGTAGACCCATTTCAATTTTATGGATATAAAAAGTATTTTTCATCCAAAAGTATCACAAGTTCGAAAATTCTTCTTTCCCTTCTGCCCATTATTCTTTTTTTTCATCCACTTCTTCTCTTTCTTCCTTTTAAAGCTATAATACATCGATAATTATATATATTTCTTGATTACATATGATAATATGTCCTTATATGATGAGAAATCATGGCATAACAGTTCCCTTCGAAGGATTGGCTTAAGACCATCAATTAAATGGAGAATCTTGATATTTAGATTTTGTAAGTAGTACAGAACATCCCTTTCTAATCTTATAAAGTCACCTTGAAAAATAAAAAAGACATTCCTCTTATTTATATATTAGAATCAAGAACTGTCATTCTATATCTGCTCTTTTGTCATGTGGAAAATTTTCTTCCAAAAATTGTTACTTAAAATACTTCCACTACATGCTTCATATTTTCTACTAATCCATAGTGTATTGAGTCAACAAAAATCATTGATCCACATCTCATAAGAGATGAAAAACATCCAAGACATCATTCTCCCTTTTAGTACTTCCCAGAGTGATAAATATCTTCTATATAGAACTATTCCATTTCTAAGATAAAAATAGATTTTCAGTCCCATTGAATGATTTATATTTTTTTTCATGGATCGATCTAACCATGTTACACAACATGCTAGATAAATAGGATGATCTATAATTAAAAGGTTATTACTCATTACCTGTGTCATTTATCCCAATATGGGTATAATGTGATTAGTTCCAACTATAACTTACTCTCCATATTCATTATCATATCCATATGTTTAATACCAACATGGCGTGTGTGCATTGAAACATTACCCATTCATTACGTTAGGATCTATTTCTAAATAATGATAAATACTATAATTGATCATAACAATATAAATAATAATTTATAATCCCAAAATACAGAAATAATTATACATTTCCTTTTATATATAAAAATAACCTTGTAATATTCTAAAGTAAGCTTCTATGAAATGAAGTTCATGACATTAGTAAATTCTAGACATACCATGTATGTTTAAAATTAAATTCCTTTTGAAATATAAAAATTTTAGAAAAATTACCCCATCATAAAATGAAAAAGATATTTCATTAAAAATAATTTTAAACAATTAATATATTTGTATAAATTTATTTAATAAGTCATTTGGAGAATGAACCAAATTTATGAAAACATTTTTAGAAAACATGGTTTTGAAAGAAAAATAATTTTTGAATGAAGAGAGAAATACTCATATTATGTTACAAGAATTGTATTAATAAATTTAAGTAAAAAAGAGAGAAAATTTGTACTCTTAATTGAAAAATATCATTAATAACCATAGTATGTCAAAATATAATTATTTTACAATATAAATATAAAAAAATTACCAAAAGGGAGACATAAACAAAAAAGATCATGAATAATGATGTCATTGTCAAATAAAACCTTACCACTTTCGTAACATTTTTGTCATTTGCCACATGGATAAAATAATATTACATAAAAAATTAAATTACATGAAGATAAATTAATTAATTATATAACATAACGAATTGTTTCATATAAAAAAAATATGTGGTGAATATGGCATATATCTCACTGATGTAAAAGTGAGATGAGAAACCCTTACATCATGATTCCTTATGTTTGAAAGTACATTAAACTCTTGTATATTGGATTTAAATAATTAATTCACTAAATAAAAAACTACATTAGTATTAATAATACCATATATTATCCTTTTATAACTTCTTATCTACTATTTGTCAATAATCATTCATTATTCTCATTGTTTCAGGTGCTAATTAACTCATTTTATCATTGGATTTTTGTCCAAAAAATAATGTTATTCAAAAAAAATATAGTTAAAATATTTATATAATTATAATGAAATAATTGACTTATTTATACATAAATTTTAATTTTAAAACCAATCATGATATATTTATATGAATAATAATTTTTGTTATAATAATAGAAATGGTATGTCATATGTACACATTTGTAACATTGCTATTTTCAATGATCATTATGGAAATAATGTATGTAATATTTTATCTCTATCTAATTTTCATAAAATAATATATGCCATATTATTTCATTAAATATACTTACATATATCATCCGTGAGGTGTGGCAATGAAAGAGAGTAGTATCACTTCATGAAGGTGGTAGTCCGAGCGTACACAAATGAGGTTTTCCTTTTTAGTGTTAAAAATAAAATGATATATTATATTTTCAGAATTATAAATATGGGATGAATATAATAATAAATTAATTTATATAAAATATATTTACTATAATTATCCTTATCACCTTCCATGTAATATTTTTTTCAAAAATGAATCGTGTTACTTTAAATGGTGAAATTCTTTCATACACATGGGAGATGGTATTATATCCCCAAAAAATAGTATCTGAAACGGTATTTATGATATAATTAATTTAGAGGTATAATAATATTATAAGTATAAAATATATACATTATATCTGTCATCATACATAACAATGAGATGTGGTAATGGAAGAATGATTGACATCAACACATGAGACAGTAGTCCGCTACATACATAAATAATGATTTTATAACACATTTGATGGAAGTGGGGATAGTTTTTGTAATATTATTATAATATAAAAATATAATTATATTTATTACATTTAGTTTTGTATATCATCATTTTTAATAATAATTTATTCAGGGGGAGTATAAAATACAATAAAAACAGTCCTTGAAAACGTCACCTCTTCTTCTAGTATCCTCCTTAGGTTTTAATGATGGATTTCTACCCAGATGTAGGAATATATATGGGTGGTTTTGTAAGTGTTTTGTTTAGGTCCATTCCAATCCAAAATGGTTTGAATTTGTTATTTAAAGTAGGGAGGGGATGTATTTTATAAATGAGGTTAGTGGAACACTTGTATTTTTTAGAAATGTAAAAGGTATAACCACATATTGTTTGAGAAAAAATGGTAAACAATTGATTATTATATTGATTTGTAAAATATAATCTCATAATATATCAATAAAATATATTTTACCCATGACTTGTTTTCAATTTAGATCATATATATTTAGTGTAACCCCTAGGTTAATCCATTTTTACTATACTCGTGATAATTAATTTTTATTATTTTAGAAATTAATTTTTGTCCAAAATTATTATAATCCTGTTCGAATATAAAATTATTCTGATTTAAATTTTTATTCTAATTATTAATATTCTATTTACAAGTTATGAATATTTTAAGGTTAAATTAATTCCACAGATGTAATGAGAAAGTGTGTTTTCAAAGAGAAGATACTAACAAGTGTACAATGTTTTTATATAAAAAATGAGTATATAAATGATTCCAATGACCATAAATATATTAATAAATATATAATTTATAAAATTTCATTTTAAAACCAATTCAAAAAATAATTTACAATTTGAAATAATTTAAATGAAATTGAAATGTTCAACTAAAATAAAATTTTTTTCGTCTATCATCAGAAAAATAACCATTTTAGAAGAAAACAAATATTAAGCATGAAGTAATTTTTATATTTTGATTTCAAAAACTATGATTATTATTAAAAATATATTTTATAATTTTTTTAAAAAATAATTATAAATAATGTAGATAATTCATGAACAAACATTCTTTTAGATAAATACAGTTTTCTAGAAAAACATTTCTTTTTCATTTAAAGTATTTTCATTTTATTTTTAATCAATAGAAAATCCTTATTTTCATAATTTTTGATTAAAATTACTTATTTCCATATTAATATATCTATTATAGTGTTATACTATATCATATTTTTTTCATTATGACTTAAGGTTGCGTGTTATGCTAGCAATCGAAGATATTAAATTTATTTTAGAAGAGAAATATCATAAAGGCTTTAGTGTTATTTTTTATTATATGATTGATGTTTCATGTCTTTAATGTTATCCATAAACAATGTTATCATTTTAAAATATCAGGGTGTTACATTTTCCCCACATCAAATTTATTTTATCCTTGCAATTTAAAATTGACCTTACAAATCAGTGATAAGACATTTGGGAATATCATTATTAAAAAACCCCCTTTGTATAATGGTTAACAGAATATCCACATAATAACAAAAAAATATGGTAATCCTGAATAAAAAATAATTAGGTTTCGAAGTTGGTTAACATATATGGTAAATGAAAAAGTGTATATGGAAGACAAGCATTAATAATTATAGATAGTGATAGTGGTAATTGATCTTCAAAAAGTTAATGGTCAATAGAATGTTAATAACATTAAAAAATATATTGATTAGAATTTGAAAGGATATATGATTCATCATATATGATAATTATTAGATAAATTTTTTTGTTGCATGATCCTTTTCCAACAGTGGATGAATAATTTTACTTTTTATGATTAATATAAAATATATTTACTCAGTACAATTCTAATTAATAATCAAAATTTAATCCATTATTTTTTTCTACAAATTTATAATTTATTTATTACTCCATGAAATGAATATCCAAATTAATATTTTTTATTCCTAAAGTAATAAAATTTAATTTTAATTGATCATTATATTCATTATATAATGATTGGTCATTCCTTCAATCTATATTTATTATTATAACAACATGGTTTGAAAACGTTATCCAATTTCATGAATCTACATATTGGGAAATATTGCATTAATATCTAAACTCATTTCCAATGTTCTAATTAAACTATTTATTAAATGTTTATCCTTATAACCCATCCAAAATATTAGGATCCATATCATTAGATGGAAGGTAACTATATTTCTAAAATGAACATATCATTAATAAGTTCCAATGTAGTTATTACAATCGAATTTAATTTATCTATATCAATCATCTATTGGGCCTAAAATCATTATCTAAACATTAGAAACATGTTATGGTTTATCATTTCCTTATTCACTGTTTTCAATGAGTCCAAAATTTCTTCGAGATAATTATTCTTTTTCCTTAGTACCATTTAACATGTGCTTTTAAATCCGTAATGAAAAATTATTACAGTAAAATCCATATATGTTTCATGAAGATCATTAATAAAAATGTTTTTTAAAATATTTATTGGATCCAAATATGATTTAACATTAACCATTCCACTTCATCTATAGAAATAGAATTATCCAATCCTTGAACCCTTATCTATTATGAGTTATTTTCCCAAAAACACGGAGAATTATTTTTCTTAATTCCCACTCTACGTACAATGAGAGAATTTCACATTCTTATATTAATTCATTCCTAAAAAATTATGACCATAGTGGCCTTCTTCTCAATAGTTAAAGAAAAATATTTTTCATTTTAATAATATACCAAGGTGTTTCCTTCTATATGTATCACCTATTGAAAAAAAATTCATTCATATATTCCATTATTTGGGTTTTTCTCATTCTCCATCTTCTTATATGTCTTCCCTTCAAATCTATAAGTCTTTTATAATTATTTATATATCTTCACATCACATTATATTATTTTATTATATGATGAAAATATTTATGAGAATATTTTATCATCAGAGTGTTGGATTTATACCATCAATGAAATGGTCAATATTTCTTTTTTGTATTATGTATTGTCCACAACAAGAATTTAGAAACATGTAAATTTATCTTCATAAATTGAAATTTTTTCATTTCATTACATCTTAGTCTATCGAAGTTCCATTCCATATCTATTAGTTTATCTCGGGGAAAATAGTGTTCTAAGAATATTACCATAATTTTTCACACATCATTCTTGTTATTTACTCTTTATCTTTAGTGTAAGGAATAAATTACCATTATTTATCTACATCTCCTAAGAGATAATAAAATTTTCTAGTAGATTTCTCACTTTCGCTACTTCCCTAATCATAAAATATATTCAACATGTGTCTCATAAATTTCTCATCTAAAAATGGTTTTTTAGTCCCATTGAATGATGGAGCTTGTTAATTCATGAAATGGTCAAATATTGCTACACCACATTTTTGATCAATAAGATTATCTACAAGGGAAAGGTTATTGTTTACAAAGTGGAAAAATAATTTTCCCCTAGAAATTCTAAAAAT
Organism: Viscum album; assembly: GCA_963277665.1. Classification (NCBI taxonomy): domain Eukaryota; kingdom Viridiplantae; phylum Streptophyta; class Magnoliopsida; order Santalales; family Viscaceae; genus Viscum; species Viscum album. The sequence continues at coordinate 1,570,776,311 of OY728120.1, forward strand.
GGTCTTTCAAAAATAGTTTTCTACAAATGATGAAATCCTTTGATTCTACATATGAATTAATTTGGATATAATCTGGGGATACAAATATTATCCATTCCTTTGATGATTTATATTTATGTAGACAATATTTTTATGATACTCGATTATTTTTCCACAAGAATTTGTATGAGGTGATGATGAAATAATTATGAACCCTATATATCATCTATTGGTTATGTTGTGATGAATTATTAATTTAACCTAGATATTTTCATGGTTTATGATATAATGAATTTTTTATGACCTTGTGTCACATTTTTTTTATGATTTTAAATAGATTATAGGTGTGAACTATACCCCCCTTCAATGAGTTCAGAAACTATTGAGATCTCATATAAAAAATAAAAAATGAATGGATTGTTAACCCAGTTCAGTAAGTGACTCTATCAATTATGATAGTCTTGGTAATAAAACAATACTACACTAATAGTTTGGGGAGTGAAACCATTAATATTGTGTGGTTTTAGAAATTATAATTTACTAATAGGGAAATTATATTATTTTATTATGTGTATGGACCAATTCCATGTCTTATTTAATTGTTATGATCTTATAGTCCATTTATATTGATTTAATAATGATTCATGTCTTATAAAGAACAAATCCTTATTACATGACTCAAGTTTTTTACAATTTATATTAAGGATATGGTTTCATATGTTATTATAACATTCTCATATCATTATTCTTATGTTATATTACACATTTTCTCATTTATACAATTACTGGGAACTAAAGATCACCCATTATTATGTTTCCTTTCTCCAGGTTATGAAGATAGGTATTACCTTTGATATGTTTAAGATGGATTATAGTTATTAATACCATTTTCGGAGATAATGTAGATCACTTATGGAAAAAAATTTAATGATTCCATGCTTACAAAGGGACTAGACATGAATTTTTCTTTTCTGAGTCATTTTGTAATATAACTAATATTGAAATATTATGGTGCCATATTTATATATGAGAATTTTAGGTATTTTTAGACTAAAAATATTATATAAATATATTTATTTGTGATTTTTTATATGCAATCCCCCTATATTAGATAATTTTACCAACACTTAGAGACCCTTGTGGGGTAATAACTGACATTTAGGATTGTGATTATATGCATAGCTGACTACCTCTTCTCACAAAATCCCACTTTAACATGAGATTATAGTGATATATGTGCTTCATTATGGGATATATATTGGGTAATTTGTGTGGTAATAGGAGTTAAAAATGATGAAATAATATACATTCATGAAAACATACTTCTAGGTTTTCTTATATGACATATTTTTCTCATTTTTTATGATGTGACATGTAGTTGGTGCTATAAGACATGAAACATTATTAATGAAATCATTTGTTTATTTGGAAGGGATTTGGGTAATATTTGTATTATAATTTGGAGAGAGAGAAAAATAAATAGGGTAAGTGTTCAAGTAAAAAATAACAACATTTTATTCTTATTATTATTTTTCTATAAATTGATCTATTATTTTGGGAGTTTTCACTAGTGATGATGGGGGGCTATTTGACCACGACATATGATAATTAGTTCGATATCCTATTAATACGGGTGTTAATATTCACTTTTAATATTTACCAAATAGGCCTTTGGAATGATACTACCAAGAATACATGTTAGGTTCACCCGATGTTTCTATGATTATTTTTCTTTCGTTATAGGTTGTGTTTAAAGATTAATTTGGATTATACTATCCCAAGGTTCGATTTTTTTTGGTTTCAACCTCATTAATTTTATTTTTTTATTTCAAGTAAATTTATTTCTTTATATTCATTAATAGTGGATATTTATTTTATTGTATTATTTAAAACCTTGATATTTTATGAAATAATTTTTTCAATTAAATTTAATTTCTTTAATATCATGTGTTATACACAACACTGAATTTAAATGAACCAATATATAATATCAATATATTAGTTAATGTGAAAATTATAAAATATCTGATAATGTGGTGTGTATTAATAGTAATAACTAATTTATTATTATTATATATCTGAATATATAAATTTATTGATAAATTCTATGTATATAATCATCTAATTTTTTGTAAAGTTATTCCAAAATTCAAAAATATTTCCTTTTCAATAAATATTTTTATCACTTCTGTGAGAAAATATTAATATAATTATATATAATTTATAAATTTTATATAATTAAAATCATTTTTAAAATCCTTTAATTCAAATTATCTATAATTAATATTTTTGATATTTTTTTTGAACGTATTGATTTTCTTTGGAATATTAAAAAATATTGATTTTCATTGAAAATATATTTCATTAGCATGCACAATGATCATTTTTTTAAATTTCTTAAAATTTAATTTAGCCCTCTTATATTTTAAATAATAAAATTAAATTTCTTCGAATAAATATTATGATTCAATTTTGTATGAAATCATTTATTATATGTAATAGGTGTCTTAATGAAACATTATTTTTATGAGTAAATTTTTTAAATAATAAATTAAATTTATCACTTTTGGTGAATTAATTTAATTGAATTAATATAATATATACTTAAAACAATTTATCATTAATAAAATATTTTTCAATGCATGGGACAAAAATAAATCCTATAATATGCTTTAAAATAGTAATTTTCTAAAATAATTTTTTTTCATTCTTTGTGGAGTAATTTTGAATTTAATTTCATCCAATTATATGTGTTTAATTGAATAAAATGTATTCCACATTTTTCATCATGAGGTTAAAATTTGGGGTGTAATGCTTTAATATTTTTTTTTACCAATTTCAATAGTAACAATGGAAATATTTATCACATTGATAATGGATAAATTGGGATAATCTATATTAAAAATATGTTATAAGACCATAATTTTTTATCCAAAATCTTAATCTACAAAGTGAATTATACCATTTTACCTCATTATTATAATTTTGATTGTAATGGACACGTTTAAAAAAATACCTATATACTATTTAAGGAAAAGAAAGTTACAAAAAATGTCACTCTCTTAGTCTTAAATATTTATTATAAGTTGACATTCAAGAAACGATAGATATGCATGAATATAATTTTATATATTAATACTCAGGAAATTATTTCAATAATTGAACTTTATTAATAATTTTTAGAAATTATATAATTACTGTAGATTATTTTGCAACACAAATAACATATTTATTCAGTTATCATAGATATAAAATACATTATTTTAAAAATATTAAATGTAATATATTAAGAATTTGTTAATGTGAACCACAAATTTTTTGTCTCTATAAAACATAATTGGGAGGTGTGTTATAAATTGTTTTATGATTTTATCTTTTTCTAGATGTATTAAGTAAGGAATTTAATATATAATGATAAAAAATTAATTTTTTTTTATTATAAATATTATTTTATTAAATGACATAAAATTAATTAAAATTGTTATATTTGAATAAATTAATGGGGTAACATTTCAAATATCATAAATGGTCCATTTATGGGGATATTTTCATTTAATAGAAACACGATTAATCCTTAAATGGCTGTAAACATTAATATTTCTTTAATTATCAAAAAGGATTACAATGGGTTGAATCAAAATTATAATTTTAGAAATGGAATCCAATCATCTCAAAATATTATAGGAATAGAGTATTTAAACTCATAATAATTCTAATTTGGAATTATAAAAACATGGTTCAATTAGGAATAAAATTTAATTTACCTTAACATAATATTTTATGGAATTTCAAGAGTGTATGTCGCCTCTAATAAAATAGTGAACCCCTCTTTTCTCTTCATCCCAACATATTGAGACTTTTAGATCAACAATAACCTAAAACCATTAGATCTATGCAAAATTATATAAATTTTAAATGTTTTTTTTCCAAAATACAAACCTTAGGCCCCTTAATTGGATATATAATCGAGAAATTTTAAATAATAGGTATCCTCATTAATCAATCACTCTCTTTTAAATTATTATTTTACCTTATATAAATATGTTACATTCTTCATAAAATAAAAGATTATTTTTCCTAGATATAGTTAATTGTTATTAGGATTTCTGGAAACCTATTAAATACCTTATTTACTTCAAATATGAAGAAAATAACATCACTTATGTGTGCATTCTTCTTATTGTCTCCCTGTAATGATGAAAAAAAATTATCACCTTATTTTTTTTATTAAGGGAATTGTTATGGGATGAATTTTTAATTTCATAATTATTAAAAAAAATTACTTTAGAAATTAAAATATCATATCTATATTCTTACCTTATGAATTATTGGAAAATGATAACATCAATCTTGCATATGCATATTCTACTGCCTCCAAGATGAGATGTGATTAGTTTTTCCTTTCAATTTCACATGGATGGTAATATAAATGGATTTAATAAAAATGAATTAAATATATTAATTTGTTAATTATTTTTAATGGTAATTTTTTATTTACCTTTCTTTCAATCTATCCTTCCAAAAACATGAAAACATTATTTATTATGTACGTACAACCTAATATATCTATAAATGATGGAATTCATTTTTTCAACTCTATAATTTAGGAGTAAATATAAAAATTTATTTAAATAATTTATATATATTAAATGGTTTTTATATAATGATTATAATTTTTTAGATGATGAAATAATTATTAAAATACCACGACTAAAAAACCAAATTGAAACATGCATATAGAACGTAGTAGATATCACCAAAAATATTGATTTTAATAATGAAGTGTTAAAAAATATGTGAAAAAGTTTATATGTAGATTGTATTTGGTATGATATATATGGTAACCGTTTTGAATTTTAAGTGTAAATAATATATATCAATTATACCTGAGCTTGCAAAATGTATGAATGAAGTCAAACCAAATGTAAGAGATTTTCATCTAACATTTACATTTGTGGGATAGTTTCCATATAAATGACTTGTTTATTTTATGTGGTAAATATACTACCCTTGATTTTTTTTTATTATAAATACTATTCAGATTTATATTTTCACATATGTCTATTTATTTCTTGTGACTATTGATTCAAATTTTACCAATGAGTTGAGAGTTCTCTGTTACATTCTCATTATTTCATAGGATTGATTATGATGATTATTATAATGACTAAATCTTATGATCAATCTGTAAAGAAAATGATAAACTTTATTATAATATTGTTATTTCCCTAAAATAAAATTTTCCCATTCATTTTCAACACCATATGTACACAAGATACGAAAAATATTTTTTTAAGTAAAATAATATTTTTTTTTAACACATCGGTAAAAATATAAATTTCTTTAATATCCTTGTTTTCTAGAGAAATAATAAAGAATTTTGATATTATAATATGATTGTTTAAATAATTTTCACCGATTTATATCTTTAAAAAAAATTATTTAAAAGTTTTTTTTTATATTTTTTCGAAATGGAGTATTTTTTACTTGTTATACAGAAATTTAAAAGGAATGTTTTCATTTAAATTATACAAGATAAATTGAATTTTTAATAATATTTACCACTAGATGTTTTTAATCATCCTTTACTTTTTTCTGATATTATTTTTAATTAAAATATTTTCCCTAATTTTTCTAAAATATTTTTATTTTGAAAAGTTCTTATCGAAATTGAAATGTAATTTATCAAAATAAATTTTACACCGATCATTTCGAAGAATTTTATTATATGATAACTTCTATTGATGATTTTCTTGGGATAAGATTCAATGATATAATTCATATTATTTCACTATATTTTCAATTTTTATGTTGATAATATGTTTATGAAACCCATTTATATTCCATGGGTTATGATATAGTGAATTGGTGAAATATTTATATAATCGGTTTTATTTTCATGGGTTTTGATGCAATAATATGGTGAATTTTTTACAATATTTTGAAACACATATGTATTGTTTTAGTTTTGTGATAGTGATTATGTTATAACCAAGGATGATGGTAACATTATAATAAGACATTGTAGTTTCATTATAACTTTGGATGGGGGTTCAGTTGTAACAAAGTAAAGTGGTTAGTTATGTCTAAGGTTTAGTGGGACTGATATCTCACTCCAATTCAAAGGAAAAAATTTGGTATCGTGTGAGATAAATAGGGCATGATGGGGATTTAAACAAGTACTATATGGTACTATTGAACTATTTTTTTCTAGGGAGACATCCTTAACTATTATGATGGTGTGGGTATTATACTCTTTCCACTATGATACTATTAAAAATAATCATTCACTTACAAGGAAATGTTTTTCTATGTTTATGAGTATACAAAAATATATGTATTCTACCGAGGTTCTTCTGATTCTTTCCTCAAAGGTACGTGTTTTGGACGCCCTCCATTTTCCTACCTGCAATGGCCTCATGTTTCTTTGCACATCTCCTGGTCAGGGATGCTGTGGAGATATCCAAGAGACATTGGGTTTGTGATTCGGTGGACATTGGGTCCCTAGATGCTACCAAAGCGGGTATTTCTCCATCGGCTTCCCAATATGCTCTGACCTAGGGTACCATCGCTATTATCTGGTCCATAGATAGAGATATGGGTTCATACGGATTTGGTAAATATAGTTTTTGGTTGTCGAGGTTCTTTTAAAGATTCATTCCCGGCCTTCTTCAGGGTTTTCCCATATATCGGGTTTCCCTATTTGGTCGTCTTTTTCTATGGTTGTTCATTTTCTTCAGTTATTTCTTTTTATTGTGCTGGTTTTTTGTGTTGAATATTATGTTTATGGCTTCTGGAGATGGGTTTCATCGTCCTGATGGGATTCATGATCTGCGACAATGGTGGTGATGGTTGATTGGAGTCGGTGGCATTATGTGTCGTAGGTGGTGTCCAACGGTGTTGTGGCTGAAAATGATAACTTCATAACGGTGAATCTTAGGATGATCCTATGATGGAAAGGTGATGAGTCCATCTTTTTGAGCACGTGGTGGTCATCAACGAAGTATAGTGGTGTCAAGGCATGGAGGATGCAGTCCTTGATAACACATTGATGTGAATATTGTGGTGTTGATTTTCTAAAAGTGCGATGATGGGGGTGATTGACTATCCATTATGGTTGGTGTATCCGATTGAGCAGCCCATGTGTCTCAATTAGGTTTGAGGGTTTTAGTTATTTTTTTGAATTTTCATGATGTCTAGTCATTCGGGTAGTTTTTGAAATCTCTGATGGGCGGTTTTTGAAATTTGACATGGGCGGGATAATTTCGTGTTTGATTTTAATTTTATTAAACTGAAAAGGTTCTTACATACCCTTAAAATTTCCTTTTTAAAATCTAGAAAAATATTGATTAGAGAATATTATTTAATGAATATTCATAATAAAATATATGACATCTATATCTAAAAAGTCAGGTTGGTTGTTTTTTGTATCATAGAATTGTTTAGTTAACTATTATAATATATGATGAGTATAAGTTAGTGAGAACCATATAGATAATCCAATATATAGTGAATTTTCCTAATGTTTTGATTATGATCATGTAAAACCTTGTCAAAACCTAAGGTTTAACAATTTAAAAAAGACATTTCCTTCAATTGATATAATATAAATGATTTTTTATGATTCATCACTATGAATATTGTTTCTCACACTATGCATGATGGTTTTAGTCAATGGTTTGAAATATGAGGATTATTGTTAACACTGATGGATAATAGAATGATTTCCCTCATAAGAAACCAAATGAAATATGAGATGGAATAAGAAACCATTTTATTCTATCTAATCATTTATCATGATATATGATTAACAACATGCACCATTACTAATTTATAGAAATCATTACCATATCGTGTTTATTATGTGTGAAATTCTATGTAAATTAAGAATATAAAATTTTCATATTTATTAGTATTTGTGAATTAAATATTAATTTTACTTTAAATAGGATTCTATGTTTGATAGCGTACTAAACTCTCAACAACGGTTTTTGTTGAAATCTTATGTTGCACAAATCGTTGAGTTATATCAAGAAATAATATAATATTATTATAATTTTAAATTGTAGTTAATGCCTAGTCATTGTATTGACGAGAATGAAAATAACAAACTAAAATATTATTATACATGTTTGTTAAATGTCTTTACATTTATCCATTAAATTTTAGGGGCTTAAAATAATAATGAATCCTATTTTAAGCTTAAAATACTCTAATATTTTTTAAAAGGTTATTTTACAACATTTTAATGGAGAACACCTTTTAAATCTAGTTTTTTTTCAATTTTATATGTTCTATTTACCAAAATAAAATTATTATTTTGAATCGGGACATCAATATTAACTTTCTATGAAATTTGGGTATTTTTCTGATAATGTTCATTTTTTTAATGAATAGTGAAAAATATTGTATTTTAATTCAAAACAGCCTATTAGTATGTTACAATTATATTGGTAGATTATATTTTTAATAGGTTTTAAAATTTAAATATATTATATTTCTACCATTTAATCCAATGTTGGTCATTGGAATTAATTTCACTTTTTAATTAGACAAAAACAATAGTTAATCTTTTGATAGTTATTATTTCTTAAAAACACACTTTTTTTACAGCGGGAATTAATTTGAAATTATTTTCATCCAATTCGGTGTCTTGAATACAAAAAAAAAAGGATTCCATATTTGGAATTATAATTTATGAATTGTGTTAATAGGTAACTTTTTTTATAAATTATGAATATTTACTTCAGTAAATATTTTATTTAACATGGTTAAAGGGTAAATCAGGTAAATAATGCTAAAAAAATATTATAATAAAATTAAATGTACACTAACATCTATTGAAATCCTATTGTTTTACACATGTATGACAATGGTCATCCTTGACATGATTTTTGGAACCCCATTGAGCCACTTACGAGTGAAAATGACACTTAATATTAATTATTTTCAAGAATCGACAAAAATGGCATTAACTTATATCTTTTAGTAAATAAATTTTTAAATAGGGTTATATAAATTATATATTTGACTATTCATATTCATTGTTAATATAAAATTATTTCCTACATCATGGTATTTTTTTATTGTATACATCACATAAATAAAATTATTTATGACACAATAATTATACTGTGTTTATTTCATTAATGAATGATTTAAATAAATAAGATTATAAAAATTCAAAAAATATCAAAAACCTGTCCAATTATTTTTGGATAACTTTATTTCTGACTTTTGTTATCTTATATTAGACTTTAATGAGTTTGGACATTTATAAACTGAAAATCATTATATTATAAAATAATATTTTCAAATATTCTTAAAGAGGACCTCCTCCCCCTTATAAAAATCCATCACCACTTACCCATTACTCACACCACTATAGCCCCTTGGCTAACCCAAACTCTACCCAATTAAGTGCCATATATCCCTCTCTTCATCTTAAAATCCTTATCTTAGGCAGAAGACACGTCAAAAAATCCCTTTGGTTGAAACCAAAGGGAGGTACCTGATTTAAAGGAAACATCTTCTCCAAAGTTCCTTTCTTATATTTTACTTCTCCAACCCCATAAAATCCCATTATCCCATTATTTAAAAAAACCACTATCCTCAATATAATATGAAGTTTTTTGAGAAGTATTTGAACAACACTTCCACACACCTTCTTCTAATGGATAGAAAAATATTGTTTCTATGGATGATGAACTACTGCCTCACGAAATGATGACTGTTCAAATATCTCCAACTGCCTCTCGTGGTAGCCGTTATTATGGCACTGTATTTATGAACGATATATATTATTTATAATTTTTCAATATACTTCTTTATTTTTTATTTACATACATACCATTATGCTTTCCAATATGTGTAAACATGATAATTTCATTTGAGCAAGTGCGAACAATAGCCCCCTCAAGGTGATATGATTCGTTCAAGACATACATGGAACATATAAAGGATGGAATTATGATATTATGTAAATAATATATCATATGATACTGGAATTATAATATACCATTGTATCATTATGATTCAATTCCATTAAATATGAAATAGATAAGAAGGTAGCGTTCATGCGTACGCACAGCTTACCGTCTCCATGAACGGTACATTTAATTTCTTACCATCAAATTTTATGCACTATTATAAATATGTGTGTATATATATACTAGATATATATGATATATATGATATCTAAATCCATAATATCATGCTATAGATAATTTATTTTTTACCATAGGTACATCTTGTAATTAATAGAAGTTCAATTTTTAATGATGTTTTAAACATAAAAAAATGTCTAATATGAACTCAAATAATTAACTAATTGTTTTATCCAAGAAAAAATTGATATAAAAGAAATAATAAACTAGAAAACCACTCTTAATAAATTATAAATTAACATAAGTTTATTATTCAGGAAGAATAAGAAACATACAAGACATGTGGGCTTGAGGTAAGGGGTTTCTTATCACACTTTTAATACTACGAGATTTCCATTTTTCACCATTTATTTATTGCATGTGGTGTATTGTGTACGGAAATTTGATATATATTATCATGATTCTCTTGATATTCATGGTATTCTATGATTCATTTGGTGTATATTAAATTTTTTTCATATGACTTAATTGATTACAATGTCGTAAGAGGTTTTCATCTAAATTTTTATTCCCGTGAGATTAATGTGATATGTGTTAATATTTTTTTGTGTAGTCTCTATACTACAAATGATTTTATTCACTATGTAATATAAATTAATTTATTGGTATTGATATATTAATTTTATGATCCTTTCATGGGGTGTCTGTTTCATATGTTACCAAACCAGTGAGGGAATCTTTCACACTCCTCTTTTAAAAAGATTTCATTAATGTTATATATTTTAACTTACACATTCATATTTCTGGATATGTTATTATATATCCTTATTACTTTAAATTTTCGATCCAAGTGATCATAGAACCTTTTATCTCTCATCAATGCATTTTCTTAAATTTTAAGTGACGTCGTTTTGTTGTCGAATTTCCATAAGAAAAAATCTTAACCCAATTTCAATTCTTTGTGTTAAACTTCTACTAATGATTATGTTGTTCTAGGAATATGTGTGAATGAACTGTGATTTTTTTACACATAATAACCACTTATATAGAGTTTATAATAATTTTACACCTATAATTATGTCATTGATTTATCCTTATTCAAAGGATATGATATTTCCATGGGATTTTGACTCAATTTACATTCCATTGAAACTTATTTGTTGTCATACACCAATATAATTTTATATCTAGTATATACTTCCCTTTGACATATTATATCATGAGTCTCATCATTCTTATGATATTATATGATGTTATTAATAACATTCCTCAATTATTTGTATTCATGCATCTCCCATTTGGATAGGAACTCTTTAACTAGAATTTTAGAGACTCGGATATTTCAAGGAATGTTTTTTCATAAATACTTTGGAATTTTACGAGCCCACAGTTTTTGATGGCGCCTGATTATGAGGATCAGTGTTCCCAAAATCATTTTCTGAATTTTTTTTTGGGTACATTCAGTAAACATATGTGTGGGTTTTACTATCATTTGAATCGGTGCTCGGAATTGAAATCTGAGGACACCGATAAACTCACAGCACTGGTATTCTCCTAAGGGGGCCTTTACCGTAGTTTCATTTTGTACTGGTTGAAAGTTATGTTTTGGGGATTCTTAATAAATTAAATAAAATTTCTGTCTTATATGAATTTTATAAAGTTGGTGATTAAATCCACCAAAGGGAGGTTGGAGATGAGGCCCACACCCCACATAACCTCCCATGGGAGGATAATGTGTGGTGGGGACCACATGACCCCCTAACCACCCTTTAACCCCTTAAACCATTGGACTTCCCATTAAAGTGCCAACTCACCCATGTTTTAATTTTATGAGACCATTGAAATTCTTGTCAACCCGAGGAAGATTTATTAAGTGAATAACATAATTAATTGTTTGATTATTTGAAATATTTTTAATGGCATGGAAATATTAATATAATATTGGGAGCCTATTATTTCATTTGCGATGGAAAATTTTCTGTAGAAAGGCTTTGGGAGAATTCACCCTCTCCAGCAAAGAACACGAGATACTCGATCGTCTTCCTCCACTTCTTCAATCGGGGTAAGAAAGAAGGCGATGCCACAAATAATTCTACCTACCTTCTTCTTTCCCCGACGTTGAAAAAACGACATTGTCATCCGCAACACCGATTTCTACCACAATGACAACGCACCTTGAATCGTGGTAGAGGATTGTCTTGTATAAATTAAATCCTCATTCCTTGTTTTTATATGGTTCGACGTTGGCTTCTTGTTACAACCTTACATGGAGGGAGAGGGCCGAACAAACACAGCCCGATGACCCTCCGTTGTTTCTCTTGAGTTGATGACAGTGGCAGAATCGGTAGGGTGCAGTACCGTCACACCATGCCGGAGGAAGGAAGGGGTCGCGGCCATGCGGGCTGTGGTAGATGGAAGACGAAGTGGTCCTGCACCGGATGCATGGCGAATAACCATAGCCAGCATCTGTGGGCCGCTCAGATGAAGCCAACTGGCTGGTCGTACCCGACCGGGCTGGAGGACCGTGGCACCCCCTTGGCGTTGCAATGCGAGAAAAATGCAGCCCGATGTGCGGGATTCTAGCTAGAAAAACTGATCTTCTATGGATGGCCAGGAAGAATACCGTGGTTCCATGAGGTGCCACACTGCGGAGGGATAATGGCCCGCGCTGGGCGGGCCGCTTCGGTGGGCGAACTGGCCGGCCACCTACTGGCCGGTGGGAAGAAACCGCGACGCAAAAGGGTGTCGTGTGTGGAGGATCCGTGGCCCACAACCGTGGGCTGCTCATGCTGGAAAATCTGGCCATCTTCGGCTATCCATTTAGGGGAGGCGACGCCACTCGGTGCAGCCGTTGTAAGAAACCGGGGGGTCGTGCCCCCCGCTCTACTCGGTCATCCGCGGGTTGTCCGCCCTCGCGCGTGTCGGGCACCCTTTTGCAGGCTGGGCCACCCCCGCGTGGGCCATGCCAAAGTTCTGGGATAGGATGCCCTCGCACGGGCCGGGCCATAGCATCGGGGAGGGCCGATCCCCCCAGATGGGTTGGATCCTCCAATCCAAGACGGGCCGACCCGCCAGCCCACTTGGCTTGATGGGCCTCACATGTTTCGTTTAAGCGTGGATATCTTCAAGACCGCACATCTGAACGATGCACCGTCTGTGGCACTAGGACCCTTCCGATGAAGTGGTCTTTTTTCTATACTTTATGTATGTTTTGGAAAACATTGGAAAATTCCCGGGATTTGATTGTCCGTAATTCCCACCGTGCCCCTAGAACAGAAAAGACAATAACTCTCAGACAGGGCGTCTGATTGAGGTGTCGTCTATCGTGTTGGGTTTCTTTTGATGATATGGAACTTCAGGAAACATCATCTATGGACTTCATTGTAACGGTCTGGAATTACTTCCAGTGGACTATAATTGATACCTATCAGGGAACTCCATGGGCGGCTACACCCCCTGGGCGGGACACACCACCATCCCCAGTGGCAGCCATTTCCTCATGAAGCCCTTGGGCGGAGAGCCATGCTTCGTCCAACGATCACATGTGAGAGTTCCCAAGGATCGGATACATTCCTACCTCCTTTGCCTCTGATACCAACTGTAAAGACCCGTATCTTGACGTACATGGACATTACATTACTTTTGCGGAATACTTAGTACATAACAAAAACACACACACAAGGATCGTAATAGTTTAGTGTCTTTGGAAACTCGGAACGTAATCTTCTAATCGTGGTGAAAGATCTTCAATATCTCCCATAAAGATCTTCCCTTTTTTTTTACCTATAAACCTTTCTTTATATCCTGGGGAAAAGAAAACATAAAAGGGTGAGCTCAAATGCTCAGTAAGGGTAAACAAAAGAAATATCAATCACATCATATACAAAAGAACATAGCTTTTTTGGAAATCTTAACCTGCAAAAGAGCTCATAATATCATAACATGGAATAAATCATAGAAGTGAAAATGAGATCCCCATAATCATAACATAAAACTTGAAACTTTGTGGCATGCACACATAATCATGGAAAATCATTTCTTGTTAGTCATGACTCATTGCCAAGACTATCTTAGTGGACAAAGTCCCTTTCTGAACCGAGTTCACTCCTCGTTTCAGTCCTGTATCACTGAACCGAAATAACCTTCCGTTCCAGCCATGTCTATCTCATGAGATATAAAATCATTACCCAATGCATTGGAGGGAGATATAGGTCCCACCCATCTTATAATGAATCCTTTCTTATGTGTGCCACATAATCATAACACATACATCATCGCATAACACATGTAACAAAAATGGCATTCTTGAAACATCATGACATCATAAATCAATTCATATAAGATAAAGGAATTCATAAACATAATTCCATCACAACATAGTCAATTCAATGTAAAAATATGGATAGAAACAGAACCCTTTATTATCTTAGATGGAAAATAATTTTGATAAAACACTTGAATTGAATTCTTGAGGAAAATATCCTTTCTTCTTCAAAATCAATTTCTTTTCACAAAACATCATACAATTTTAAAAGAAAGATATTTTATTAAAAATAGTCATGAAATATTTTGGAGGAAGGTTCATGAAAATAAAGCTTTATAAAACCGTAAAAATTCGTTCGTGCCGTATAAGTTAAAAAAAACATTCTTTTTTACTTTTGTTGAAAAAGTCAAAATGTACCTCGTACGAAAAACGACAAAAGATTCCTTTCATATATTTTACTAAAAACTCACCAAAGGGTAAAATTGGATTTAAAACTTTGTAGGTGGATGGAAATAATATTACATATTGAGGAAACATGGATGTGGATGATAAGATACACCCCAGTAAATACTTACGAATAAACAATCTCGGATAAAAATGAGATTGTGATATTCCCCTTACCTTAGGTCCGACTTGCTTTGTAAGTGTCCGAACCTCCTGTATAATGATTTAAATCATGTTATTGACTTATTAAAGAATCATATTCATTGTTATGATATCATATATGGTTCACTTATGACATTATATTACCCGTTCTTTTGTAAATTCCATGTTAAAGAAGCATTTTGGGTAAAATCGTTTCATTTATCGTAGGTGTTTTGACTTGTTGTTCTTGACATCATTATTACTTATATCATGATTTACTTACTTCCAGAATATAAAATATGATTTATATATCATATATATTCAGTATATATATATATATAATAGGTAGATAAATAAAATGAAAAACACCGTTCATGGAGACGGTAGTCCGTACGTACGCATGGATGCTGTTTTCCTTTCCTTATTGTCTTGAAATGGAAGTAAGTAGATGACATACATATGTATATATATACATAAATCCAGTAGCTTTATAATGTCATATATTTCATTATTATTTCTTATATATACATTATAATCATTCTTAAATGGTTAACATGGAGAATGAATCTCATCGCGTCGTGGAGATGGTATTCCGTACGTACGCACGAGCGATGATATCATTTCTATAAATATTGAATTGAATTGGAGTGGATTATACAATATATCAGAATCAATATGATGTTGTAATAACTATGTATAGTTATTCTTTACACCATTATACCCATCCATGTAAGGTGGTGGTGGAAAATAGATTACACCACGGCGTGGAGACGGTATTCCGTACGTACGCACGCGCGCTGATTTCTTTTTCCGTAGGATAGATAGATGGTGAAATAGGGTTGTTTCATACTTATAATAACATATCAGTATATGAGTGATACTGATGTTATTACTTCATAATGAAACAACCTAAGAAGAAGAAGTGGAAGAAGAAATAAAGATGAAAGAATTGGTAACGGTAATTACCTCTTCTTTGAAGCGCCTCTTTGAGACCTCCTCTTAGGTCACTAAAATTGGTCTTTGAGGAAGAACAGAACCTCTAGGATGTTTCTAGGGAAGAGGAGAGGAGATTTTGGTAGGGTTTGGCCGAGCTTGAGAGCTCAAATTGGTGTGAGGAGGAGGGGGAGGAGGTGTCCTTTTATAGGGGAGGAGAGGGGCACCTTAGGAATATCTCAAAATATTATGTTATATTAAAGTCAAAATCGGTTTATAATGGTTCCAAAGGGTCTTATTTCGAAGCTAAAGTTGGGATGGGTCGAAATCCTATCAACCAATAGGATTTAGACAAGTTTAGGTTATTATTTTAACCATATCAATTAGATTTAACTCTAAGTTAAATAATTTAACTTTTACCGTGTCTTTTTGTTTTCTTTCACTATATGGTTAATACACTTACTATAACATGCCAAACGAACCCCAAATTGTTTATTATTAATATATATATCTTTATCTAAGTCATTTGGCCGAACCTTAGATTTTTAGGAATAAAATAACAATTAATAATATAATATTTGATTTA
Source organism: Viscum album (assembly GCA_963277665.1). NCBI lineage: Eukaryota > Viridiplantae > Streptophyta > Magnoliopsida > Santalales > Viscaceae > Viscum > Viscum album. The sequence continues at coordinate 1,570,792,764 of OY728120.1, forward strand.
AAAACTATTTTGTGTCAATTTTGACACTATTTGATATATGATTTTTTTGAAAGTCATAACAGAATTATATGTTCGACCCAAGTTGATTAAATCAACACTAATACATCATACTAACCTAGAAAATTATTTTAATTCATAAAAAGTATTAAATTACATTCATTTGAGCATTTATAACATCAATTGTGTTAATATTTCCTTAAAGGGGTAATTAGTGCATCATCGTTGTGTCATCAATAAATTAATTTATTTAAAGTCTAAAAATTATAAATAAAATATCATAATGTAGGAAATCTTTTTAGATTTCTAATGAATATTTATAGTCGAATTTATCTTTTGTATAACCCCATATTAAAAATGTTTTAGTAAATAAACTTTGATTTTAACTCTTTTAACTCTTCTTTGAATTAAATAATAATAAATGTCCTAATCTAATCCAAGTGGGCCTAAATGGTCATATTATATTCATAAGGTTGTTTTTGGTCGAATTACACTTATCCAATTGAATTAGTAAATGTGTTAGGGTAATATTAATATCATATTTACCCTTAGTTACCCTATTTACTATTAACCGTGGTAAAAAAAGTAAAAAGTTACTATTCACCAAAAATTATTTTCATCTCATTGAACCACATTTTAGTCCTTGATATTAACCGTGTCTGTCGGATTTTCGAAATTCCATTCACAGAAGCGGTAAAATTAAGTTTTATGCAAAATTCAGTTTTTTTTAACCTACCACTTAGTGGTTTCACTATTCATCAAAAATTGATGTTTTTCAGAACAATGCCAAAATTTCATCCCAAGCTATATTTCATATTCCGAATTCAAAAATGAAGTCTATTTTACCAAATTCATAACATAAAAGTTGCATTAATTAATTTTATAATTAAATCCCGCTGTTAAAACAAATAGCGTGTTTTTAAGAAACAATATCTATCAAAAGATTGACACCTGTTTATGTCTAGTTTAAATGTGAAATTACATCCTATGACCAATATTGTATTAAATTGTAAAAATATATTCTAAATATACTTTATAACCACTCAAATTAATGATTTATCACTATTAATTATTTCGATTAAAAAAGTTGTTTTTAATTATAATCTAGTAATTTTCACTATTCATCAGAATATGAAAGTTATCCGAAAAGTACCAAAATTTCACCTTAGGCTAAATTTGATACTCCGAATCCAAAAATGAAGTTCATTTTGAAATATAAGATTTACAGAATTTTAAAAAGTGGTTATTACTATTCATAACGGCTAGTTTTAATAATATTTTAATAGCATATCGTTGTTTAGTGAAACTCGTTATTGCGTACTACACACGCTATCGAGGAAGGTCGCGATTGCGTGTATGCAAGGCAAGTCAAGGATTCGTGTTGTTCAAGCTCCTTTTGGTGTAGCGTACAACACAAGGCATTAATAAAATTAAAAAGAATATTTTTTATAAAATCTTGGGCTGTTACATTCTACCCCCCTTAAATGAATTTCGCCCTCGAAATTCGTCGGGGTTATAAATGGTTTACTATTCGAAAGTTTCTTTAATAGAAACCCACATCGTAAAAGGGAATACCAAAACTTGGCTTTAAAAACTAAAGTATGAAATGTAACGATTACTCAAATAAACTAATCACTGGGTTTCCACATAGGTGAAAATATGGATATGGAAGAGAAATCTAACCATCATGTTCTGATGGAGAGTGGTAGAGAACATGGCTACGGAAAAGCCAGTAGTCACAAATCCATAAATTTGTGACGATCTAAGGTACCATCTGATTCATCAGGTATAAGAGAACTAGGACAACATTTTTGGTTTTCAAGATCATTTCCCTAAAGTTGAAAATTTTCTTAGAATAAATACTTACTTTATTTTGGTACAATCTCACTTTTGTTCATTCCTTGAACAATTTCTACTTCATCTCATAAATAAATGAAGTTGAATTTGTTATTCGTGAAGTGTTAGCAGATCATGTGATAGAATGACGGGTCATTCCATCTGTTTCAAACAAAAGGTTAGCAAAAGTTATTAAATATACATAAGTCATTCTATAGTAAGATTAATCATATATGGTTCCTAAAATGGACTTATACTTCATATATCATACTGCTTAATATAATAAAACTAATTTCTACTAAACTGGGACTTCCTGTAGGCCAGTGGTAGGCGATAAAGGCCAGTCGCACTTCGGTTGTGGGTTCGATTCCCACAGCCTTGTCCGAAGCGATGGGCTGTCGCCCGTCCTGCAGGTTGTCCTTTTTCTAAAACTATATTACTATAACATCCCATCAATAATATCGAAAAAACTTCTATCCTTAAACAATACTAACTTATGTCCAACATAATCCATTCCAATCTTTAGGCTTATCCATAATACTGCAGTCCATTCTCATAACATAGTGAAAACGATTACCAGAGATTTAATACCATCGTTGATCCCCATATATCATAAGATATATCTTGTTGGTCACATTCCAAACATTCAAAGGCCTTAATCTTGTACTCTCTTGAATACCCATTGAACCTTATTGAAAACACGAATTCTATTAAAAGTTAACTCTTTCCACATACCAAAATCCTAAAAATTCTATATACTAACACCATGATATCACTTAGTCCTTATATCAATCATGAGCTCATGAATACAATCAAACATCTCATTATCTTCTTATCCTTTCATTATGCACTTATCTTCTACTTTCCAAAATATTTGAATCACTTTTCATAGTTACCGGTACCTTAAAATTATTGAAAACCACAATAGACCAATACTTAAATATTTCAACACACCATAAAAGTACCTCAACAACATTATTCTTGAATACCAAAACACTTCAGTCCATCCACATCAATGATTATCCTAGAATAAGTCCTTCCTTGATTTCGAAGTAACTTTTTAGGTCAGGGCATTGAGTTGGGTAATGCCCATGTTCTCCACAAATAAGACATTGAACTCCATAACAGTCTGTCACTCTATGACCCTTTTCTCCACACAGATAACATCGGTCCTTCCATTTGAGGTATTCCTCAAGGTTCTTCTTCCCTTCTTTAGAAATCTCAATCTTCCTTTCTTTATGCTCCTCTACATGCGAACATGCATAATAGTCTATCTTCATCTTCTTTGATGAATTAGGCATACCACTAAATTTCACATTGTTAATCATATATCGCGATGATTGATTCGGCATAATCACAACATCTTTCTCTCTAGGCATTACACAATTTTGTTGCTCATAGTCTCCAATTTGTCCATTGGATTCAATGTTAATTGAATTCCTTTTGGTTCCCTCCATTAACTAAAAGACAAAAATAATTTTGTGAGAATCAAAAATCATGCTAGAGAAAACAACATAGTAAAGGGAAAGTATCCTCAATAACTAACTTCTTAGGTTTAATCTAATATCGTTACCATAGTTCTAGGAATATATCCTATACGTATACTTATCCTTAGGGGCATCCCTAGACATACCTTAGAAATATCTCTAGGGATCTCACTAACGTTTTCGCATCCTAGTTTACAATGGTTGACTAAACCTTTCCTCTGATACCAACTGTAACGGTCTGGAATTACTTCCAGTGGACTATAATTGATACCTATCAGGGCACTCCATGGGCGGCTACACCCCCTGGGCGGGACACACCACCATCCCCAGTGGCAGCCATTTCCTCATGAAGCCCTTGGGCGGAGAGCCATGCTTCGTCCAACGCTCACATGTGAGAGTTCCCAAGGATCGGATACATTCCTACCTCCTTTGCCTCTGATACCAACTGTAAAGACCCGTATCTTGACGTACATGGACATTACATTACTTTTGCGGAATACTTAGTACATAACAAAAAAACACACACAAGGATCGTAATAGTTTAGTGTCTTTGGAAACTCGGAACGTAATCTTCTAATCGTGGTGAAAGATCTTCAATATCTCCCATAAAGATCTTCCCTTTTTTTTTACCTATAAACCTTTCTTTATATCCTGGGGAAAAGAAAACATAAAAGGGTGAGCTCAAATGCTCAGTAAGGGTAAACAAAAGAAATATCAATCACATCATATACAAAAGAACATAGCTTTTTTGGAAATCTTAACCTGCAAAAGAGCTCATAATATCATAACATGGAATAAATCATAGAAGTGAAAATGAGATCCCCAGAATCATAACATAAAACTTGAAACATTGTGGCATGCACACATAATCATGGAAAATCATTTCTTGTTAGTCATGACTCATTGCCAAGACTATCTTAGTGGACAAAGTCCCTTTCTGAACTGAGTTCACTCCTCGTTTCAGTCCTGTATCACTGAACCGAAATAACCTTCCGTTCCATCCATGTCTATCTCATGAGATATAAAATCATTACCCAATGCATTGGAGGGAGATATAGGTCCCACCCATCTTATAATGAATCCTTTCTTATGTGTGCCACATAATCATAACACATACATCATCGCATAACACATGTAACAAAAATGGCATTCTTGAAACATCATGACATCATAAATCAATTCATATAAGATAAAGGAATTCATAAACATAATTCCATCACAACATAGTCATGTCAATGTAAAAATATGGATAGAAACAGAACCCTTTATTATCTTAGATGGAAAATAATTTTGATAAAACACTTGAATTGAATTCTTGAGGAAAATATCATTTCTTCTTCAAAATCAATTTCTTTTCACAAAACATCATACAATTTTAAAAGAAAGAGATTTTATTAAAAATAGTCATGAAATATTTTGGAGTAAGGTTCATGAAAATAAGGCTTTATAAAACCGTAAAAATTCGTTCGTGCCGTATAAGTTAAAAAAACATTCTTTTTTACTTTTGTCGAAAAAGTCAAAATGTACCTCGTACGAAAAACGACAAAAGATTCCTTTCATATCTTTTACTAAAAACTCACCAAAGGGTAAAATTGGATTTAAAACTTTGTAGGTGGATGGAAATAATATTACATATTGAGGAAACATGGATGTGGATGATAAGATACACCCCAGTAAATACTTACGAATAAACAATCTCGGATAAAAATGAGATTGTGATATTCCCCTTACCTTAGGTCCGACTTGCTTTGTAAGTGTCCGAACCTCCTGTATAATGATTTAAATCATGTTATTGACTTATTAAAGAATCATATTCATTGTTATGATATCATATATGGTTCACTTATGACATTATATTACCCGTTCTTTTGTAAATTCCATGTTAAAGAAGCGTTTTGGGTAAAATCGTTTCATTTATCGTAGGTGTTTTGACTTATTGTTCTTGACATCATTATTACTTATATCATGATTTACTTACTTCCAGAATATAAAATATGATTTATATATCATATATATTCAGTATATATATATATATAATAGGTAGATAAATAAAATGAAAAACACCGTTCATGGAGACGGTAGTCCGTACGTACGCATGAACGCTGTTTTCCTTTCCTTATTGTCTTGAAATGGAAGTAAGTAGATGACATACATATGTATATATATACATAAATCCAGTAGCTTTATAATGTCATATATTTCATTATTATTTCTTATATATACATTATAGTCATTCTTAAATGGTTAACATGGAGAATGAATCTCATCGGGTCGTGGAGACGGTATTCCGTACGTACGCACGAGCGATGATATCATTTCTATAAATATTGAATTGAATTGGAGTGGATTATACAATATATAAGAATCAATATGATGTTGAAATAACTATGTATAGTTATTCTTTACACCATTATACCCATCCATGTAAGGTGGTGGTGGAAAATAGATTACACCACGGCGTGGAGACGGTATTCCGTACGTACGCACGCGCTGTGATTTCTTTTTCCGTAGGATAGATAGATGGTGAAATAGGGTTGTTTCATACATATAATAACATATCAGTATATGAGTGATACTTATGTTATTACTTCATAATGAAACAACCTAAGAAGAAGAAGTGGAAGAAGAAATAAAGATGAAAGAATTGGTAACGGTAATTACCTCTTCTTTGAAGCGCCTCTTTGAGACCTCCTCTTAGGGCACTAAAATTGGTCTTTGAGGAAGACCAGAACCTCTAGGATGTTTCTAGGGAAGAGGATAGGAGATTTTGGTAGGGGTTGGCCGAGCTTGAGAGCTCAAATTGGTGTGAGGAGGAGGGGGAGGAGGTGTCCTTTTATAGGGGAGGAGAGGGGCACCTTAGGAATATCTCAAAATATTATGTTATATTAAAGTCAAAATCGGTTTATAATGGTTCCAAAGGGTCTTATTTCGAAGCTAAAGTTGGGATGGGTCGAAATCCTATCAACCAATAGGATTTAGACAAGTTTAGGTTATTATTTTAACCTTATCAATTAGATTTAACTCTAAGTTAAATAATTTAACTTTTACCGTGTCTTTTTGTTTTCTTTCACTATATGGTTAATACACTTACTATAACATGCCAAACGAACCCCAAATTGTTTATTATTAATATATATATCTTTATCTAAGTCATTTGGCCGAACCTTAGATTTTTAGGAATAAAATAACAATTAATAATATAATATTTGATTTAAAAACTATTTTGTGTCAATTTTGACACTATTTGATATATGATTTTTTTGAAAGTCATAACAGAATTATATGTTCGACCCAAGTTGATTAAATCAACACTAATACATCATAATAACCTAGAAAAGTATTTTAATTCATAAAAAGTCTTAAATTACATTCATTTGAGCATTTATAACATCAATTATGTTAATATTTCCTTAAAAGGGTAATTACTGCATCATCGTTGTGTCATCAATAAATTAATTTATTTAAAGTCTAAAAATTATAAATAAAATATCATTATGTAGGAAATCTTTTTAGATTTCTAATGAATATTTATAGTCGAATTGATCTTTTGTATAACCCCATATTAAAAATGTTTTAGTAAATAAACTTTGATTTTAACTCTTTTAACTCTTCTTTGAATTAAATAATAATAAATGTCCTAATCTAATCCAAGTGGGCCTAAATGGTCATATTATATTCATAAGGTTGTTTTTGGTCGAATTACACTTATCCAATTGAATTAGTAAATGTGTTAGGGTAATATTAATATCATATTTACCCTTAGTTACCCTATTTACTATTAACCGTGGTAAAAAAAGTAAAAAGTTACTATTCACCAAAAATTATTTTCATCTCATTGAACCACATTTTAGTCCTTGATATTAACCGTGTCTGTCGGATTTTCGAAATTCCATTCATAGAAGTGGTAAAATTAAGTTTTATACAAAATTCAGTTTTTTTTAACCTACCACTTAGTGGTTTCACTATTCATCAAAAATTGATGTTTTTCAGAACAATGCCAAAATTTCATCCCAAGCTATATTTCATATTCCGAATTCAAAAATGAAGTCTATTTTACCAAATTCATAACATAAAAGTTGCATTAATTAATTTTATAATTAAATCCCGCTGTTAAAACAAATAGCGTGTTTTTAAGAAACAATATCTATCAAAAGATTGACACCTGTTTATGTCTAGTTTAAATGTGAAATTACATCCAATGACCAACATTGTATTAAATTGTAAAAATATATTCTAAATATACTTTAAAACCACTCAAATTAATGATTTATCACTATTAATTATTTCGATTAAAAAAGTTGTTTTTAATTATAATCTAGTAATTTTCACTATTCATCAGAATATGAAAGTTATCCGAAAAGTACCAAAATTTCACCTTAGGCTAAATTTGATACTCCGAATCCAAAAATGAAGTTCATTTTGAAATATAAGATTTACAGAATTTTAAAAAGTGGTTATTACTATTCATAACGGCTAGTTTTAATAATATTTTAATAGCATATCGTTGTTTAGTGAAACTCGTTATTGCGTACTACACACGCTATCGAGGAAGGTCGCGATTGCGTGTATGCAAGGCAAGTCAAGGATTCGTGTTGTGCAAGCTCCTTTTGGTGTAGCTTACAACACAAGGCATTAATAAAATTAAAAAGAATATTTTTTATAAAATCTTGGGCTGTTACATTCATGATATTTGATGTATTGACCCCTTTGCTCAAGGAGCAGACCCTCTAGGAATCGAGCATGTTGTGTGCGGGAACCCTAGAACTGGTTGTGACTACGAAGACTACTATACTGGAATCCCTTATGCGTTCAACAGTGATGACTACTTTACTGGAATCCCCTGTGGGTTTGACAGTGATGACTGTTGTATTGGGATCCTCCGTGGGTTCGACAGTGATGACTATTGTTCTTGAATCCAGTGTGGGTCCAACAGTATGACCTCTACTTGTATGTTGTGTGGGTCTGACAGAGTAGTTGGTCTTTTATCCTGTGTGGGTCTGACAGATTAGTGGGTCTTGTATCCTATGTGGATCCGAAAACTTAGATGAATCAGAGACTACATCTGATCATCTCTATCACTATAAGAAATATGTACACATGTGCGAGGTGAGTCTTGATTTTCAATCATTATCATCAATGTGACTGACTTTACTTCCTATGTGGACTGGGTTGTGATCAGCCTCGAGTGTTGGGGATAAACTGAGATTGATAACATAGGTATATGTATGGGAATATACCTAAGTAGGTTTGGTTGATACATTGTGATTGTATCATTCTTCTGTGGTTTATCCTTCATGGATTTTGGCATACCTTCGGGAGTCTCAGGGTCCCTATTTAGTATCGTTATACTCACCCCTTTACGGGAAATTCCCACACTTTGTTGTTTTGGATACAGACAATGGAAAACACTAACGGTGTCTAAGAGCACCACAACTGGAAAGTACCCGGAAGTGGAACTTACGACGAGTCGACGTATAGTGGAGACTGACAGACATCGGTGCTGAGGTGGCTATCTGTACCGACCCTTCAGGTATGAATCCCTAGAGGACAATCCCAGAGCTTCTCTTTACATTCAACTATTTGTCCCTTTACTTGTAATTTTTGTTCAATTGGGTTTGTATACTGACCCATTTACTTTCTAGCACACTTTTTTGTATTCAGTTTACTAGGTGTTTACTACCTGTTGCATACTCTATTGTGTTTGTTAACATTCATAAAGGCAATGCCTTCACAGCTTAGAGATTTATGCTTTTGGTGCTAGTCGCCAGACCCTGGCCTATGGAAGGCAGGCTTTGGGTAGTCACGACATGGGCCCCGCGGATGGGTCATGACAAATTGATATCATAGGAGTCTGTTCTACCACAGAAATCCGGACTCTGATCAGTATTTATGTGAAGCAATAGTGTTTACAGTATTGAGTGTGGTTTTTAGTCCAGTGAGTCCAGTGTTGGTGATGTGGCCGACGTATCCATACCCCAGGACCCTGACCTCTGATTTCTGACTCAGTGCATGAAAACACTAATCACGTATGTGTTACTTTGAAAAGTATTCTTTTTCTTTACTTTGTGTCAGCTCGCCAGGTATACTGTTTGACCGTGGCACACCAGTTCCTTATCAGGATGCCATGGAAAAGACATCCAGCTTGGGTTCCTGAGAGAGAGTACACGATGAAAGCCAAAAAAGCGACGAGGCTCCGGTGCAGGGCCCTCTTACTATGATGGAACCTTCAGGTGGTGCACCAGCAACAGCTCCACCCGTTGGGCAGTAGATGCCACCTGCCGCGCTGGCGGATGGTGCACACCGACTGAGTGCGTTGCACAAGTTCCAGCGATAGAGGCCTCCGAGGATTCGAGGTGAGACATATTCCCATGTAGTATAGGACTGGATGGAGGTGATTGCTGGAGTGTTCACCTAGTTGAGACACTATTAGAGTAGATGTTGATCTTAGATACTAATCTATTTCAATGAGGGACCATGAGGATGGACCAAATAATGATGAGGTTTTGATACTTGGACCATTTTCTGAGATGGTACCTTCGGGCAGTGTGCGATCTATATCACTACTCGTTGGTCAGCAGACACTACCAGCAGTACATGTAGAGGACACTTGTAGGCTTAGTGCCTTATATGTGTTTCAGCACTAGATATCCCTGACGTTCCGAGGCAAGACCGACCCACAGGCAGCTAAGGACTGGCAAGAAGAGGTGTATGAGAGTATTCTAGAGCTTATACGGCTTCTGTACGACGACGTGTCGGTTACTAAGTATTCATCGAGGTATACCGATCATTCCTAGTACTCGATGAATATGATTCGATCAGTGCATTACTGCTCGGACCTCTGAGCGAGGTGTATTTAAAGATATCGGAGACAACACTTTTTCCTCTATGCATTCCTACTTATATTAGGGTGATTGAGAAAACCATTGTGGTTGAATGATCATAGGATGAGCGGATATAGCCAGTGAATGTTAATAGTTGGAAAGAATGAAACTGGCATCAGCCTCAGAGACTAGAGCATGTAAAATTATTAGAGGAGAGGAAGTGTTAAGGATAGATGAATCTGCAGGGCAGCAGACATGGAAGGAGAGCTAGGGGAGAAGCATGAGGTTGTGAACATTTTGACTTGTTACAACCACCCGCCTTTATAGTCCCCTCTAGGGTCATGGAGCTGGAGGGCAGGGGAATAGAGTAGATGAATGTGGTCAAGGAGTTTCACCCAAGGGCTCTAAGAATGATTTGATGTACGGTCTGTGTCTTCTATTAGCTATCATATCAATAGACATAGATACCAATCATTCCTTCCATGAATCTTGTCCAAGACGTTGAGTTTCCAATTAAGCTGTTGACATGACCCTCATGTCTGGAGATACCTTTGGGAGGAGACTCGATAATCACACTTATAGCGACAGTGTTATCTGAACCTTGAGGCGATAGTTTCATTTGGAACCTCTTCGTGGTAGCATCGAGGTATTACGACGTTAATTTGGTTATGTAATGGGCAACCACATTTCTTACACATATTGAATGTTTTAGGAAAAAATGTTGTGGTTTATCTACAACATTTGCATGGGGTTTTCCATGGTCATCAAAAAGTAAAACCCAGGATGCATAGGATGGAATCATGCATATGAGGGTGCAGTTGATCACTCGGAGTCATCTAGAATTACCTTTGTGCCAGAATTCTACAGAGTTACAACACCACTATCAGGTTTGAATAAGAAGGGGCAACCTGTTGTTTGGTCAGATTGATGCCAGAAGAGATTTCATGAGTTGAGTAAAAGGTTGACTAGTACACCCATCTTGAGGCTACCGGAGGAGGTCTTAGGGTATGTAGTTTACAACGACACATTAGGGACCAGACTCGGGCGTGTCCTGATGCAGGAGAGAGTAGTGATCGCGTATGGTTTACGACAGTTTAGACAGTACGAGTAGAACTACACTACCCATGACTGGAGTTAGTAGTAGTGGTCTTTGCCTCTTTGATGTGGCATCACTATCTGATGGGTGAGCGTTTTATAGTCTACTCTATCAACTAGAGTCTCAGGTATATCTTCTCGTAGAAGGACCTGAATGTAAGATAGTGACGATGGCTCGAGTTCCTCCCGGACTATGACTTTGAGATAGTCTTTACTCCTGGGAAGGGGATCATTGTAGTAGATGCTCTCAGTAGGATATCGTGCATTCAGCTTCAAGGAGAGGCGACAAAGCAATTATCCGTGTTGCAGATATCCTTTGTGGATAGAGATGGAGCAACCTTTCTTCAGTCTCTCACAATCACTCCTCCACTTCTTCAGCAAGTCAGGGAGGCACAGCGTGGGGATGTTGACTGTGAGACATGACGTGCTCAGATATCCTTAGGAGAGGCACCTAATGAGTTTTCTAAAGGTAGGAAATAGGTTATCCTCTTCAGAGGACATACCATGGTACCAGTTGCACTATAGGAGGAGGTGTTGAGGGAGTTCCACACTTCCCCTCAATTAGTACATCCAAGAGTGGTGAAGATGTATCAGGACCTCAGACGACAACACTGGTGGCCAAGTATGAAGAAGGCTGTAGCAGAGTTTGTATCACGGCGAATCACTTGTCAGCAAGTGAAGGTAGATCACCAGGTACCAGCAGGCTTGGTACAACCCTTAGACTTTCTAGATTGGAATTGGGATGGGATATCAAAGGATTTTGTGACAAGGCTTCCACATACATCCAGAGGACACAACTCTATCTGGGTGATTGTCGACTAACTCACCAAGTCGGACCACTTCCTACCAATCAGAGAGCAGAGATCAGTAGAGAGAATGTGGCGCCTCTACATTCAAGAGATCATATGAATTCATGGTGCTCTATCCACTATCGTCTCTCATAAAGATGGTCGTTTCACTACGCGGATTTGGAAGGGGTTACAGGAGGCATTTGGGACGCAGCTACGTTTGAGCACCACCATCCATCCTCAGAAGGATGGTTAGACTGAGAGGAACATCCAGACTCTTGAGGACATGCTCGGTGCATGTGTCCTCAACTTTGGTCGTAGCTGGGAGGATCATCTACCCTTGGTGGAGTTTACGTACAACAACAGCTACCACTCCACCATCGGGATGACACCATATGAGGCACTGTATAGCTGAACTTGTAGATCACCTCAGGTCTGGACTAAGCCAGGGGAGTCAGCACTTGTCGGACCAAATATGGTTCAGGCTACGATGAAGAAGGTTTAGATCTTCTAGAAGCTGAGGAAGACCACACAGAGCAGACATAAGTCCTATGCTGATAGGAGACGAAGACAACTGGAGTTCAAGGATGGTGACCACGTCTTCTTACGGTTCTCATCTTGATGAGGTCTACGGTGATTTGGCTGAGGTGGAACATTATCTTCGCGCTTTATCGGGTCATTCCAGTTCCTTAGCAGAGTAGGTGAGGTGGCTTACCGCCTGACCCTTCCACCTCAATTGCACCGGGTGCACAACGTCTTTCACGTATCTCAGTTGAGGAGATACGTGCACAACCCATCACACATCATCAACCATGGAGAGTAGGACATCGATGATGGGGTGACATTCATAGAGGTCCCAGTGGAGATCAAGGATCGATTGGAGCGAGTCCTATATGGATTGTCGATTCCTCTGGTGCACATTCGCTGGCAACACGAGAACCTCCATGAGAGCACATGGGAGCAGGAGGCTCAGATTAATTATCAGTACCCACTTTTGTTTCCCTATTGTCTGTTGTATCTTTACGGGGACATAAATCCCTGAGGTGGGGGTACTTTAAAACCTAGAAATTTCAAAGAATTTTTTTTCTTAAATACTTTGGATTTTTGCGAGTCCGCAGTTTCTGACGGCGCCTGATTCCAAGGCCCAGTGTGCCCGGAATCATTTTATGATGTTTTGTTCGGGTACGTTTACTAAACAAACGTACGTGTTTTTCTATATTTTGAATCGGTGCATGGAATTGAAATCCAAGGACACCGATGAAGTCGCAGCTCCAGTATACATTTAAGGGGAACTTTACCGAAGTTGAGTTTTGTACAGGTTGAAAGTTAATTTTGGGGGATTCTTAATAAATTAAATAAAATTTATAGTTTTATATAAATTTTATAATGGTGGTGGCTAAATCCACTAAAGGGATGTTGGAGGTGGGGCCCACACCCCACATAACCTCCCATGGGAGTATGACGTGTGGTGGGGCCCACATGAGCACCGAACCCCCCTTTAACCCCTTAAACCTTTGGACTTCCCATTATAGTGCCAACTCACCCATGTTTTAATTTTATGATACCATTGAAATTATTGCCAACCCATGGAAGATTAATTAAATGAATCACTTAATTATTTGTTTGTGTGTATGAAATATTTTGAAAGGCATGGAAATATTATTATAATATTGGGTGCCTAATATTTTATATGCCTTGGAAAATGTTTGGTGGAAAGGATTTGGTAGAAATCACCCTCTCCAGCAAAGAACATGAGGAACTCCATTGTCTTTTTCCACTTCTTCAACTGGGGTAAGAAAGAAGGCATCTCCACCAAGAATGCTACCTACCTTCCTCTTTCCCTAACGTTGACAGAACGAAACTTTCATCCACAACACTGATTTCCGTGACTACAACCACACACCATGAATCGAGGTAGGGGATTCTATGGTTTAAATCAAATCCTCATTCCTCATTTTTATATGGGTTGACATTATCTTCTTGTTACCACCTTACGTGGAGGGCACAGGCTGAACAAACATGACCCAACGACCCTCCATTGCTTCTCTTGAGTTGATGATGGTGGCAGAACCGGTAGGGCATGGTGTCGTCACCCCATGTCGGAGGAAGGAAGGGGCCGCGACCATGTGGGCCACAGTGGACTGAAGAAGCGGTGGCCATGTGCCGGCTGTGTGGAGAAGAACCGCGGTCCGCATCCTTGGGCCGCTCGGATGATGCGAACCGGCCGTTCATTGCCGGCAGGGCTGAAGGACCCGGTGCCCACTTGGCACCGTGCTGTGGGAAGATCGCAGCCCGCTGTGCGGGCCGCTAGCCTGACAAACCGGCGGGCTATGGCCGGCTGGGACGAAGACCGCGGTTCCATGATGTGTCGCATTGTAGAGGGACCATGGCCCGCACTGTGCGGGCTGCATCGGTGGGTGAACCGGTCGGGCGGAAGAAACCGCAGAGCCTAATTGCGCCACGTTCGGAGGATCCGCGGCCATCAACCAAGGGACGCTCATGCCAAAAAAGTAGTCTGGCTTCGGACGGCCGAGTAAGAGAGGTGGCACTGCTCGGTTCCCCCATTGCAAGAAAATGGGGGGTTGCACCCCCTTCTCTGCTCAGCCAGCTAGCTAAGCCACAACCAGCCACGGGCCGGGCTGCCATTGCTGCGGCCGAGCCGACTGCCGTGCGAGCCAGGGTGCCCTCGCGCTGGCCAAGCCCCAGCGTCGGGCCGGGCCGGGCCGACCCCCTAGCCGGGTCGGACCCGCCGAGCCAGGACGGGCTGACCCGCCAGCCCACTGGGCTTGACGGGTCGGGCCTGTTTCACTTAAACGTGGATATCTTCAAGACCGCGCGTCAGAACGATGCACCGTCTACGACATTAGGACCCTTGCGATGAGGCGGTCCATTTCCGATACTTTATGTGAGTATTGTATAACTTTGGAAAATGACCGGGTTTGGAATGAGAATAATCCCAACCGGACCCCTGGAATTGAAAAACCAATAAATCATAGACCGGGTGTTCGATTGACGTGTCAACTATCGTGTTGGGTTCCTTTTGATGAGACAGAACTTCGAGATACATCAACATTGGACTTCGTGATAGTTGATGTATCGAACCATTTCCTTGAGGAGTGGACCCTACCTGAATCGAGCGTGCTGTCTGCGGGAACCCTAGAGCTGGCTGTGAATGCGATGACTACTGTACTGGAATCTTCTGGGGGTTCAACAGTGATGACTACTATACTATAATCCTCCGAGGGTTCGACAACGACGACTACTATACTGGGATCCTCTGTGGGTTCTATAGCGATGTCTACTGTTATTGTATCCTATGTGGGTCCTACAGCTTAGATGAATCAATGACTACATCTGATCATATATATCGCAATACAAAATATGTACAACTGTGTGAGCTGAGTCTTCACATTCAATCATTATCATCGACGTGATTAACATTAATTCTTGCGTGGAATGGGTTGTGCTAGGGCTCGGGAGTTGGAGCCGAACTGAGATTGATAACGTAGGTATATGTATGGGCATATACCTCAGTAGGATTGGTTGATACTTCATGATTGTATCTTTCTTCTGTTGTTTATCCTTCATGTATTCTGGGAGACATTCAGGAGTCTCGGGGTCCCTACTGAGTATCTTTATACTCAGCCCCTTACGAGCAATGCCCGCACATTGTTGTGTTGGATTTATAAGACAGACCACGCAGTCGGAGGCCATGAGTGCCATGACTAGACAGTACCTGGTGGTGGACCTTACGACGAGTTGGTGTATGGTGGAGACTGATGGACGTGGGTTCTAAGGTGGATATATATACCTACCCTTCAGGTAGGAATCCCCGGAGGGTGATCCAGTAGCTGCTCTTTACTTTTAGCTTTTTGTCCCTTTAGTTGTATTTGTTGTTCAGTTAGGTTTGTATACTAGCCCATTTACTTTCCAGCACACTCTTTTGTATTTAGTTTACATAGTGATTACTACCTGTCGCATACTCTATTGTTTTTTTTACTTTCATAATGGAAATTCCTTCCCAACTTAGGGTTTTACGCCTTTGGTGCTAGTCACGAGCCCCTGGCCTATGGAAGGCGGGCTTGGGGTAGCCACGACACGGGTCCCGAGGATGGTCATGAAAAGAATATCATTTTAAATATTTAAATGATTTATTCAACTAAATTCCTCTAATTAATGTCCATGTTTTAAAATGGTTTTAAGAATTTATTTATACCGACATGAATGTTTTCAAATTAAAATTTCTTTCAAAATCATCAATGTGGTATATGACACTTTTATTAAAAAATATCTTTATTAAATGTTTTTAAATTTTTTTGAAAAAGGTTTCATAAAACATTGATTATTTCAGTATCATGAAATGATATATTGTTATTGTAATATGGAAATGTTATCTTTAATTTAGTCTTGGTATATATGTTATGAATATGTTATGGTTATTGGAAATTGTTTACGTATATGGGTGGTTCCCTAATAATCCTACTGCGGGTGAGACCGAGATAGCTCTCCAATGCATTGGGTAATGTGAAAGAGTAAACATTAATGTTTATACTAAAGGATTTAGGGAATATACTGTGATGAGTATTCCAACGTAACTCCCTACATAGATATGATAGCTATAATTAATTTATGATTTGGATTCCATAAGTTATCTTATTGATTTATGAATTCTATGTGTTATTCATAAATCATATGATTTCGTAAGGTATGTTATGATTGAAAAGTATGGTTTTATTGATTTGTATTTATTTATGGACTAAGGGTTTCCATCCTTATTTTATAACCCATACTGATATATTTATTCTCATCCCAGGTTTTTTTAAATGTTTTCCATATGTCTTAAAGATGAATAGGGTCAAGGATGGGATCATGGAAAAGACATGCTGTCAAAACCATGGAACTAGACATGGTTCTTTTAAAGAGTTATTATTCTATGAAAAATGGATACTGAGTTGTAGTGTCAACATGTAATATTTATGTTGTTTTTTAATAGTTAAGGCATAATTCTCTAAAAATCTAAACTTGAAATGATTCTCAATTTTAATTCTTTACATAATTCAATATTATATAATGTTTAAGGCGGGGTCCTTATAGATTGTAGCAGAGGTCGGTTTAGAAAACCTTATAGGATAGGGTGTTCTACAAGCATATGTTACATAACCATAATGGTTAGGGTTTTAGACGGAGTCATAGATGTTTTAAATAAATTTAATGAGTTTAAGATAACATGAATAAGTATATATTATTTTTTACCCTCCTCATAAGATATTATATTAAGATTTACTTAAATACTCACATTGACCTTTTCGGTTTTGAAAAATGGTTGGATCTAGCCAAAACCAAATTAACAGTTGATGTGAAAAAAACTGTGATAGTTTTTTGAATGAGCAACAGAATGAAATAGTAGCTGCAATGGGAACCATTGTGATTATTTTCAACCATCTATATGGAGTCATGATTGAACACCCGAACCTTTAAGGCATCATATATGTGTAGAAAAATACCTATAGAGGTTCATGTAATAATCATAAAGGTATTTATATTCAAAAACCGATGTGTCAAGGATATAGAAAGAAAAACATAGGAAAATGCATCAAAGGGATGGGAATATGTTTCAGATGTGGTAATGAAGGTCAAGAAGCAAGAAACTTCCATGAAAAAAGGTAGTGTCTAGTTGACTATAGTATAGAGAATGAATTTCATTATGTGGGTTTAATTGAAAGTTTTAAATGTGGTGTGCATGTTCATTATGAAAAAAGATGTCCTCTGAAGAAGTTTAAATAAAGGGATCAGTTGGATCATACAAATATATGTTTACAGATTCCTAATTACATTCCAATTGAAGATGAGTAAACTAAAAATGACCTAGGAAATGTATGGATATTTCTTAGCTCATGATTTGAAATTATTTAAATCTTTGGATATTATACATGATTTTGTTTATAGGAACGAATTATAAAAGAATATTATGGAAAACTTGGATAAAGGATCAGGAAGGATGTTTGATTATTATTATTTCTATATTTTAGTAATTCAAGGGTTATAGATGATGTTATGTTTGAATGTATTAATGATGGGATTACTATTGAATCATTTTCTCGTATGTATAACCCTGATGTTTGATATGTGAAAATGTTATGAAAATAATAATTAGCTTTTATTTTGTGGATATATTTATTAAGAACCATTTGGATTTATATGATCCTTTAATTTGAGGCAATTACAGGTTATTACATTTTGGGATGCAAAATGAAAGTTATTTTATAACCTTTGTGGTTAAAATATTTTATGGTTATTTTTTATGAATTTATATCATTTTTTGGGGATGTTATTAAATTATATAGTTTTTTAAAAAAGGACAATACATAGACCATGTGAAAACCCATCATGTCGGAAAAAGATGTGGGAATTGTACACACAACCAAATTTTCAACTGGGATTTATCACCTACCACTGGACTACGAGAAGACCCTGGTTAGTATAACTAATTATTTTTAGTGATATGATTTTATGAATCAGGAATAAATTAATTTTCAGTTATCCATGGAAATTATTAACCTATCTTGAAGAATATGGGATTAGGTTAATTACTTTTTAGTATGAGACTTTTTGAGTAACTAATGTTATTTGGAGATAAATGTTAATATTTACCTTGGTAGACTATGTGATTAAATCCTTCTGAGATTTGGGTTTCAATGTTAGTTTGTATTACATTGAATAATTTTATGTATATTGGTTTATTCAATGGTCTTAGTTGAACTTTGGTTATTGATTGACAAATTTTTGAGAAAAAACAGTAGTTTTTCTTTTTGTAAAATATTATCATGTTTGACGATTTTCAGATCTTGTACAAACCATTTGTGTTTTGGTAAATGTCTAAATACATGGGATATATATAGTTCACTTTTTTTGATTATGTGATTCTATACATATTGATTATAGCTCTTTTAATGTAAACATGAAATCTTGAATACCTATCATTTGGATAATGTTTACAAGAATAATAGGTAAGTTTCTTTATGTTATTATTCAATCTCTTAATTAAATTCCACGAATATATGAAAAGGAACATAAACCAAAAACTTTTTCTATTTAATTTTATTACTAGTGAATCAAACACTATTTAAACCATCATAAGTTTGTAATTTTCTGGTGGTTAACTTTATCTTAATCAGGTGTTCTATCACTCTCCATCAGAACTCGAGGGATTGTTTTCTACTCCATATCCATGTTATCAGGGAATCCTTGAATTTTTTTTCTCAAGTTCCCTTATTTATTTAATTTATTTATTTTAATGTGATTGTTTTTTCAATATATTTTGATGTGGAACTTTTAATGATGTTTCTGAGCCCAATTTTAAAATTGTGAGGACGCAATTCCCCAAATGGTGGATGGATGTAACATCCCATGTAAATAAAGAATATGAAATTTTTGTATTTATTAATATTTGTGAATAAAATATTAATTTTAATTTAAATGGAATGGAATGTTTGATAGTGTACTGAACATGCAACAATGGGTTTCTTTGAAATCTTTTTTTTCACACAACGTTGAGTTATACCGAAAAATAATATAACAATATTATTTTAAATGTTAGTTAGTGCCTAGCCATTGTATTATAAGTAATGAACAAAAATAACAAAAATATGATTATACATGTTTGTTAAATTATTTTACATTTGTACAATAAACTTTAGAGGCTTAAAATAAGAATGAATCCTATTTTTAGCATTAAATACTATAATAATCTTTATAATGCTGTTTTACAGCCTTTTAAGGGAAAACCCCTTTTAAAGATAATTTTTTTCACTCTTATATGTTCTATTTGACCATATAAAAATCTTCATTAGAATCGGGGAATCAAAAATTTATATTGGATTAAAATTTGGTATTTTTATGATAAAGTTAATTTTTATGAATAGTGAAAATACTGTATTTTAATTCAAAACTACCTTTTAATCTAATTTATTTATATGGTTAGATTTTCTTTTTAATTGTTTTTAAATTTTAATTATATTTTTTTACTCTTTAATCCAATTTTGGTCACCAGAAATTATTTCACTTTGATATTGGACATAAAAAAATGTCAATCATTTGATATTTATTATTTCTTAAAAACACTTTTTTGGTTTTGACAGCAAGAATTAATTTTAAATTAATTTATTCCAATTAAATGTTTTTAATTTCTAAAAAATGATTCCATATTTGTAATCAGGAGTTCTAAATTGTGTAAATATTTATCTTTTATTTTTAGACATTATTAATATTTACATTAGAAAATAATTTATTTACCATTGTTAAAGGGTAAATAAAGTAAATAAGTGGAAAAAATAATATTATAATAATATTATATTTACCCAAACATTTGTCCTAATCTTATAAGATGATATATTTACAACAATGGGCATCATTGGGTCGATTTGTTTCCCATGAATCCACATAATAATGATAATGAGACTTTTTATTAACTAATTTAAAGTAATGCCAGAAATTACAAAAACATATATCTTTTAGTAAATCAATTTTTACATTGTGTTATATAAGTTATCTCATGAACAATAAATATTCATTGGAAATATAAAAATATTTCCTACATAATTGTATTATTATTTTTATTTTTTAGGCATCAAATAAATAAAATTATTTATGTCACAATAATGTGGTAGTGTTTACCTCATTAATGAATGATTTAAATATATATGATTATAAAATTAAAAAAATATACAAAAACCTATCCATTTATTAAGGGATAATTTTATATCAAACATGAGTCATCTTACATTTTTCTTTAATGTTTTATAGACCTTTATAAACTTAATATCATTATATAATAAAATAATATTTTCAAACATTCCTAATGAACCCCTCCCCCCCACCTTATAAAAATTCATCACCTCTATCCCATTACTCAAACCTCTCAAGACCCTTTTCTCATCCAACCTCTATGAAAATAATTATTTATACATCCTTATCTTCTACCTAGAAGATTTACTTTAGTCTTAAGTCACTTCAACAAATAATTTTGGTTCAAACCAAAGGGAGTTGCCTAATTTAAAGTAACGTCATCTCTTAAGTCATTTTCTGTTAGTTCACTTCTCCAACCCACTAAAATCTATTGATTAATTTCTTTTCTAAATAAATAATGATCCTAAATATACTTTGTTTTTTATGATAATGGTTCAAACTACACTTCCACACACCTCTATTTAAGGGATATGAATATACTATTTCTGTGGATGACGAACTACTGCCTCACGAAATGATGATTGTTCAAATATCTCACCTCGCCTCTCATGGTGGCCATTATGATATATATATATATATATATATATAAATATATATATATATATGATTTTTATGATTTTTATTTTTTCTATATTCATTGGTGTTTTTTACAAACATACCTTTATTCATTCCAATATGTGTCAACACAATAATTTAATTTGAGGATGCCTGTACTACAGCACCTTCAATATGATATGTTATGTTTATGTCATAAATGGAACGTATAAATGATGGAGTTATGAAATTATGAAACATATATATCATATGATACTGTAATTATAATATACCTATGTATAATTGTATTTTCATTCCATTAAATATAAAATATAAACGAAAGTAGCGTTCATGTATACGTATGACTTACCATCTCCATGAAAAATGCATTTTATTTCTTATCTCCAAATGTCTTGTTATATTATAAATATATATATATATATATATATATTATATATATATGATATATATGATATATAATTCATGAATATAATTCTACAGATAATGAAATTTTTACCACTTAGACAACTTGTAATTAAAGGAAGTTCACGTTTAATTCATCTTCCAAACATTAAAAAAATGTCTGATATGAACTCAAATAATTAACTAATTTTTATAGTATGTTAATAAGGGATATAAAATTACTAATAATCATGAAAAATTTTCTTATTAAAGTATAAATTAACATAAGTTTGTTACTCCGGAGGAACAAGGAACATACAAGACATGTCGGGCTTTAGGTTAGGGGTGTCATATCAGACATTTAATTCCACGAGATTTCCATTGTTCACCACTTATTTATTACATGTGGTGTATTCTGTACTGAAATTAAATATATAATATAATTATTATCTTTATATTCATGGAATTATATGATTAATTTGGTGGTTATTATCTTTTGTTCATACGACTTAATTGATTACAATGTGGTAAGAGGTTTTCATCTCACTTTTTATTCCCATAGATTCTTTCTATATTTTCCACTATTTCCTTTTGTGTGGCATATGTACTACCAATTATTGTATTAATTATTTAATATAAATTAATATATTTGTATTAACATATTCATTTTATTATATTTCTTTGATGGGTTGTATATTTCATAACTTACCAAATCGGTGAGGGAATCCTTCACCCTCCTCTTTTTAGAAGACTTCATTTATGTTATGTCTTTTAATTTTGACTTTCTTATGTAGGATTTGTTATTCTATATCTTTATTTCTAAAAATTTTGTGTCCATGGGATGAAATAACCTTTTATATCTCATCAAAACATTTTCATAATTTTTATGATATGCCATTAGGCTATCGAATTTCGGTAACGAAACTTCTTAACCGAATTTCAATTATTTTGTTTAAACTTATACTTCATGATTATGTCATCTGATGAATATGTGTGAATGAAATATGATTTTTTTTATAATTAATATCCACTTATATTGAGTGTATTCAAATTTGGCACACATATTTATGTCATCTATTTATCTTTAATTTATGTCTACGATCTTTGCATGAGATTTTGACTCAATTTACATTCGATTTAGACTTGTTTATTGTTATACACCAATTCAATTATATATGGTTTATATATTTCCCATTAACATATTATATCATGAATTTCTTATTCTCATTATATTATAATATTTTATTAATTTTTTTCCTCAATTATTTGTATTCAATCGTCTCACATTTGGAGAGGAACTCTGTTACTACAATATCGTTTTAAAGGTTTTGAATATTTATTATTATTAATATTTCTCACTTTTTTCCATATTTTAAAAATGGTTTTTATAATTTATTTATATGGACATGAATGTTTTGATATAAAAATTTCTTTCAAAACCTTCAAACTAGTATTAGATACTTTTATTCAAAAATATATTTATTAAATGTTTTTAAATTGTTATGATAATGGTTTGATAAATCCTTGATTATAACAATATCATGAAATGATATATTGTGATTTTAATGTGTAAATGTTATCTTTCTATTATTATTTTTTTATGAGTTATGAATATGTTATGGTTATTGGGAATTGTTTACGTATATAGGTGGATGCAAGATAAACCTAGGGCAGGGAGCCTGGGATAGCTCTCCAATACATTGGGTAACATGATGGAGGTAAACATTAATGTTTATCCTAAGAGATTTAGGGAATATACTGTGATTGGTTTTCCAATGTAACTTCCTACATAGCTATGATTTCTACAATGTATGTATGATATGGATGCCATAATTTTCCTTTGTGACTTATGATTTCCATGTGTTATTCATAAATCATATGATTTCATACATTATGTTATGATTGAAAAGTATGGTTTCATGGATTTTTATTTATTTATGGACTAATGTTTTCCTTCATTATATTATAACCCTTAATTGGATTTTTATTTTTATCCCCTTTTCTTGAAATGTTCTCCAGAGGACTTAAAGTTGAATAGGCTCAAGGATGGGATCGAGGAATAGCCTTGTTGTTTAAAACATAGAACAAGACAGGTTTCTTTTTATGAGTTTATTTTTATGAAAAATGGATACTCAGTAGTATTGTCTACATGTAATATTCATGTTTTTATGTAACATTAATGGCCCAATTCTCTAAAACTCTAAACCTGAAAAATCCTCAATGTGAATTCTTGACATAATTCAAGATTATGTAATGTTTAAGGTTGGGTCCTTATAATATGAGATTAGGGTATATACATGTTTGTTATATGATATTATGAGTGACTAGTGACGATTTGAGAATAATGTTAAACTAATAATGGAAGTGAGAGTGACTAAATACTTTATATTTTTGGGTTTTGGACTTGGTTGGGGGCATTTTATTTATATTTTATAATTTTCATTTAAGCAATGATTTTATTTGAACATTGAATGTTACTATAGAATTTTAGAGGTTAATGTAGTATTTATTTATGTCCCGGTTTATTAATTTTGGGAATTATCTTACCATGTGCTCACCATTTAGGTTTTGGATAATTTACATTATCAGTAGAAATAACTATATATCATTTGTTCAAATATTTTATCCATTATATGCTTATTTTATTTATTTTGGAAAAAAAATTATCTTGAATACTTATCATTTTTATAAAAAGATGTCATTATCGTTGAAATTTATTAATGGAAAAAATTACACTAGTAATGTGAATATCATTCATTACCTTATTAATATATATGGTGAAGGTTTCCCTTAGATCTAGGAAAATGATTTTGAAACAAATATTTTTTCATATTTCCTTTAATTCCTAAGAATCAATGGTCTTTTCACCCAAAACAAAGTTATGGTTTGGGGGCTGATAACATTCTATTGATCATGTTATCTATCACTCTCTATTAGTCTATGTTCATTATTTTTCTATTAAATATAACTTACTTCGTTCCCACTTGTGTTCTCTTATTTAAACACCTTGTTTTTTATTTTCCTAGTATATCTATATATTTCATATACTCTGTTATCAGGAGGATGTTTTATTAGTCCTTTAACGATGTGGGAAATCAAAAATGTACTTTTCCGATTTCAATCCCTTAATTAATGAAAAAACAACACAATTTAAAGGTTAAAATTTATTGTGTGTTGGGAAAATTTAACACAAAAATTTTATCGTAAAAATATATTTTTTCAATTAAATTTAAATTATTAAATAAAATTTATTTTACAAAACATTTTTTTTAAACAAAGAACAATAAACTACTAAATTATTATTTAATATGATGGAAATAACCATGATATTAAATTACAAATTATGAATATTATTATATAATTTATAATATATATATATATAAATTTATTGTTGAAATGTTTTAAATATTCACAAAAAAAATCATTAATGTCAATTTATTCATTATAAATATGTGCTCATCAACACATTTTTTATTTATTTGATCAAAAAATATTATTAATTTATTTAACTTTTATAAATATTATTAAATAATATTAATTTATAAAATCATTATAAAAAAATTTTTTTCTGTTGAAATAATTGAGAGTTTTATGTAAATTTTGATTTTCTAGTGAATGATTAAAATAATTAGTGTTTAATGAAAACTATGTTTTTGTTTTAGTCATCTAAAAAGTCCTATTTTGATTTTAAAAAGAATTAAAATTAAAATTTGTCATATTTTTAGATTATTAAATCAATTTTTTTCGATGGAATATATTTTTTTTGAATTTATTATAAAAACATTTATTATTCGTGAAAATAAATTTTCCCAAAAAATTGTTATTTTGCCCAAAATGTGTTTTTTTATTTATAATTATAAATCAAACTAATCAAAATTTAATAATTATTTTAATTAAATTTCTATATTCTATACAAAATGAATTTTTTAGCATTTATATAATATTTTTCTATGCATTGGAAAAGAATATGTTCAGTTTTATGTTCAAAAACTATATTCTTTTAAAATTGGTTTTGGTTGCGTTAGATTTTGAAATTAATTTCTAAAAATTATTGATGGCATATATTAAAAAATATAACAAATTATTTAATTTAGTAAGACAAAATTGGAAAAATATTTCTTTTTTAATTTTGGTTAATATGAATACTAATTGTGGTGAAATTTGTCACCTTCATAATGGGTAAATCATATTAATAATTGTTAAAACATTGTTATAAGGCCATAATTTTTCATCTTATTTAATTTTCAGTGAAATTAATTATCCCTATGTAACCTTAATAATTAAATTTAGTTTTTAAAGGGTCACATTTCCTAGAAAAGGCCTATAAAATATTTAATGCTAATAGAGTTATAAGATATCACTCTCTTAGTTTTAAATATATTTTATATTTATACATAGTATCAAAAGAAATTTATAAATGATATTATAATTTTATATTCATTTTATTTAAGAAAAATTATATAAATTTTTTTCTAGATTTTAGAAATTATATAAATACATTACATTTATGTGCTTTACTAACAATCAATTTATTAAACTAAAAAGTTAAAATAAATGATTTTAAAAATATCAAATATGATTTCATTTTAATGGGTTAACATGTCCCATGAATTCTATATATCTAAATTAAATAAATGGGACGTTTGGAATCATTGGATTCAAATTATCCATCAATATATATTTATTTTAAAAAATATATACAAATAGTGCTTAAAATGAAATTTTGCATTTTTAATAATCATTAAACAATTTTGAATTATATAAAAGAAAAAAAAATTATGTCTAGAAAAATTATTTTTTTAATGTGTTTAAAAATTAAAAATGACCCAATTATTGTCTCTTTTTCATTTTATAGTATCATTATTGACCATCAAATGGTATTTTGGTTATAGTCAAAATGGTTAATGAGTTGTTAAAACACGATTATAAGTTTAAAAATCTGATCAAAACCTGTCAAAATTTTAATGGATGGGATTATTTCGAACAATCATCCTTTTTTTAGAATATTAACAATTTTTATCAATTTCAACAATAAAATATGTTTATACTAATTTAATATATTATGAAATTCCTGGAGTGCCCCGCCCCTCAACTATAAATTGGAACCCCTCTTTTATCTTCTTATCAACACATTGATCCTTTTTGCTTGACCATAAACTCAAAATATGCATTATATAAATCCTTATAAATATTTTATATGTTATGTTTTTCAAAATAGACACCCTAGATCCCTTAATTGGATATCTGAAGTAGTCAGTTCAAACAATAGGTAATCAACCTCACCGATCACATTAATTTTAATTTTATGTTTACCACATATAATTATATCATACTAATCATAAAATAATATTTCACTAATCATAAATATATACTAAAATATTATTATCATTATGAAAAACCTTTATTAAATTTATTTTCAAAAAATGGGATGTGAAAATATTGCTAATTCTTATGTATGGCTTACCTTCTCCATATAGCGAAAAAATTCAATTCTAATCATAATATGTTATGGATGGGTATTATGATGTGTTTATTATTTATATATTATACATATAAATTAATTATATCAAAATAATTATAATATAATATCTACATTCTCACCTTAAAAAACAGTTGAAAAAATATAATGTTTATAATGTGTACACCAGTTTTGCTACATCTTCAATATGATGTGATTCGTTTTTCATTTCTATTTCACATAGATGGTAATAAGGGTGGAATTAATGAATTTTTACTATATATTTGATATATTACTTATTTTAGGAAATAAATTTATTTTTTACCATTCTTTTATTTCATTTTAAAAAAACATGAAAACATTAATCTTGTGTACGCACAACCTACCATCTTCATGAATGGTGTAATTAATATTTTTGTATCTACCATTTACGAATGATTCATAAATCGTATATAATAAATATATACAAGATATTTATATCATGTTTATAGTTCTTTATATTATGGATCCATGTTCAAAAACAAGGATCAAAACTTCCAAACTAGAATATACATAAAAATGAAACAAATATCACCCGAAACTGTGATTTTAATAAAGAAGTGTCAAAAAATGGGTGCTAAAAGGATATAAATAAATAATATATGTTTTTGATATGTATGATCATGGTTCTGTATTATATATATCTAAATATAATTAATATATATTTATTATATATGTAGTTTTAATGCATAAAATGATGTTGGAACTAGGGTAAGGTATTTTCGTCCCACTTTTATTTTGGTGGGACACATACATCACACTAAACTTGTTTCTATTTTATGGTGTATATAATGACCATGAATTTATTTTCATATAATTATTATAGAAATTGTTAGAATATAAATATTCATATAATGATATTTCATTCATACTGGATATTAATAACAAGTTACCAAATTCATAAGTGTGTTATGATATAATTTTATTATTTATCAGGATTATTTATGATTATATTTTTTATGAATAAATCATATTATCTAACTCTCAATAAACACATTAATATTCTTATAAAAATGTTATTATTTTATAATACATTTAGTCCATTCATTTTCATGACCTTATTTACTCAATGGACCTCAGATATGTTTTTAGGGAAAGTAGATATTAAATATCTTTCATGTCGAAAAAACATATTATTCCATGTCCATGTTTAAAAAAATGTTTTGAAGAACATTTTTAATGTTATATAAGGATTTTTTTTACTATTTTTTATTTTTTACAAAAATAACTAAATAAATTATAATCATCCATTTCTTAAGGTGGAAAATGATGACTTATCAAGAAATTTATGATGAAAATTTATTCTTTTAAATTATATGGGATGTATAGAATTTCCCACCAACATGGAAGATCAATTTATTTAAGAATTATTTTAAATTTTAATTTTATAATTTAAAAAAAATCCATAATATTTTGTAAATGTTTATTGGTAACATTTTTTTTAAATTGAAATTTTATTTTCCTCGTTAAAATTTCAGATATCATTTAAATGAATTTTTTATAATATAATTTACTTTTATGTTAATTATTATTATTTTTCTACATGATCCAATTATAACATTGTTATTATTAACTAATATGGAAAATTTATTTTGTTGATGAGAGGTTTATAAGCCCCAATTATTTTTCATGGGTTATGTCTTAGTGAATTGATGAAATGTAAATGAAACCTATTTTCATTTAATGGGTTATGATGTGATGATATGATGAGTGTCTTGTGATCATTTCGAACAAATATGTATGATTTTATTTATATAATATTGGTTACAT
Organism: Viscum album; assembly: GCA_963277665.1. NCBI lineage: Eukaryota > Viridiplantae > Streptophyta > Magnoliopsida > Santalales > Viscaceae > Viscum > Viscum album. The sequence continues at coordinate 1,570,821,736 of OY728120.1, forward strand.
TATAGAAAAGGATTTATGTTTTGTTATAATAAAGGAAGGGCGTTATATTATAAGGATGGACAATGGTTATGTCATATCCATCGACAAGTGGGACGAATATCTCCCACCAAATAATTTTCTAGAGTTTAACATATCATGAGATAAATCGTGATTAAATTTGGATTAAACCATTTTAATTGAGGAAACATTACAACTTTTATAGACTTTGGAGTGAGGATTTACTATTTTTATAGTTTTGGCAGTGGACCCATTCTATTATGATAGCTTTGGAAATCATCCTCGACTACTAAAAAATTACATTTTTACCTATATTTATTCCATAAAATTATGTATTTCTCTAATATTATGCAGTCATTGCTCATATAATTGAATTATATTATTATTAATGTCTTAGGAATACCATTATTTAATCCAGGACTTAATATTATGATATATGATATATAGTGTATGACATTTAAATTATATTCCCATACTTTTATAACAATATATCCATATTATGCTCAAGTGATAATTGATATCTCCCCTGTTTCCCCTTAAAAATCATCAAATATCACCCCTTCTTATGTTTCCTTTGTTTGGTTATGAATAATGTTAGAATTTATAATATTTCAAAAAAGGGTTCTAATTATGAATAAATAATTGGGATATGATATACATCATTTGTGAACAAGTTGTTTATGTGTTCATGTTTCTAAAGGTAATAGAACTATATGATTATAGCATTGATCCTTATGTTATGTAATGAATAATAATATTATATGATCTATATAGAAAAATTATGGGTGATTATATATTATATCATAATTATTTTCATATTATAGGGGATTAGATGGTGGTTTTATATCGTGATATAATGATATTAAATGTTAAAGCCTCCCATTATGTGAATTTATATAATATGTTCTTGTTTACTCCCCAAGGCCTACTGGTGGAGGGGCTCGAGTGGGTGGGGGGGTCACTCCATTTCAATTCCATTCTGTTTGGTTTATGATTAGATTGGGTATGGACCTCAAATATGTATTCATGTAAACCCATCTTGTGGGTGCTTATGGTTCTCAAAAATTAAAACATCACTAAAATAATTATCAACCTATTTTTTTAAAAAATTTCATCATAGTAAATTTTTCAAAAAATTTATCATTAGATATTTTATAATATATTATTAGTATACAATAAAAAATACACATGTAAATATTTTTTAAATGTAATTAAAATTTCATGATGTATCAATTTAGCTAAAATTGGACATTGTTTGTTTTGGAGCTTTTATTTATCGTTGGAATGAGTTGTTTGTTGTTTAATTTCATTAATATAAACATAGTATTAAATAATATAAAAGAATATGAAGAGTAAAAGTGTATTATTTCAGTTTTTTATACCTATAATTTTGAAATCCAATGGAATAAAAATGATATATGTTTTATTCATCATTACCAAGAATCTTTGGTTATGTGGTGGGTAAAGGATATTATGATCTCTACTATGGATTAAATATTTTTTATAGAGTGTCTATGGTGGGGAGGTACATGATGTATGATATAAAGATTATAAATCATTCCTCTTAATTAGATATGGATTTGAGGTTCAGAACTACACGTGGAAATGAAATTCAAAAAATTATCACAAATATTGTTAGGATATATATATTATCCATTCTACGAGCTATTTTGATATACACAAGATATTTTAGTGACCTATAATGAAATTTGTGATCAATATATTCATTTATTATTTCCCTAATAATTATTTGGTCAAGATAATTAATTAATAAATTATTGGTTTTTTGTGACCACTTCTTATAAAATTATAAACATGAAATGTTATTTCAACATCTTTCATGGAAATATTACCTCACAGTTCTAGTTGAAAATTTATATTTTTGTTCATTAATGATCAACTATCATCTAATAATTTTTCATAATTTTGATAATTATTTTTTTATTACTTATAATGTATATAGGATAGATGTATTATAAAATGTGGGTGTTAGTCTAGTACTGTCTATGAGTGGATCCAAAGGAATAAATTCCATTTTTATCCAGGGCCCTACTATACCCTATATCCTCCAGAAATATTTATTAAAACATATAATAATTAAATAGATGGTTTGTTTGAGATGATTGTTCAAATAAAGTAGGATATAAATAGATATATTATCATCTAATTTTGTGGCTCATGGGAGGATGATTTGTTAGTCATATTTTTCCCTATAATAATATCTCTATGGTGTTTATCCATATTGATCTCATTGATGAAGTATATGATTGACCATTTAATATTATATTATATTGTATATTTATTGATGAGTAATAATTTTCTTTGTCTTATCATAGTTCATGATAATACTATGAATGTGAAATTGATAGAGAAGTGGATAAATACTAAGTAGATTCAATAAATGTATTAAACAAATATAATGGCTCAACTTTCTAGTTTTATGGTGGGGATGATGTGTTTCTTAGAGTTTCTCCTTGATTTGGTCATTTTTGAATGTCCATACAAGCGAGGTAGGATCATAATATATGACCTTAAAAATATTTGTTTAAATAAGTTATAATAGGTAATGTAAGACCATTAGGGAATACATCCCAAATGGCCCTAAGGACTTCATTTTATTTTATTATATATAATACCCCTTTTAAGGGTTGAAGGGGAACCCATACATGACCCGTAGGCCCAACCCACTTGAACTGCCCCTCCCCCGCTTTTGCATCATTGATTGCCTTTAACTCCCCACCTGCATTGCTGATCGTCTAGCATTGCCCCGTACAAAGCTGCACGGTTCCTCGTCCTGATGGCAGTTGTCATACCCTCTCATTATTCCAATCTGTTTAGCTCTGCTTCTGGTGACTGCTACTAGTGCTCTTATCCTCATCTGGGGCCTTCTCTGTGTGAATTTTTCTACTTCATGGTCTTCAATGGCCCGAAGGCCCTGTGGCCCGAAGGCCTTTGATGGACCGAAGGCCCTGAGACCCGTAGGCCCAAACCGGTGGCCCGAAATCCCAAATTTGGTGAATAGTCCAGCTGATACAGTACCAAATAGTGCCTGCTACAGTAACTTCTACAGTAACCTGGAAATTCGCCTCCACCTGGTTTTGAAGCTGGGTCTCTTGGATGCCAAGCAGGAGCCCTTACCACTCGAGTACGGGCTCTTTACTGACCATTTGGGAGTACATAATTCCACAAAATTATATTATGTAAACCATAACTAATTTTGAAAATTTTCTACATATGGTATAGTTATAATTATGAATATATTAGTTTATAAAATTTCCCATTATAAAAAATAATAACTCTAAATATAATCCCTCCTGAGCAGTTTCAAAATTTAATAGAAATATAAAATAACTATTATTGAAAAATGATCCAATGAAAACATAAATATAGGAACAAATATATTAACCCATTGGATTTTATTAAAATATCAAAACCATGAAATAAATTTGGAATAATTTAACCCTAGAAAATTTTAATTAAAAATCACAAAATTCTATTAATTTATTCAACATTATCCATATTTTAAAATTGTTAAAATTAATCACACATTTTTTGGGAAATTATCATTTTTAAAAAATGACATAAAATATAAAGGTTATAAATACAATTAATAAAAAAATGATAATACAAATTCATACATTCAGTATTTTACTAAATTCTTGTAAATATATTGTAATTATTTACACTTATTGGTGATGTTTTATAATACATTTATGTGCATAAAAATTCAAAAAAAATGTAGAAATAATGAAAATTTAAATAAATTTATAATTTTTTTTAATAAATTAATTCATGTTCATTATTGTAGATATTTAAAATATACAGTTAACATATTAATATATTGAATTAATTTATATACTAAGAAGAAGAATATTTATATTCAAAAAAATAATAAATTAAATTGATATAATATTATTAATAAATTTTTAATATAATGAGGATTGGTTCACATGTGTTTTATATGAAAAAGTCTGTTCAAAGCCATAGTTATAGATAAATAAATTAGAAATATTTTTATGAAATATTATTTTGTACATCTTTAAATAGATATTATATTATTTTATAGCATAACATCACTACATGGCCATCCTCTTTCCCATATGTCACTTTAATCATAGATAATTATTTTTATAAATTTTAATGTTTCTAATAGTTTTTCTAAATATATTTTGATATATAATAATAAAGTGAAATTATTTTTTATAATAGTATTCTAAACACCAATTATGAATAGATATGTAATTTACTATTTCATAAATATTGAAGAAAACTCAATGTTTATTATATAAATGTATCTTTTGGAATAATATCTTAATGATTATTATATAAACCTATTAAATGTTCAAAAAAACACAACATTTCTAATAAAAATTTTATTTATATATGAATTAATACAATATAACAAATATAACTTTTAAATATATCACATTTGTTTTATCTACAAATCATACTTCTCGAATTATATTTTTCCACTATGACATCATAAGATATTTTACTCCAAATATATTCAAATATATTTTAATGTTATATGATTTCTAATGTGTATACATCCCTAGTACTGGTTTATCTTTATTGAGGTTGTTGTATGAATTTTTGTTTCTAAATTTGGTTCCTAAAAATAATATTTAACACTAGAATAAAAAAACCATAATTTATCCTCTCATAATCTTTTCACAAAATACAATTTGACAAAATCCTCCTCTCTAAAATTATAGTTTAATTTGTAATTTATCCACCATAATTCTACATTAAAGGTGATTATTCTATCTCATAAAGCTATTTTTATTGAAAATATACGTCATACATAACAATAAATTTGATTTTGATCGGAAGAGGATTAACTAATATATTCCACCATTACATGAATTTAGTAAATAGATTTAATTATTTTGTATAAAATACTTTTACTTAAAAACAAATTGGTAAAAATATAATATACTAAACCCTTTCCTTTGGAAATGATTTTTTATTAATATATAATTCATAAGTATGAAAATATATCTTGAATGTATATCATGATTAATTCCAACAAACATAATCATTTTCATTTATTTTATTCATTTAAATCACTTTAGTTCGTATGAAATTCATTTTACCATTTCTATGGAAAAATTAAAAGTTCAAATGTTTCTCTATATTATTTTTTTCTTGATGAGTATATAAAATTTAATTTTAAATAATTATTATTTAAACAAATTTAGAAGTTTCTCATTTTTAATGATGTTTTTTACATTCCATCATAATAATAATTATTATTTGGTAATGTTTTGATTTTCCTTCTATAGTGTCCTCATCAGGAATGTTCCGGACCGAGCATACTCGATCCTATAGAGTTTATTGAAATTAAAAATGTATAAGTTACAAATAGATGTGTGGTTCAAAATTACCACCAAAAAAGATAAATGTCAAATTAGAGTCATCCAAAAAACATATGGTCCCAAGACCCACACAAAATAAAAGGCATAAAATCTCACAATACCCTTTTTGCCAATCTTTCTCATTGTCCTCCGCCAAGGCCGGCCAATGAGATAGAGTATTTCCGGTTCATACAGACTCTCCTCACCGCACATGACTGTCACGATCCACTTTCACTAGTAAAATTCATTATAATAATACTCAATGCAACACTATGTATTTTATAGTAATGATTTAATCCATTCTATTTTCCATCTTCTTTTTTAACAATTTATAAATAGAGTTTTTTATTAATTAAACTACCACCACATTAATGATCTCTAAAATATTGTAAGATTATTTATTGAAACATATATGTGAGTTATTATTGATAGAAAAAATACATTTATACTATCATTTCCTATAATTCCTAATTTTTCTATATATATGTAATTGGTATATAACAATATAACCTAGTGATTTTAATGAATTTTGGGGTTTAAAAATTCTATAAGAAAATATTTTATGGAGTTACCTATTATCTTTGACATAATGTCATTTTGTTATAAAACATTACAACCCAAACTATATATATTTAAGGGTATATTTACATTCCACATGATATTAATAATAATCACGATACATAATCAATAATAAAATACCCCATTTAGAAAGATTGATTTTTAATTATCAATGTTGTGATTTAAAATAATTTCAGATGCTCTTAAAATAATTATATGCATTGTAGTTTTTATTCACTACAAATATTAAAAATTATTTTTTATTTTTCTTTATAATATAATTTCCCAACAACAATTTATATCTCATAATAAAAACCAATGAAATTTATTTGTATAAATTTGACATTATATATCCCATATTACCAAATATATTAACACAAAAAAATATTGTATAAATTAAATTTATAACCATTATGATCAAATGTGAAAATTTTAAAATTATTTTTTAATATACATGTGTCATACAAAAGGATATGATATTGGCTATATAAGATCCTTTAAAATGAAAATTCAGAAATGATTATATATATACTGTAAAATATATCATGTAATTTTTATTTCATAGTACATATTTACTTATTATTTAATCTTTATATTCATCATTAAATGGTTTATGTAGTGAATTATATTATTTTAATTGTTTTATAATTATATGTACTTGGATAAAATATTATATATTTATAACCTAAATTGAAAAGTGTTCATTTGAAATTTATAAAATTCCAAAAGACAAAATGATCATTTGATACTAAAAGAAAATCATTCATATACAATTGGGTCTTAATAATGTGGTTTGGAGATTCTATGGATGTTGGATCACCTTCAACGGAAAAAATTATTAGAATTTTGTTTCCTTGGTACAATGAACAAAACATAATAATGTGGCATGACTATGTTATATTCTTGGTTTTCTCGTCATTAATATTAGAAAATCCTAATACATTGTATGTAAGATAAAATATTGATTTTTCATGTTCATGAAATTAAATTATTATTTTAAGGAAACAAATTAAATTAAGTGTTTCAAAACAATATATCAATATTACATGAAAAAAACTAAGGGTCTCATTGTTCAGTGTATAAAAACATGTGAATTCATGAGAACATGGTCAAAGGGATAATGAAACACAACTATGAGTACTTTTTTTTACTGTGTAACGTAACCTACATTGTTTACCTCAATGTCCCCTATAACATTCATCCCAACAATACAGTTGGGTATAGATTACATGATTTGATTTATTAAATCAGTGATAAGACCCTATAATCTCTCATTAACACTATATAATCCCTTTAGATAATATTATCTTTACATGGAATGAAATATAGGTATTCTAAAAAAGTACAATAAAAATACTTCAATGATTTAATATATCTATATTAGATTTATAGGTCAATAATAGTTAAATTATTATTTTTTATACATAACTAGAGATAATTATATTTTTTAATGTATCTAGAATCATTATAATATTAAATATTATATCTTGAAAACATAATTAAAAACATGATCATTTGTTTTTATTGGTAAAAAATTCATGTAATAATTCGGAACATTAGATTTAGGTTTTCATTTTTCTTCATATGTTTTACATATATGTTGTAAAGATATTTGTCATTCCAATAAGAATCTGATTTATATTGTGTAGTACTATGCAACTCACCTCCACATCATAGAGGTCCTAGGTTCAATCCTAAATGGTGGATATACTATTTTAGAATAATATATGTGGAGACACAAATGGTGATACAAGAAAAAAGTTCCACATTCATGATACATGATATATGTAGGTTTTAATGTTTGTATGATTTATGCCTAGTGAATAGGTAGAATTATGTAGGCAGTATGCTACACAAGTATAATGGGGAAAAATGGGAACTTTGTCCATGTAATAGGTTATGTATACATTGTTTGATTTGGATATTTAAAATTTAATGTGCTGTCATGGGTGTGGTCTTATCCACAGGAGAGTGATGACGTTTGATAACTAGTGGCCCAATGGGTGAATGTATATGTTTTCTCATTTCCTCTAACCCCAATCACCTTAAATTAATTTATTCCTGAATTTTTTGTTAGTGTACAATTAAAATATTTTTAAATATGAATCTTTGTAAAATAATTTATTATAGTTGTAAAAAAATAATGGTCTTTTTTATTTCAAGTCATTTATTTTGGTATTTATGAATAATTTTCATTTTGATTAAATTTTTAATTTTTAGAAAAATATTGGATTTATATCTTAAATTTGAATAAATTAATTTAAATCTTCTTAAAGAAGGAAATTTGGATACTATTTTTGAGAGAAATATTTTATGTAATTTTATGAATCATGGAAATATAATGATTATAAACTATTGGTATATATCCAAATGATTGGGAAATTTATTGATACTTTTGTGTTATATGGAAGATAAGGGTCATTAATTTTGGAAACACTTTATTGGGTCATGACCTATAATATGTTTTCATTATGATAATATGAATGTATTTTCAATTAATAATGACTCATATTCAACATTTTTCTTTAAAAATATATTTCTAACATTATTTTGTATGTTTTAGGGTGGGCAGAAATGGGTAATATTTTTTAGAATAAATAATAATATGTTTTTTTCAAACAATTTAGTAGATTAAGAATGAATTATACGATATACATTATGTTTTTTTTAATTTAATGATTTGATTTTAATGGAATTGATTATATTATTTTCAATTCATCAAACAAGAGACTAAAAGGTCTTATATTTATAAATCACATAGATTATTTTTATACAAAAACCTACCCACCCTTATCAATTTTTGTCGAAATCTATTTTTATAATATAGGAATTTGATGGTTGTAAAATCATGCTACTATTTTTAGGTAATATTTAACCCCTATTTTAATCATTCATTTTTTGGGTTTTGTTTAGGGTTCTGTAGAGGAAAATTTTCAGTGTTTTGTAATTTTTGGGGAATCTTCATCATTGGCGCAGGGTTTTCCCAAACCGTGTGCCATCTAAGGGAAAATCATGAAAACCCAAAAAATGTCTTTTTACTGTTTTCAATAGGTTTGATAAGTTATGTTCCCACTTAATATAAACCAGTAATCCCATTTATAATAGGTTCATGGCCAGGGCACATGGTCTAGTCTAGAAATGTTTCTTTTACTAGGAAACCATGAATGGAATTTAGTTAATAAGAAAATCTAATTTTATAATTCTAAAACGTCAATTTGTGTGTATGAAAAGCCTCACACGAGCCCCTTCAGGTTCATTTTCCCTAAACCACCCTAGAGGCGATATTCCGTTCTTCAACCTCTAAGAAGAAGATCTTATCTTGTAAAACAATGTTTTATCATCACCTAATAGGTTTCCTCTCTACATTCTCAATCTCACACTATATCTCTTCTCCTCCTTAGGTTTCTATGGATTTATTTATTGATTTTTGATCTAAAACCCTCTATAATGTGATTTTAATACAATTTTTGATTCACAAAACCATTTGTATTCATGAATTGTTGTAGGATCCCATATGGGGATTGGTGTTTTGAGATCGTTTCATCTTGATGTAAGTGGTTTCGTTGTGATTTGAAATTTTTATAAACCAAAATTTTCATGATAAAAATTCAATTTTTTATTAAAATAAAATTACTATTATAAATTAAATTGATTTTTGGAATGAAAATGTGAGAATCCACAACTCCATTGATCTATGGCGTGTTTATGAAAATGATGGAAAATTTTGGAAATTTAAATTGTTAAATTCAAATTGTGAAATTATTGTAAAATTTTTTAATTAAATTTTGGAATTTAATTGTGGGATTTGATTTTTTAAATTGTATTGCAACAAGATTTCAAATTACTATTTGTGGAAAATGTATTAAAATGATTTTGATAAAAACCTTTGGGTTTTATCTTGTAAAATGATTATTTTGATTAAAAACCCATTAGGAATTTTTAATTGAAAATTGGCCATCTAGAAATGGGAGAATGGGATTTAATTTTATTTTAGATTACTTAAAATATATTTACAATTACTGAATTTTACTATAGAACATGCAATCCAAGGTATTTAGTGAGTTATTTAGGATAAAAATTATAATATGAGAATTCCCTAGCACCGAATTGGAGTTCAATAACAATAATAAAATATTCTCTAAGTACATCATTTTACTCAGTATGACATAGATGAGTCCTCTCTTGGTAGTGCGGAGAGACGCGTGTACACATTGTGGTTTTTATCACATGAGTGTGTGCTGATACCATAACCTCAAACAATCATACCTCTTAGTAGATGACCATCTTGGTCTCCCATTTATATATTATATATAAATTTATTCCATTGTTTTATACTATTTTACAGGAATTATTATTTATAGAAAGTGTTTCGTATAAAATTAATTATTTTCTATTTGTTTGAATTATTTTCATTATATTAAATTTGAAACATGATTTGTTTAAATATTTCTCTTAAATTCCAATACTATTAATTTAAAATTGATTGTTCATAAATTCGATTATTAAATTTTTTCATCTTATTATGGAATCCTTGGGGATACCCTATTGGGATTTTAGCTCACACCCATGTTGTTCCTTGGGGTGATTTCATATTTTGTATTTATAGGTTTTATCTGGGGTAAATCACCACCTTTAGGTGGTTCTAACTATTGATCGGTGGAATTAGTGACTTGTGTCTTCTAGGATGTGGAAATTGTTTCCAATTTTCTTGTACTTTTTTTGTAATACTTTGAAATTTTATACCTATTTGAATTCTGTTACAGTAGTCCTTGAGGAGTTTCATTGGTATGAAAAAAATATATATTGAATATGTAATTATTGTGGAAAAATTTATACCACATTTATTTTGTATGATTCTAGTTACTAGTCTCAAAACCGTTGGGATTGGGAATGCCCTTCAAGATTGTTTAGGACCGTCTTAATTATCGGGTTACCAGGGTACCCTATCTGGTTTATAAATAAGTGGTATCAGATCTCTTGGATGATATTTTTGTCTTGATGTTAGAATACTGTGTCAATTATTTTTGATAAATATGAGTTATTTGTGATTTAGTGCCCGAATAGCTCTCACTATAAGTAACCATAAGTCACTTTGGGTGGTTTGGAGAGGAGTAATTGTTCATAACTGATCATTTCTATTTTATTTCATCTTTATACACCATCAAATATTAATCAAAAATTATTATATGCTAAAAATATATCTAATAGGATTATTAATTTTTATATTAATATGAAAAACTATTTCTATCCCATCTTCCATCAAATGAGATACAAAACTGTCTTTCGAGTGTGTGGTCAACTACAGTCTCACGAACTGATGGAAATCATATTCCCTCAAAATCTCTCATGGATAGAATAAAATTAACTAATCAATGAATATATAACATGTCAATGGAATATTTACCATTATTAAAATATAATATATCATTTACCTTCTTACACATCCATTCATTGAAAAAATGATAACATTGTTCGGGTGTGCGGGTGGACAACAACCTCTACATAGCGATGTGATTCATTTTTCATCACCACATCACATAGATGATTTATATAAGTATATTTGAAGATTTAATATGATATTTATGATAATATTATAATTATATACTAATAATATAATACTTTCCATCTTTCCTTGTGGATATTTTAAAAATGGAAACATTACTGCTGTGTATGTACGACTAACTTTTTCAATTATTGTAATGTAGTTAATTTTCAAAAAAATCATTCGTGATGTATTTTAAATGTATAATTGATATCTTAAAATTGTAATTAAATAATTATTATTATATTTTATATGATGGAATAATTACCTATTTGACGATATTCAACCTTCCAAATTAATTTTGGACATATTAACCAAATATCATCATGCATCAGACATAAACTGAAATGATCATGTAGTTATATATAAATTTTTTATAAAAAAAATATTATGAATAATAAACCATAAAAAGGATATCATAAAAATAAATTATTAACATCAGTTTATTTTACAAATTATTAATAACTTATATGATCAATTAGAATCAATGTAATTGTCCATCTTTTAAAAATACACTAATAATTTCTACAATAAAACACCTTTTTTCTTCAATATTGTTATTAAAAAAAATTTCATTGTTTTTATATTTATTTCTAAAATAAATTTTATATGAAGTTTTAATTTCATTCAATGGTTGAAAACAATAATATTTTTTTTAAATTTTTTGAATTTCATGACCAAAATTTCTATGGAATGTTCTCTTTTATCATATACGGTGGCATGGACTTCTCATGCCACCATAAATGTTATTTTAATATTGGATTCCTCTATAGGAATTGAATTTTTCTTCATTGAAAAACACCCTTTCCTATTTTATAGGTATTTGGTTATTGTAAATGGTTTTTATGAAAAATAGTTATTTTGGTATTTGAAAGTTCTTTGAAAACATGTTAAAATTCATTTTTCAGGGATTTAATTCATGATATAGACCTTGGAAATTGTTTAAGAATAGATATCCTCCATTATAGCTGATTGTTGACCCCGATATAACCTATTATATGGTTGTTCCCAAATAGAAATTCAATGCTTTGAGTAATGATTATGTTCTCCATATATATCTATTAAATGTCAACTATATGGTTATTCTACTTATAGTAGTTTTTTAATTGTTTATGATGATGATTTCAGAAGGCACTAAAATGACTTTTCTTTATTTATAATTATTTTTCAAAGAAATAATTTAATTTTAAAATGTTATATAATGACATTCCATAAGGAAATTTGATTATATTTAAATAAAATATGTTTATATATTTAGAAGTGGGTTTTCATGGGGTTTTTATGTTTTTCTCTAGAATAAATGATATATTTATTTTATGTCCCTTACTAATACTATTTTATTCAATCCATGTTTTAAAATGTTTTTCATAGGGTTTAATGAAGGGTATGTTAAATTGAATTCATACAGAATGTTGTGATGATTTTTAGGTGAAAATATTATTATATTATTAATGTTTTGTATTCCAAAAAATGGATATGAAATTAATTTTTACACGTTTCAATATATGAGTTTGATATGTAATAGTAATGAACTAACTGTCTAAATCACTAATCCTAAAATATCATTGTTAATATATCAATGTGAATTATAGTTTCATGTCATTTGAATATTTTTGGTTCAAGGCATGATCAATATAGTTGGTATTATAGTAGGTTTCTAAAAACATTTGAGGTTATTACATTATATTAGCATATGTCAAAAGTCCTCTATAACAAAAAATTATAGTATTATGGGAAGAATTATGTTTACATTAAGTAAATAGAAATTTGTTTAAGATTCTATTGTTAAGGATATATTATTTGTTATCATCTATGTAAGATTGTTTGTTGTGATTTTATCGATATGCTCCGATTAATTTTTTTTTTGATTATTAAATGGATAGATCCGGATGTATGAAAAGTTACTATAGATTTTAAGGAAACTGTGACAGTTGTTTCAATAGACAATCAAATGAAATGGGAAGTGTAGTGAAAAATATTATTGTTTATTTTAACTTATAATAAAATATTTATGATCAACAACATAAACCTTGGTGAGTCTCCTAACTCGTAAAATATGATAAAAATTATAATCATTGCATGTTATTGTGATTAAGGTCAAAAACAAACAAAATTGATGCCCTATTTGTCAATAATTTTTGAATAATCACCCAGAAAAATTTCCTAAATAAACATGCGAACATTTTCATGTAGTATTGGATGTGATCAATAAATAATCCACCCGAAAAAAGCGACAATTTAGTCTAAAATTTTGATTTTAATAAATTTATTCCCAATTAATCAATTTAATGTATAAAATTTGGGGAGTACGGGAATTATAAAAATGAATTGTAATAGGTGGAAATCCCTATAATGAAATCATTAGGACCACAAATCTGGTTTTTTAACAATAACTAATTCCATTATTATTTTTGATGATAAAACCTCTACTATATGAAAATCACCGCATAGTGGTGGTTTTTTAATCTGGAGATAATTAAAATTGACATTATATGATTCTATAAAGGATTCATAAACCACAGCTAAATTGGGTGTCAGCATCTGACAGACAATGGTTTATTCAATTTAGTGGCTGTTTTGAGAAAGTGTCATAATAAACAAATGTTTCATCTATTTTGGTGGTTCTAGGGGAATTTTCCTATGACAAAACATTAATTTATTTAGTAATGGTTTTAACCACTGCAGTGTTTTTTCCATTTTTTAAATTAAAAATACTTCTATGACCACCAAAACTACAGCAAAATAATAACGTTCATTTAGTTAGCGGTGGTTCTAACAACCACCGATAAAAAATGTATAGTGGTGGTTTAAACCACCATTAAATAGAGATTTACAAATAAAAAATGGATGCATATTCTGAATCCCCAATATAACTACCCTGAAAAAAAACCATAGAATGGGAACATATAACAGAATAATTGAAATAATGTAACAATGTTCATTACTCCAAAATAAAACAAATGTGTCATAAAAAATAATATACAGAGAGCATATAATAGAATAATCTAAACCAAAACATCTCAACCATCAAACAATGTTTCATATATCTAAATCTAATACTTTAAACTATTTAGATCCAATGTCTGAGTTGTATGCCTTAAAACAACTTAACATGAACATATAATCAATATGAATTTATACTACCAAGCCAGACATTGACCATATTAGACAAGTATGTAACATGCATGATATTATATCCATTTCCTAATAGGTCTTTCTATTCGAATGATGGTCATCTACCAAACTGATTTTCAGAATGACATATGGCTAGATTCTATGTTTCATGGGATATATATAGATTCCAAAATCTCATATCTCAGTCTCGTCCAAAATATTGACCTAACTTAAGGCCTTCCCCTTGTTAATGGGGTTGAATATCTCTTATATATATGATCACTCAATGTGGACAAGTCCAGAGTTGTGTATCTCACAATGCCTTGAAATCCATCAAAAAATCACTTAATATTCACATACACACTTTAGGACCCCCTCAATTTGGATCCCAATAATCTTATATGTTTTATTCTACTCTATGGTGATAGTGTGGGGCCAAATTTGGCTCGCCATCCAACTAGGGCACACACCTCAAAGGATCTATTATGAGAATTTTTCATTCCCATGTTTCTAATGTTTATATGGTTGACCCATTATTTGAGGGGTCCATCCTTGAATGACACCATTTTGGGGATTATGTCTCCAACATGAATAAAATTAATCAAATAAAAAACAAAATAGTTAGTCTAAAATTATAATATACACATCCTAACATAAATAAAATGAAAATATTATATATCTCCATATTCAATAAGGAATATATATTACTTTATAATCCACTAACTTATAACTCCACCAATTCTAGACTCACTACCTTACTAAATCATCAAGACATATCTTAATCCACCACCTTTTTCAAACATAGGAAATCATGAAATTGTTAGGCCATGAAAATGTTATGTGACTACTCTCTACCACACAATATACATGAACAGACCCTCTATTTCCATATTTGTCCAGCATATCAACAAGACCACTAATGACTATCCAATTATGAACACATCTTGTCACCCTCTCCATATCAATCTCTACTTCCTACTACCAGCACCTGTAAGAAAATTGTATTGACAACTATATAATGTTGTATATTTATATTTAAACAAAAATCCAATAAAAATTTTCAAAAAAAATTATTTTTAGGCTGTGTGATTTACCTTCTCACCACCCATCATTGATGTAATATCTCCTGGGACAGATCTTGTTGTATTCTAATATAAATCTACCAATGCTTTCTGCAAATTGGATATATGATCCCCATTTTCTTGAATTGTGTTTTTTATAAAAACAAAATATCTCTGAGTATCTCGACTAAAACCAGGATTAGATGAAGCATAAATACCCAATGGACTGATAAAGAACATAGATGCTATGGTTCCTATACCCATCTCATACACTTGACTAGGATGCTCCATCCCAAGAACATTATTAACAGGGTCATTATTGAAGATTGAGTAGGGCTGTGAGTGATTGGCACCCCATAATTTTTTAATTCATACCAATAAATCAAATATCAATCATATTAGAAGAAATATATATCAACATAGTGAAAACTAATAATATTTTATTATAATGAAAATTTCAATTGCACCCCAACTTCATGGGCATGATCATTAACAAAAAAAACCATCAGATTTAATTATGAATATCTAACCACTCTTTTTTGGGATGCATGGTGACCTAAACTCAGTGACTGCGTTAAACAATGATAAATAAGAAATTTAATATATTAAATTGATAATATTGTTTTATAAATATTTAAATTAATCAAAATATTATTACATTAGAGCACCATCAAGAAACTTCTTTGACCCTGTTGTGTGAGGGAGGCTTTTCTTAGCCTGGCTCGATGCATTCTTCAATGATAGATCCTAAAATAAATAATATGTAATTTAAAATTAGGGTATGAAATGTCATCTTTTTTTGATATACATCTATAAATTTCAAATTTGATTATTATAAGAAAATATATTTAAATACCATGGGCTTCGCTTCATAATGTTGGTCATCAAAAACATTCAATTTCTCTTTAGGTTCCCCATTAGGTAACTTATTATAAATCTGTTAGGAGCTGAATGGACTATTGTTTACATTTCCCCATAATCTCCATTTAATTTCTTTCCATTTCTTACCTAGATTTTTCAATGTCAACTTTATTTCTAGCAGATCAACAATTATAATGTGGAAAAAAATATGTACTCCTAAATTATTTAGGAAAATATTATAAGTTAATAACATAATGACATTAAATTACACCATAATTTATTAAAATTACCTTTATTTGTGAATCAAAATCATCATTTTTTCAAGATGAATGCATATGCCTCCAATCATCACATGTTATCAGAAAGGAAAATAACTCCACGGACTACTGACCAATAATATGGCCTAGTAATCCTACAACGTCTTCCATAGGGACCACATAGAAATCAAATAAGACAATTATATTTAGTCCTATCAGATTCCATACATCTGATATTTTCATATTTTTCTCCATAGTTCCATTATTTCCATCTTTTATAAAAAAAATATTTAGCATAAAAAAGAGAAATAAATTTAGGAATATTAAATGTTGTATATATAACAGTGACCCTCCAATATCCCCTTGATAAACTGAGAGTGGTTCCCTTCTCCCTCACTATTGAGGCTGTTGAATGGGAGTTCATTGACTGAGATAGGGATCAGATATTCACAGAGGGTGTGAGAGATGGTGTAATTGAAAATCATATAGTGTCTCAGAATCTGTAGGGAAGGATATAGATGGATCTTCATCTGTCGGTATGGTCAATGGAACCGTATAATGCTTCCTCCTTGGAAGTCCAATTATTTAATCAAATAAAATAAAATTTATATCAAATATTTCAAAAAATTTATTCAAAAAAATTATAAATGTTAAGACATGAACATTAATAACAAAAAAATATACATAACCATGAAAATTTTTAATCAATTTAAATAATATTTTTAATTTCCTTCTTACTATAACTAGTTGTATATACATATCTTTGGGATGCCATCCAAATATTTTTTGTATTTATAAAATATCCCAAAATGACATAAAATGCTTTCTAGGACTAAAATGAAGCATCAAAGAAGGTAGTGTAAAACATTTTTATATATAGTAGAAAAATAATAGAAAATACATGACACCCAAGATAAATGATGGAATGGATGATACATGGAGTCATATATAAAAAAATTAAAATCCCAAAGGACTATGTTAATGGTGTGAGGAACAGTGATGGCCTAATAGATTACTAGTATATATTGTGTATACATAGTAAGATGCGGTGTAGAATGTAACATAGAAATAGACCAAGGTTTCACCATGTGACAACAATGCATACAAGATTAGATACTCTATATTTTAATTGTGGTTACAGTAAGGAGTGAAATAAATAAATCAATCCCAAATATAAGGGTATGTATTGAAACCATATTTTCCACATTTCATGATGGGTATAAAACTATATAGGATAGTCCCATGATCATTATTGGAAATATAACTTCAAGTATCTCTATTTCATAATGAATGTGATTTTTTTTAAGAGGATGAAACAAGTTCCATTGGTTTAAGAAAACTGTACATGCTGATGACCAAGTAATAGAGTAATATTTTTAGTGAGTAAATGTTTATTAGTCATATGGGTCATCATTCCCAAGTAATAGAGTAATATTTCTTATGAGTAAATTCTTCCCATTTTTAGTCCAACATCTTTAGAACATTAATTCATAGGTTCATGATGTTCTAATTTCAATTTAGTTTTTCTATATCCCTATATTCTTTTGATTGGCATAGGTCCTCCTAGGAAGACTATTTTTTGGATTTAAACCCTCCAATTTCATAAAAACCACTCATGGGGGATCAACTTAGGTCTAATAATTATGAACACAAACTATTTTTATCACCATAGTCCATGGTCTATGACATTACACTAGGATTCATATTTCGAGTATCATAACTTTAACTATATGCAACCTTGTGGATTATGTATTGTGAACATAATTAATATTAAACTTATTTTTTGGACTAGTATAACCATAAATGAAAAAAGGAATGAGGAAAAATGTGTGTGAGGTTGAAAATCATAACTAAATCCTAATCAAGAGTCAGAATCCCCCTATCAGGTCACACATATTACATAGGAATGGATAATGTGATTGAAGAAAGAGGTAAAAATCCAATAGGGACCCCGACAAAATCCTGTCTACTTTATTACATAATACTTATAAGCCTTAAGGAATGATGGAATCATAAATTAATAAATAAATATTAATAAAAACAATTCCCCATGTATATTGTAAATGGAAAAGAAACTACCACCATATGTACACACATCCAAAAATGATTTATAAGTAATATATGAGAAGATTCATATGTATAATTGTTAAAGATCTCACAATAGGTTAATAATATATATGAATGGGTTCCAAAAAAATTGTAAATAAATAGATACTAGATCCATTAAAATAGTACTCAGTGTCAACTCCGATTGTTCTCTTTATACTATTCATCTAAACATTCTTCGACATACATCATTCTTCATTCATGCCTTTCCATTATATGAATCATGACATATAATGTTTATACAGACAAGTAAGGTTCACATGTTGGGGATGGGTATAAAATAATCAAATGATTTCGACTACCCTTTCCTGGACATCGTTATTGGTACAATAATATATGTGTTTGTAGGCATTTTATAGTGTTTCATAGCATTCTTAATAGGTAATGTCATAAAAACAAAATCAATTTCATATATGGTGATGAAAATAATATATTTTAAACCACTATAATGGGTCAATGTTCTTAATATTCACCATATAACTCATGTTTACATGTATCATGTCTCTCCAAGGTTAATCGTATGGACCAAATAGAATTTTATAAGGTAACAATTTCTCAAAGTCAACTAAAGAAGGAAAATAAAAAAACCCCGCAAATTAATGAAATATACTTTCATGTTTAAGAAATAAGAGCTATTTAAATATAATTTAATACTAGGTTATCCTCTTCCTATAACTATGATATATGGGTAAAGTACATTATATTCTGAACAATTATAACCTCCATTCAAACTAATTTCGTAATGGTAAATGATTAACAAGGAATTTTCTAATTTAAAAAGAAGAAAACACAAAATCATAAAACACAGAATCATATCTGGACATATAAAAAAATAATAATGTAAATGTAACATTTCTCTTTCTTATACGGTCAATGAACACATAATCATGTTATAAATGCAATAATACTAATAATGAGTGGCGACGATTGGCAAAGATAGGGACAACGAGGTGGGGAACAACATGGGATGGTGATGCAAGGTGCAGCGGGGGCTCGTGAGGAATAGTGAATTGAGGTGCAGTGAAGTGATGTGTGGTGCGGGCTGGTGATTTTTAGTAATGTGTGGTGATGGTCAATGACGAGTGGGGATGAGGATAGGGATTCAAGGAGTCAGAAGAGTGGGGGGGGGGGGTCGGGGGTGTTTTGGGGGGAGAGTTGTGTGTGTAAATATTGTAATTTTCTTAACAGCGGTTTATAAAAAAAATTCAGCAAATTTTTTTTCAAAAAATTAGTTTCACTTTAGTAAAATGATGCTAAAAACTACCACTAAATGCTATGATTCCTGAATTAAATATTAATTTTATGTATTATATCACATCCTATGTTTTAAAATTTTTGAATCGTAGGATAGGATTCAAAAAAATGTATAGTATTGATGTATTATAGAATAATATAACAAATCATGGTTAAAGTTTCATGAATATTGGTAGATGGCTGAGGGTTCTACATATATGTATTCATGAAATATGAATTAAGTATAAATGATTAGTATGTATCAGTGATTTTGTGACTAGGGAAATTTATTTTTTGGTATGATACATTACAGTTGATAGATATTATTTCGGTATAATTATTAAATATATTATGGAAGACATTGTGATCAAGTCCATTTGATTTTTGGGTTTCAATATTATTCTAGAATATTTTTCATAAATTTCAAGGATAGTTATTTATAAAAAATATATGTTGAAATTTTTTTTCTACTATTGGATTTTGGTGATAAAATTAGTATTCAGTCATTTGAAGATTTATTCAATTTATTATTTACCTTATTTTTGATAAATATTTTGATTTCTGTTAAATTAGAAATATATAAGGAATAAAAATTTATCAATTTTTTGAATTTTTATATCATTTAGAAGTTTATTTAAGTTATTCAAGAAATGAAATTAATCATTAATACTAATAGATTAGCCTAAGAGATGTGGTTATGGTGAAAATTGAATAAAATATGAAATTATACTCATAATATAGGTATTTTCACATGATTTTAGACATCAAGGTAATTCAATACATAAAAACATGGATATGGGTATTGAAAAAAAATGTTTTCCATTAACTTTTCTAATTAACAAACCAATAGTCTTTCAACAGATCAAAGATTTATAGGTTCTCAATGGTAAAAATTATCATTAAAAATTTATCTATCTTTCTCTATTAGTAATTAGGAGATAGTTTTCTCATCCATGTCAGTATCTTCACTTCAAACTAAGGTTATACTATTTGGAAAACTATTTATGTGTTTTTTCAGAGGAACTTTATACTTCCCTTTCCCACTTTTTATAGGATGTTTTATTATCATTTTTAATAATGTGGGAGGTTAAGCACAGTAGTTACAAATCTCAATCATTAGATTATATAGCCCATGTAAACAATGTGAAGAAACTACTTTTTAAATGGTAATGAATGTAATATCATTATATTTTACAAAAAATATTTGTTTTGTAATATGAAAACATGAATCACGAGCTTAAAAAATAATGAAAAATTAATATTTTAATGTTATAGTTATAACATAACTATTAAATTGGAATGAATGAATAATATTAATCAAAATAGGAAATATATAATGTTCCTACAGTTTCATAAGTTAATTTTTATTTAAAATAATTCAATTATGGGTTTTTAATTATATTTATTCTTAAAAATATTATAAAATTGTTTTATACATTAAAAGAGAATTTTCCATAAAAATAGAATTTTATCACGTTTTGGAAATTTTATTTTGAATTATAATTATTCACATGTTTGGTTTGAATTTTTAATAATGGATTCCATTTTTTGAATTAGTGTTTATATATTTAGTAAATATTTACCTTCTATTTTTTTCTTCATAAATAATAACCATAGTAATTATTGTTACCACAATAAAGGGAAAATTAGGTAATTAAGGGTTAAAATGATATTTTTAAGACAAAAAATAACCATATAGATTGAATTAATTTTATTATATTATTCCATTTCTACCATAGTAATCATATATTTAATTATACTACATTTTTTAATTTGTATGTGATTGAATATTTATAATAATTTATTTAACAAAAAGTTGAAAAATGAGAACATTTGTTTTTGATAAAATATTATTTTTACAAGGGGTAACTCAGGGATATGTTTACTTAAAAATATTTTTTAAAAATATTTTTATATTATTCATTATTATTTATTATTATTTGTTGTGAATAAATAATGGGGTTAAATTCTTTAACAAATTAAACACAGTAATTATGAAATTAATGGAAAAATAAAATAAATGAATATAAAAATATTGAACAAATTATAATTTGGTAAAATTAATGTGATCCGAAATTTTATTGATTAATTTAACAATACAGTGATATAATATAGTATATAGTTCAAATTTCATTTTCTTCATGATGTTATAATGATAATATAATGAATAAAGATAAAACAATTCATTAATGACATTTTATAATAAATAATATATTATAGTGTGATTTAAAATTTATAAAAATAATAGATTCATTAAATATATTTTAATATTGTATACTATATTATGCAGGGTCTATTTGTGTGTTTTTTTCATTTATAGTATATATTTTGACCATCAAAGATTAAAATTTTTTGTTTTCATGATATATGTGAAAAGGGGTTAATGAGATGTTAAAACCAAAAATAAGGGTAAAAAATAGAAAAGTCTTGAATAAATTTTATTTTATATATTATTTCTACTCATATGTGTCATATATTCTAAATAAATAATCATTCATCCATCAAAAATTATAATTTTATTTATATTAATTTAATTTTTTGGGAAATTCAAAGAGTTCCCCATCCCTCTCTTGTAAAATCCCATCACGTTTTCCATTTACATCACATATTGAAATACAATTTTATAATACATGTTCTAACCACACCCATTAATAAAAAATATAACCATTTTTTATAGGAAATATTTTGGTTATAATACCAACTTCAACAGTCATAAGGTGTAATGAAAGGGAGGGTATCCAAAGAAGAGTTATCATTCCAAAGTCGAATTTTTTTAATTTATTCTTCAACATCATTGAAATATTACTTGAGAATGATTATATAATTAAATTAGTATATTTTATATACTTATGTTTTTTATATTAATGTCACAACACATATATATATCCTCTTCCATCAACGAGGAAACAAAACTATCCTTCTAGTGTATGGTAAATTTCCACCTCTCAAACTGTTGAATTTCTTTTTTCAATAACCACATATCATGTATGGATTATAATTATGGATATAATGATTATATATTATAATAATTATATATATATTATTATTTATTGATAATATATAATATGCCTTATAACATTTATATTCACTAAAAAATGATGATGTTGTTCGTGCGTATGTGTGAACTGCCACCTCCACAAAGCTATATGGTTGTATTTTCATCACCACATCAAAATGATAAAATATATTAGTATATTTAAAGAATTAATATGATATTAATTATATTATTATAATTCATTCATTATAAGATAACACTTACCCTATTTCTATAATTATAATTGAAAAAGGGAAGTGTTACTCATGAGTATGTATGAAGTTCCATTCCTATATTTGTAACATTGTTCGTTTTCATAAAAATATTTCATATATAATTTTAACATGATAATTGAGTAATAAAAATATAATTATTTAATTATATTTATTCAAGATATAGTGGAAATTAACCTCTTTTAAAATAGCCCACAAACCAAAATCATTTTGCACTTATGAACCTAAAATTATAAAATTTCTAACATAAACATAAATAATTAATTAATTTTATGCGACATGGTAATAATGAAAATAATTCAAATAACAAAAATGAAAAAATTTCCCAATTTATCCTAGTATTTCCTCACAAATGTAAATAAAAATATTTTGTTTGAAGAATAAAATGTCTTTATTAAATATTGAATACATATTTTCTATGAATTTATAAATACATTAATATTAATTCGGAAATTTATATTAAATTTATAAATTATTTAATAAAATTTATACCTAAAAATTTAACGACTAAGTTATAAAGGTAAAAATAATATATCATTGTTTTTAGCCTTGGAGTTGTGGGTAATTCATGCTATTTGAGAAATTAAATTAATTGGAAAAAAATTCTTACAATCTTAGGGTATTCAATTCTCCCAATTTAATAAAATTTTTCATCATAATTTTTACTTGTGCTAGATATTCAATGGATTGTTATTTAAAAAATTTATTATCAAAAACCCGCATCATAAAATTGGTAAATAATACACTTATTTTCAATAAATTACATGGTGACAAGAAAGTTGATATTTTTTTGATACATATATAATAATATTTCATTTTCGGGGACCTAATAAAATATAATCTCGATAAATAATGATATTGTTACACAAAACCAATACAAATTTAAAAAAATTAGAATCAAATGTCCCATGAAATAAATAACCTTATATGGTTATGTAAATTCATATAATTTACATAAAATGAAATACAACATAAATTAATGGGTAATATAGACTACAAAATAGAAACAAGTTATGATTAAGGAATGTGTCCCATAAAAATAAAAGTGAGAGAATAGTCTATTACCTTACGCCATAAATATTTCATATGTATTGTAATAAAATGTAATATATATATATAACTATTATAAATATATTACATAAACATATCTATATATATTATAAAATAAATTCTTTACTTATAACCATTTATCGCTTTTTAGTTTACACTTCATTATTGGAATCATTGTTTTGGGTGAAATCCACGTCATTTTTCATTTGTGATAAATTTCTTTAGTTTTGAAACATTTATTTTGATCCTGGTTATATTATATCCAAAATTTTAATCATGATATAAATTTAATAAATAAATATATATATATTTATTTATTTTATACATTTCTAAAATCTTTTGTAAATATAAAGATTTAATAAGGAGTTACACCGTTCATAGATATGGTAGCCCTTATGTACACATTAAAATTATTTTTATTTTTTCAATAGATGGATGAAAATATGTAAATAATAAATAAACTATAAATAAAAATTAATATATAAAATATAATATATAAAATATATTATATATATCAATTAAATTTTTCCTTAATAACATTATTTAAAATCAAAAATGAAAAACGAATCACATCACTTTGTGGAGGTATAGTCTACAAGTACACATGAGTGATATTGAAATTTTCCCACAGGTAGGAAGATAATATGGTAAATATGATATTATATTTATAGATTTATAATTATTTCATTATTAATATATATAAATACTAAAACCATAAAAATATATTTCCATTAAATATGATGATGATAAAATAATTATATCTTTATCTGAAGATGTTAAGTTTTATATATATATGAGGGATGAATTCACTTCCATTTTTATAGAAATGTGGTGGATAATGGTTGTCTACTAATAATAATAATATTTTTTATTATTTTTTATACTTATTTATTTATTTTATTAATAATATAATACATTTATTTGAGGTAAAAAATAATTAAAATGAAAGTGACCGGTTATGGTGGTTACTTATTCTTAGATATAAAACCTTTAGATAACCCTTTAAGTACTCTAGGGTTGGATTTTTTGAATACCAACAACTATAGAATGTTTCTAGTGGAATTGGGAAGATTTTTTTAGAGTTTTTTTGGATACAAGGTTCATTTTTGTGTCAATAATAGAAATGGGAGGTTCCATTTTATAATTAAAGGGTGGGGAACTTTTGGTATTTCCCAAAAAATTAATTAAATAAAATTTATTGTTTATTTAAAAATCTCTCTAAATTTTAATAATTCAAATATATGATGAGGATATTTCTTAATAATCACATCCATGTATATTTATTCAAGTTTGGATTACATTTGTACCCTTATATTTGTGTTTTAACCCTTCATTAACCTTTTTGACAACTACCTTAATATTAATCTTTTATACCCATTGAGGGTTAATCATATTATTTTAAAATGTAAAATGAATTATAAATGGACCATAATTCAATTTTACAATAATATCCCATTAATATTTATGAACATATGATTTTAATTAATTTTTTTATCCTTTTATAAAAAATATTTTATTATAAAAAATCATTATAATAAATTTTAAATCTATTAATTAAATTTCTCATTAAATACATGAGGAATAATAAAGAAATATTGTCTAATGATTTTAAAGCACTCAATAATTTGATATATATAATGAAATTTTGAGGGACATGTTTTCTAATTAAATTTATATAAATTTTAGAATTTAGATATCATTTATTTTATTTATATTTCAATTGAATAAATTCAGTATTACTATTGCACAATATTTTAAGGAAAATATTTAAAATGAAGAATAAAAAAAATGTTGCAATAATGAATGTAATTTTATTATCCAAAAAATAAACATTAATGTTGATTTATAATTACATTTTCCCTATGTGAACACAAAAGAGAGCATTAAAACTACGAGATTGACATTTTGTATCTCCCATGGATCTAAATATTGTATATGTCATTTTCCTAGAAATAACTCTAATAAGCCTATACTGTTTTATATCAATTTGATAATGGTATAATTAAATTCATCAAATTTTAATTGGGTTGTAAAATTATGACCTTACACTTACTTTTGACGTAGATTAAAATGATTTACCCTTTACTGAGGTGATACATTTTACAAAAAATACTATTTATATTGTCTAAAATTAAAAAGGGTATATTTGTAAAAATTTAACCTCATGATTCAAAAAAAATATAGTGTCTATTTAATTAAATTAATTACTTATAATTTTCCAAAATTAATTTTAACACAACTATGCAAAACGTGATGAAAACTGCTTTTTAGGAAAATACACTTTTAAGAAGAAAACATTATTACTTCTTATCCCATGAATAGAGAAATATGAAATTAATTATAAATAATTTTATTGAATATAAAATATATAAATTTCTTTTAAATTATTCACTAGTACTAATTAATCTAATTTGTTAGTTTAAAAAAATACATTGCTCGCAAAAAAAGGTATTTCTGAAAAATGCATGTTATGTATAAACATTTCAAACATGAAATTTATTCAATTGAACATAATTTGGTTATTTAAATTATAATAGTTCTAATTTTACCTAGGATCAACTTGTAAATTAAGTGGAACCTTTTACATGACTAAATAAATACTGTTTTCATTAAAAATAATTATTTGTCGCTATTCACTTTTAAATTATGATTTTGAGGAAATCTTCAAAAATTCAACAAAATATAATTTTAATATTATATTTAAAAATATTATGTTCATTATAGAATATAAAATTTATAAAATATGAGGAAATTAATTATAATATATTATTAAAATAAAAATAATTATGTTTCGGGAGAAAACACCATTTTTTGTAGAAAAAATGACATTACTAAATTTTGATTGATTACTTACTAATAACTTTTCAATGAATTTATATTTAGTATAAAATATCTATGTATATATATATATCATAAATTAATTAATATAATTATTCCATATAATTTAATTTCCATGTTATGACAATTATAATAATAGTTCGTGGTCTATTTGGGTATTGGATTGCACATAACACAACCAATAATAGAAAATAAATTTAATTGAAAACAGATCATAAAATATGGGGGTGTTTATGTTCATGTATATTCCCATTAAATTTATTATTTAGCATTACAACATTGAACTATCATTTTCGTGCATAAACCCTTTATATTGTTCAATGTATGGCTACTCCTCTGTTTCACTATTGTGGAATGATAACATCACCTCAATTTTGGACACTTTAATTTTTTAATCATATATAGAATGAATTTTTTGAATAATATCATTACATCTGAATTAAAATAAATTTTAATCAAATTTTATACCCACCATTTATGTGTATCCCTTTCAGACAAAATTATTTTTTCTTTTCACACTTCTTCTACTCACCCAATAAGATAAATTCATAAAAACACACATTGTCTTTATCACATTAATGTTGTTATGATAAGAAATAGGTTACAATGATTTAATATTCTTAATATTATTCAACTATTTTTCAATAAATTTGGTTCCATCCAATTATACCATATATAATGAAAATTATATGGTTAAAATTACATAACTATTTATGTGTCATTGAAAATTATTTATATTATTTAGGTTTTCAATGCCATGGTGTTGCGTATAATTTTTCTTTCACATAATATTTTTTTATATATCAATCATACACACATTATCCTTTATCGAAGCCTTCATTATCTATATATATTATGAAATTATTAAGAGGATAATGTAAATATATAGACACTCATGTTACCATGTTATCCATTAACATTTCCAATAGCTACTTACATGACATCATTAATGAGATATTTTTTTTATTTGTTGATATCCCAAAATAATAACATCATATCATTCATTGATTGTGATAATATATATTTTTCCCCTTTTAATCCTTCCATAAATCATATATTCAAAAAATAGTCACTCATCTCCTCCATCAGCGAACATACATAATTATCATTCCTTTATTTTGATATAATATTATTTGTTAAACAGCTTTAGAGGATTCATATTTAATATCTTTTTGAATCATATCTCATAAGACACTTTTTGTGAATTTATTATTAGGGTCTATTTATTATATATATATATATATATCCATATTTTTTTCACATAATGAACATTTATTTTACTTGAGATGATATAAAATTCCTTCCCTTATACAACAATATATGGTTCTTTCAAACGGATTGTCAATTTTTTAGGGTTTGTATTGAGCACTATTATCATTCTACATTCCAAACATTTCAATATATTCCATAAAAACATAGTTCTTGTATTAATTTTCAATATCAAACTAAAATTATTTCATATAATATATCATTTGGATTTTCACACTCCACTAACAATGCTTAAGCATCTTAATTTCTCCTAATTCTCAAAAAAATGAATATAAATCATTTTCAGTGAAATCCTCAATAAAATATTAAAATACCAATCTATATTACATGATTTCATTTTTAAAAAACAAATCCATATATGTGTACGTTATCGAGAGGTTCCTTTATTTTTTTTCCACTCCGTTCTAAATCTTTTCATAATTTTTAATTGGTTACAAGTAACATAATGTGAAAACAAGATTATTATTTTTTAAAAAAATATTTTTATAGTAATTTAAATATTTTTATATTATAATGAAATGTTTATTTAACCAAAGGATTAATGGAATAATAATTAAATATATAAAATTATATATATTAATGATATGTTTAAAACCATTTAGTTTATTACATTATCTATCTATATATATATATTTTAAAATTATATATCAGTTTTTTTCCTAGGATTTCTTTTAGTGGACATTTTAAAGAAATGTTTAAGTATATAATTTTATACCAGATGATTCATGATTAGGCGAACCCACTTCCAAAAATTTTAATAATAAAAACGTAGATACTGCAATTTGAAGAAGCAAGGGTTCAAAAAAGACGTTTATATATATCACCACGTGCATCAGCATCCACCAATCCAAAATAGAAGTTTGTTGTTATAAAGATCCATAATGAAATAACCTCCTCAATATATTTCTTTGGAAGGGAATCTGAAACCCGATTTTCCTCTCTATAAACTTGAGTGACAACCAAACAAAGTTGCGCCACAAGTGTGAGACAGTCATCCCAGGCTAAATACATCCTCAATGGAACACTCCTTAAACGATTTCTAAGAATGTCAACTGTCAATTTTGGGTCGGATTCTATCCATAATATTGTCCAGCCATGATAAGAAGCATACTAGATAGCATTTACCATAGCTTATAGTTTAGCCTCAATCTTCAAACCATTTCCTAAGAAGTGGTAGAAACACCCTTTAACGAAGACCCAATTAGTGCGGAAGACACCACCACAGCCTGAATGTCCCAGGGCACCTAAAGCGGACCCATCCACATAAATTTTTAAACATCGAGAAATTAGAGGTATCCACCTTACATGTATCATTATAATCCATTTCTTGCATCTCCTAGAAACACACAGAGTTTGCAGCACAAAAAAATCTGAAATATCATTCTACCGGACTCCAATTTGATCTCGCGCAACACCCAAACCACCAATATGGATATTCATAATTTAAACAGATATAGGGGTATATCTATTCTCAATGATAAGAGTATTCCGAGATCTCTAAATAAAAGAAATCAGGGATGAAACTTCATAGAGTAACTACAATTTTACCAAAGAACTGCAATCAGCCCAATATAACGAATCCATAATCCATCAAAAGCTCTCCAGATTCAAGAAAAAACCAAAAACATCCTCAAAATAACTTCGTAAAAAATATTAAGAGTGATAGGATATAAATAAGTGATCAAATGTTCCATCTTCACCCAAACAATGGAAACAACCTGGTGCAAGAGATAATCCCGCCCATTGCAACATCCATTGCAAAGGAAGCATACCCTTCCAAATCCTCAACATGAGAAAATAATGGGCTAGTAGAACAAAGTAAGAATGAAATATAAGTATCCATTATGGATCCAACATAGTCTCATTACACATGGAACTATAATCCTCTTTAGTATTTAAACTTCTAATAAAATTGTGTAGCCAAATCAGGGTATCCATAGCCCAATACTGATAACAATATAGCTCCATTTTCATAGAATCTGAATGAAAACCGTATCCAGTGATATTATTTTGATGTTTAGCAATAGAAAGCTCCTTCAAAGAAGGAGAGAACTCAATATCCATAACAACAGAATGTGATAACCAAACTATCTTTTAACAATTCAAGGAGGACTTTCTACAGACCACCCATTTTGTGGACTGTGAAAGGCTCAAATAAGCATTCTTTGTAGAAGACCATACTGAGGAAGGGACATAAATATTGTACCCATTTAAGATCTTTTCTCCAATTCAATTACATAGAAATTCCTATGAAAAATCATTATAATTCAAGAGGGACCAAGTGAACTTTTTAATGAGAGATTCATTAAAATTCCTCAGATCCTTGATCCCCATGCCTCTCATATCAATAGTACTAATACAATCAATGCTATAAATAGAAACTAGATTCCTTTAATTAACTGATCAAGTCAAAATAAAATTACAAATCATACCTTGTAACTCTTTCATAAGGGTTCTAGGCCATCTTAATAGAGAAAAAACGTACACACGCATGGAGGTGATCACAGAATTGAAAAGACATATGCATCCTTCCTGAGACATATATTTACCCTTCCAGGTAGCCATTTGATTGAGAATACTAAGGTTAATGTTTACCATATAGAACCATTAAACATCATCCCAATAAAGGGTGACCCCAAGATAATTAAAAGGTAGAGACCCTCTCTTGACCCCAAGCATCCCGGAAATCCTGTTTTTCTTATATTTGATAACCCCTTTGAAAAAAAACATAGAGGATTTTCCCCAACTGATAACTTGAAAAGATACCGCATAATAATGTTCAAAAGGAGCCTTAATATATTAGAGAGTGATTTTATCCACTTTCCCAAACAAGAAAATAACATCCACATAAAATACATGTGAAAGAGAAAAGAGCCTTCTACCAATAGTCATTGGCTGATATAAACTAGAAAGCACAAGATTTGAAATATATATACATAAGTAATCCTCCACAATAACTAGAAATAAATCTAGATAAAGGATATACATGTCTCACTACCATTGAACAATTGAAAAATCCTCAAGAAGATCCATTAATAAGAACCTAGAGTATAGAACTGTTAAGAATGCAGCAAATCAAATTGATACAACCATTAGAAAAACCATGCATTATCATCACCAAAAAAATGAAACTCCACTAAATTGTATCAAAATCCTTCGACATGTCATCCTTAGGATCCATATTTACATACCTCAGCTTTTACCTTAAAAATTAACACATTCGGAAGCCATATACAGGAAGATTGGAATGTTCCTTCTAGTCACAAACAAAATTTGATTTGTGGAAATAATTTCATTAGAAATACATCCCAATCTGATTGCCAAAATTTTACTGATAACCAGTGAATATTTATTCCCTATAGCCATAGTCTTGAAATCCTGAATATCAAGAGAATTCTCTTTCTTTGGAATCAAACCAATAACGCTAGTATTCACACCAAAAGGAATGGAACCATTATTAAAGAAGTCTTTAACCGCATTGAAAACTCACTATGAATTATATCCCAATAAATAATGAAACATTTATTTGAGAAACCATCTATCCCTCCCACACTATCAACATTCACAAAAAAGATAGCTCTCTTTACTTCCCCCTTAGTGGGTATATTAGTGAGCATATCATTCTGTGATACCACAATCGTAAGATAAATATTCCTTAACATTTTATAAGTATTATCAGACCCTAAATCATTGTAATTATTTTCAAGATAGCTGCAAAAATCACCTTAAATCTCATCTTCAGAATTGAAAAGAACTCCATCATCCATGATGGCATTCATGTCATGTTTCACCTTCATTTCCCTATAGAAGCACTAAAAATGTCTGGTATTTCTATCCCCATCATTCAGCCACCTAACATTATATTGATTCTAGGAGAGGATATCCTTTAAGTCCAAGATCTCATTAAATTAGGAATTATAAATCTGCTCATCCCTAGATATAATATCATGAACCGCAGAATGTCTCTGACACTGAAGGAGATTATCCTTATCACTTTGAATATCATGATCCAGACCTGAAAGCGATTGATTACTCCATTCTTTAAGATTATCCTTCATATCCTTTAATTTCATAACAATAATGAGAAATGGGATTCCAATAAAAGTGGTCTCCCATGCCTCAATAAAAATCTACAAACAACATTGAATATTTAGACAAGAATTATTGAACATAAAAGGTAAAGGAGATCATATCAATCTATGAAAACTTATATCCATTAAAATAGGATTATGATCATAATGAACTCTTGGAAGAGTTATACCAAACATAGAAAAATCCTGAATTTCTCCATACACATGGAAAAAAAACATATCAATCTTTTTAGATTTTAACCAATTTAATGTGTATCTTTGCCATGTAAAATCATCCCCCAAGATTGGAACCTCAATCTAATTACAATAATCAATGCAAGAAAAGAACTCAATAGTAACCAACTCATTAAAAAATCCCAGTCTTATCCCCAGGCTGAAGTAGTGATTTAAAATCACCAATAATAACCTAGCTTTGTCTCATATTCAGTGCAATGTTTTCCAAATATGACCACAAAGAACATCTTCCAATGTACTGATTAAAATCAGACGAAAAAGTAAAATACATAGCATATCTATTTATCTAAATAGAGGTTGTGATCGACTACTGATCATGAAAAGAAGAAATCAAGGAGGCACTATCATATATCAAAATCCAAAGAGACTTTGAATAATTCTGATGAAAATTATGGGAAACCAAATAATACCAACGTGTTGACCATTTAATGGCTTTCCAATTGCTAAAGGACATATGAGGCTTAGTAATACCAATAAGGATAGTTTTATTGGACATAATGAAATGACTTTGTGTTGTGACCATGGGAGAATTCCTAAGCCCTTGGAAATTCCAAAAGAAAAGATTCCTAAATGAAGAGATTTGGGCCTGGTGATAGGCCCCTCATCCTGTTTCAATTGCACTTTCTTAACATGTTTTTTCATTCTTCTTCTTCATTCCCATTGCTAATTTGGGTCAGGAAATAACTGAGGCTGCCAATGGGCCTGGAAGAGAGATAGGACCTTCCAAATATTCCTCAGCATTAGAAGATTCCTCCTTAAATGGAATAATTTTGAGACGGGGCATTGAGATGACATGCAATTCAAAACACGGTGTGCCTGAAATAAATGTTTCAAAATATATTAGAATATTATATAGCATGTGTGTGTTGTTTTCATAAAAAAGTATAATAACTTCTTAATAGGTGACCATATCATAAATCTAATGGCACCGTTGGGTTTAGAGTAGTGACTTTACCTAAGGCACAACTTTACCTTGGTCAGCGTGTGATGGATGTGGAAAGTAGTTTCAGGCATTTTTAAATAAGTAAAATAAATTGAAGATTTATTTTTTCTCCATTTCATCGACGCATAGATGGTTTTACATTTAGTTAATCCATTAGGTAGGGATATAGGTTTAGTCTTATAACCATGGAAATTCCCTGGAGGCTCTAGAGAGAATCACCAGAAAATTCTCTCGGTGCCAATGAAAGATACTTGGATCGAAGATCATTTTCGATGGATCTCACCAGTGGTAATCGATATTCCACAACTACTGATCCAATTCGTAGGAAATATGTGTTATTTTTTATTTTCTTTCATTTTTATTGAATTCAATAACTAATGTAGACTATCCATCAAAGAGGTGGATTCATAATTTTATCATTCCTTGCGGGATGTGTATAATTTCTAGATTCATGGGGTTAGATTATTTGTGAATTGATTTGATTTGATTATCGTTTTTAAGAAAATAGATCAACGATAGAACGAGAAATTGTCAAGGTTCATTCCAAAGATTTTTTCTTTGTGTTTTCTCTATCCCATTTTTTAAATGTGTTCATCTATATTCATCTAGTTTTTGAATGAATGGTCATTTCACATTCGTTTCTTGGCGCAACGATCCAAAATTGATGATATGACCTCGAGACGACCTAATAGAGGTGTGCCGAAATTGTATATGGACAAATCAAAGTGAATCGGAAGAAATAATTCTTGAAACAATTTGGGAGAGAAGTGATTTAAATATTTTTCTGATTCGATTGAAGGCATGGAATACAATGATTCTGTATTGGGGTTTGAAACGATCCTAGACCCATAGATTTGAGGTGAACAGACCATAAAATCAGAACTCGAGAGATCGACCAAAGCACATGGAGGAAGAATGTTACATTTTGAAAAAATGTGATGAATATGGTGTGAAACCTGGGGTTACACAGAATGTGGCATCCGACATGGTTGTGGCAAGAGTTTCAAGTAATTGTTAAATATGACACGGAGTGTGACTGTAGTCACAAGGCATATAGGTACTCCCCCGAGACTCAAAGTGTATCTCGAGAGATACACGACCATAGGGTGGAGTACTCGGGTTTCATACTCAGTGTGTACCCCGCCACATGACTTTACTTGGACCAAGTACATTGACTACTCTACATACTGGAACTTGGGAAGAGGCACACGGGTTGATAGAATTTTCTAGGACATAGCTAAAGCACACGTATGGACCTCAGATAGAAGGACACACTATGTGAATCCCTCTACATGTCGTGTACCCATATTCTACAAGATATTTTCTAACTTCATGGGCCCTTGTACATAGACAGTTCCCAGGGTCAAGGGAAATAATATCTTACCCTACTACATGTCTTGTAACCCTTTCTACATTTCATGATTCTATTTTCCACTATATCTTGTACATGTTTTGTTAGGGTTTGTGACCTCGATATTTTCAATGATGTTTAGTTTGAATAATTTCATACTCATAAGAGTGTGATCCCATTAGAAGAAATTCCTAGATAGAGTTATTTGAATCTCCTAAGAGGCCCAGAGTAGGATCCTTTATTCG
Source organism: Viscum album (assembly GCA_963277665.1). Lineage (NCBI taxonomy): Eukaryota > Viridiplantae > Streptophyta > Magnoliopsida > Santalales > Viscaceae > Viscum > Viscum album. The sequence continues at coordinate 1,570,857,110 of OY728120.1, forward strand.
TTCTTCATGCCTAGGTAGAGTCATCGGTATTGACTTGAACAACATTATAGGATGTTGATCCTCTATGTAGATGGTTAATATAGATTTATTTGTTACTATCACCCCATGTACCAAGCTATGATACTCACCTATGTATTGTATATATATATTCAGATCTTTCAACATGTCTCTTTCATGACAGTTTTCTATGAACATTACTTCTTTGATAGATGTCAACAGTGTTATCTGACTCATGAGTGTGTTCTCCATGATGAGTGCCTCATGGAATATTTGAGTTGGATCCTTAGTGTTGGTATGCGATAGTAGGGGCTTACCTCTGGACTTCATTTCTTGGATTGAGTATATCTAGATATTATTTTATGTGTTGTAAAAATCTACTTTAATAGAGATGACTATACTTTTCCTTTGTTAAATTTCACTATGTTTTTGGGGGGTCCTATTGAGTATTGTTATACTCACCCCTGAACTGGATTTTCTAGAACATGTCATTCCATTTGTATATGAGCAAACATCTGACAGAGTCCTAGGAGGATCGGTGATGGATGGTTATTTTTTGACATCAGGAAGGCTGAGGAGTGTTCCTATGTCAACGAACAGTAGTCCCAGTACATTTGTTTATATGTTGGATTTGTGGTTACAAACATCTTTTGGTGGGATTTTATTTGGTCCTTTTTCACTTTACATATCTTTCCTGTATTAATGTATTGGTTTTGATATTGTGGAATGATTTAATTTGATTACTTAGTTGTTTATTCTATATTTTGACATTGTGTGGGACTAGAGATGGGTTCATGTGTACAAGTACATAGGTATTACCTCCCATGTTTGTGATATGCCTACTCATTGATTTCCACCATCCCCAAGCCGATTAGATGTGGGATTGGGGAGTTTTGACATGGGCCCCACTAGGATGGGTCGTGATAGAGTGGAATCAGATATGGTGAGATCTACTATAGGACCACGAGTCTATGATATTCGTGTGGGGAAATGGTGTTAAGTGTTCCAAGTTCAGCTTTCAGGATGAGGACTCTAGTCTTGGCGTGGGCAGACAATGTATTCATACAATAGGACCCTAATAAACTTCTTTTAGACTTGGCACATGACAAAAATTTCTGTAAGGAAATTAATCATAGACGTATCAGATTGGAATTGGTTTTGGTTTCCAACTCCTTCTTTGGTCATCTCTCTAGATATACTCATTGATCTTGGTACATCATGTTTTCTTACATATTTAATTTTAGATTCATAATAGCTAGGATTCAATAGCTTGATCTCAATGATGACCCCTTAGCAATGAGGCTTCTATATGGGGACATGTTCCCTAAATGTCACCTCCAGGTGGTGAATGAGCTATTCCGCGTCCTATTGAGAAACATGTGGTCCCCCCAGTAATAGTAGTTGAGCATCACCAGATGAGAGCACTCAAAAACATTCAGAGATAGATACCTCTCAGGTTCCAAGGAGAGACATAACCTTAGGAATCTCAGTATTGGATTGAGGTGGTGACTTGTGTTTTTTACCTAGTCCAGAAACCAACATATCTGATGGTGGTTCTGGCGGTGGGCCTTCTACATGGCATAATAGCACGATTTTGGAGATTTTCTATCCAGACATATAACAAGGTGACTCTTTTGTGAAAAGACATCAATTGTCTCTTTAGATAAGAGTTCTCACTAGTTATGCTAATAGTTGTACCTAGAAAGGAGCTTCTTCAGCTCATGCAGGGATGCATGGAATTGGATGATTATTCATCGAGGTTCACCAACCATTCCCGGTACACGATGGATATGGTTAGAGATCAGTTCTTCAGGGCTTGGAGCATTGATCATGGTCTGTGAAAAGATATCTATGTTAGTGTTGTCCCTCTATACATTATAACTTATCTTGGGTTTCTTGACGAAGATTTGGTGGTTGAAAACTTCTTTTCTGAGATGATATTGCCATTGATAGTCAATAGTGGATGAACAAGAGCAGAGACCTCTATATCAGTGATATGATGTCAGTCCCAATGACCTGGACCTATTAGATGATTTAGGGAGAGTTCTTAGGACATAGGATTATCAATTCATGTCTCATAGGGTTGGTCTAGTCATCTTAGGGAGAGGCACTTCTATTCACATGATAGTAGGGGATATCTCACTCAAGAATTTCCAACATGTTGATCTTCTGATTGAAATATTGAGGACGGACCACCGAGATAGAGAATATGGTAGGACAAGTAAGATCTATAGGGAAGAAGACATGGTAGAGGATCTAGGAGTATAGCCGGAGGTAGTTGATGTTTTGTCTTATTACAACCACCACCACCCAGGAGGTCCATACGAGGATTAGGGCGCTATAGGATAGGGTAGGGGAAAGATGTATAAAGTTGAGGCATATGACCCAATGGATCCTAGAATGATTCATTGTATGATATGTTTCTTTTATACCTATGTGTAATTATTGACAAACATAAGTTCTAATCATTCTTTTCTCTCCATATATCATTTTCAAGACTAATAATTTCTCGTTTTTTTCATTTACATAACCCTTATGCTTAAATACACCTACTAGAGAACACAAAGTGATCAAAAACATGTGTCTATAGTGTCACCTGACCCTTAGAAGAGAGAGTTTCAGTTGGAACCTCTTGGTGGCAGCGTAGAGGCCTTACGATGTAATTCTTAGTACGGATTGGTTATCAAAATCTCATGACGAGAATAACTATTTTATGCAAAGTGTGTGTTGTTTACACAACAACGGAATTAGGTTCTCCTATTTTCATAAAAAATACCCACGTAGCCTAGGATGGAATAATCTATATGAGGGTGCAGCTGATTACTCATCAGTTGGATATCCTGACCCCTAGTGTAGTAGATGTAATGAGAATCTAGATTCCAGTGGTGGTGGAAGAGTATGAGGACATCTTTCTTGAATATGTTCTAGGATTACCTACACCACTGGGAGTTACAATACTAAATTGATTTACACCCTGAGGTGACACTAATATCAACCCCAGCTTATCGGATGGCTCCTATAGATCTTCATGAGTTGAGGGTGTAGTTTGAGGACTTGTAGAGGATGAGATTCATGAGACCCAATGTTTCACCCTGGTTGGCCAATGATTTTTTTCCAAAAAGGAAGATGATATATTGAGGATGTGTGTGGAATATAGACACTTGAACCTTATGAATATGAAGAAAAATTATCAACTACCGAGGATAGATGAGATCTTTGATCAGTTTACATGGGCCCGATGGTTCTTGAGGGTTGAACTCGGATCAGGCTATCACTAGTTTGGATTACATGAAAAGGATGTACCGAAGACATCACTCGGATGTCGCTATGGTGACTATGAGTACATGGTGATTCTTTTTGGAATAATGTACTCCCTAGATGTGTTCATGGGACTCATGAACTTGGTCATTCTGTCTTATTTAGATAGGTTTTCGATAGTCTTCATTGATTATATCATTGTGTACTCGACACCTGAGGAGGAGAATGAGAGTCACTTAAGGATTGTTCTGGACATAATCCGAGAGCACTGGAATTATGGGAAACTCTTGAAGATCCATTTTTGGATTATGGAAGTCCAATTTTTGGGACATGTTATCTCAGAGGATGGAGTGGCAGTAGAACCAGCCAAGGTCGAGTCAGCGTTATCATGGGAGCCACCTAATAATGTGAAGTATGTGTGGAGCTTCCTCAGTAAAAGATGCTATTATCGTAGATTCATACATGATTTCTCTAGGATATTAGAACATATAATATAATTTCTTGAAATGGGTAGACTTTTTCATGGATATAGAATTACATGTAGGCTTTTCATCAATTGAGATGAAGTATGACGGGCACTCTTATCGTAAGATTTCATGTGGAGGGTGTCGAGTAAGTAGTGTTCTACGATGCATTAGGAAATGGGAATGGTTTTGTCCTGATACAGAAGTAAGTAGTGATTGCCTATGGTTTAAACTAGTTGAGACCAAATGAGAGGAACTATGTGACCCATGATCTTGAGTTAGCAGCATCTGTCTACGCGTTGAAGATGTGGCCCCACTACCTGATGGGAAACTAGTTTTTCTTCTACACCAACCATAAGTGTCTCAAATATATATTCTCTAAGAAGTATCTAGTCTTGGGAAAAGGTGATGGATATATTTCTTCTAGGACAATGACATTGTGATTCATACACCACTACATTAAAGAGATTGGTCGACTCCATGGAGTCCCATCGATGATTATTTCATAATGTGAGGATCATTTAACATCCAAGTTCTTGTAGGGATTAAAAGAGGAATTTGGGACCTAGTTATGCTTGAGCATAGTGTTTCACCAATAGATGGACTAAAAAATAGAGCATATCATTCATCTCCTTCAAGACATGTTGTGAGTTTTCATGATGGAATTTGATCATAGTTGGGAGGATCACCTATCACTAATGTATTTCGAGTAAAACAATAGCTATCATTTCACCTTTGGTATAGTACCATTAAAGACCTTGTATTGGGAGATCCTGTTGGTCACCACTTTTTTGGACTGGCCTAGGAGAGTCAATAGTCATGGTACTAGAGTTGGTGTTTTCTACTGCAGAGAAGGTGCATAGCATCCGCCAAAGGATAAAGACTGTAAAGAGACATCATAAGTCTTATGTTGATAGGTGATGGAGGCCTCTTCTGTTTGGGTAATGAGACCACATGTTCCAATGATTTTCAAGTCAATTTGGATTACAATGATTTGGTCAGGGCAGAAAGTTATATTTGAGGGTTATTAGCCCATTTAAGATACTACATAGATTGGGAATGGTGGAATACCACATAGCTCTACATTATCAGTTAGATCAGGTACATGTCATCTTCCATGTATCTCACCTAAGTAGATACATGAATGCCCCATCACACAATATCGACTGGGAAGATTTGGAGAATGTTGATGGAGTGAATTTTGATGAGTACCTAGTGGAGATCAATGATCGTCAAACAGGATCATTCAGGAACAATCGATTCCTACGGTGTTTTCTAGTGGTAACATGGGAATCTCCAAGAGAGAACTTGTGAGTGGAAGGCTCTAATTCATCCTTAGTACACCCTTCATTTTTAGTAGCCTTTGTTTTGGCTTTTCAGGGACATCAAGCCCCAAGGTGGGGAGAATGTGATGTCCCCGATTTTCCATGAATTATTTATAAATATTATATAGATTAATATGAAGACTAGGCATTGAGAATATGTTTGATTCTGAGGTTAGATGTGCCCCGAATAAATGTTTAGAAATATATTAAAATTTTATATAACACATGCATTTAATATTTCTAAAAAAGTTGAATAAATTATAAAAAAGTACTCGGATAAAAAATGTAAGGGCATTATTGACTTTAGTGCATTGGCTTAACCCTAGACATAGCCTAACATCAATTAGTGTTGTTCTTCTATAAAAAGTTGGTTTGAGAAATTTTAAAGAAATAAAATAAATTGAGTATTTTTTTTTCTTCTTTTTATGATGTAGCGACGCTCATTATTTTATGTAAGCCTTTAGGTAGGGATCCATGGTTAGTCCCACTACCCTAGAAATTCCTTAGATGATATGGAGAAAATACCAAGATAATTATCATGATAGAAATGTAAGAGACATGGATCGAAGGTCATTATTGATGAATCTCACTAGAAGTTATAAATATTCACTAGTTAGCCATACAATTCCAAAGTAGGTTGTGTTATTTAAGATTTTCCCTCACCGTTAATTAATTCAACGATGAATGCAGACCAACCAAAGAATAATTTTATATGACATTTGATCATTCATTGTAGGATGGGTTTAATTACGGTATTTAAGTAGTTTGAATATTTGAGAATTGATTTGATTTGTTAATCATTCTTTTCAAAATGGATCAAGGCTAGAACAAACAATGGTTGAGGTTCATTCCTCAGATTTATTCCTTTTGTTTTTCTCTACCATTTTTAATAAGAATGTTGTTCATTCATCATTTAATTTATGAAGGAATGTTCATTTCACCTTCATTTCATAGCACAATGATATGAAATTGATGATTCTTCCTTGGGATGAACCAACAGAGGTGTGTTGTTGACGAAGAAAGATGACTCAAAGCGAATCAGATGAAATTTGTTTTTGTGAGATATGTCTTGGAATTAATTTAGACAATTGTATGAGGTGATTGAGGTTATAAAACACCTCAATTTGGTGTTAGTGTGATAAAAGGATCCTAGATCCAGATATTTGAGGTTAACATACCATAGAATCAGAACCTAGGAGACCGTTTGAAGTGCGAAGAGGAGGAATGTCACTTTTTGGAAAATCCTGAAGAATGCAGAGTTTAATCAGGGGTTACACAGTATGTGGGCCACTAATAGGGGTGTCTTGGGTTTCAAGGAATAGTTAAATATCATAGAGAATGTGACCCCAGTCACATGGTGTTTAGGTACATCTGAGAGACTCAATGTTTATATCGGGATATTCATGGACACAGGGTGGAGTACACTGGTTGTCTGGACAATGTTTTCCCAACCACATGATGTAGCCTAGAGAAAGTATATAGACTACTCCATGTACTAGTTCACAAGAAGAGGCACACGGGATGACATCGTGTACTGGAACACGAGCAGAGCATAGGGACAGACCCTAGATAGAAGGACATGGTGTGTGACACCTTATACACACTGTGTACCCTTCTTCTAAAAGCCATGTTCTGACAACATGGGTAGTTGTAAACAAGAAGTACCCAAGGATAAGGGACGTGGCATTTGACCCTACAACAAGAAGTGTACACATTCCATATGTCTTGATTCTCATTTCCACTATATCTTGGCCAAGTTTCATTGGGGGTTTTTCATTGATCATTACCTTTAAGGTCTATAAGAATCATTTCATACTCATATGAGTATGAACCCTTATATAGGACTTCCTAGATAGAGTTATTTTAATCCCATAAGAGGCTTAGAGCGGGATCCTATATTCATTCTTCAATCCTAGGTAGAGTCTTCTATATTTACGGGGCCAAATTAACACGGTGTCGATCCACTACATAGAGGTTTAATCCAAATTGAGTTGTTGGTATCCCCCCATGGCCTTGGATGTGATTCACAACTATGTATCTTATCTACCTCTTCAGATATGTCAGTGTATTTATCTCATGATGGTTCCTGATGAGTAGTAATTATCAGATGGAGGTCAGTCGTTCTATTAGAATCTTGATTTTTGTCTCTTAGATGAGTGATTTGTGTAATATTTCATCTTGATCCCCAGTGCTATTATGCAGTAGTTGTGACTTTCATCTAGACTGTGTGTCTCGGTTTGTGTATATCTCGATAATATTATATTTTATGTAGACATATACTTGTGTATATATGATTAAACTTTATTTTTTTATATGTATTTTGGGTTTTTGGGTGTCCTACTGGGTATTTTTAAACTCACCCCTACACTGTCTTGGCCGACAGTTGTCGTGTCTTGTGAAGAAGAGAGACCATTTGACAGAGTAATAGATGGACCAAGACATGATGGTGATTTGTGAGATCAAGTGGGATGAGAAGTGTTCCTTTGTCTACAAATAGCTATCATATTACCATTTCTTACAGGTTGGACATGTGGTTACAATATTCTTTTGGTGGGATTTTATTTTTCATAGTTTCACTTTACTATTCTTTCATGTCTTACTCTATTGGTTGGGATATAATGGTATGGATGAATTTTTTACATCGTGGTTTTTTACATCTCGGTAATTTTCTAGCTTGGGAATGGGTGGGTCTATATAGGTACACAGGCCATGCCTCCCATGTTAATGATATAACTACTCGGTGCTAGTTACCAGCCATTGGCATATTAGAGGCAGGATTCGGGAGTCGTGACAAAGGCCCCACTGGGAAGAGTTATGAAAAATTAATTATTCACTTTTAAATTAATATTTTACCAAAATTTTTTCATGTAATTAAATTTTACTTTTCATTAATTAAATTTTTTATTTATATGAAAAAATCTTAACAGCACTTAATATTTAAATGGGTTTTTAATAGTTTTTTCATTGTATTTTTAATTTTTACTTAATATCAATATTCAAAAATATTAATATAATTTTTTGTTGAATTTGAATTATTTTTTTCATTTATAATGTATAAATTAACCTAGTGTTGAATTTTTTTCATTTTTATGAAAATGTTAATTTAGTGGGGAATAGAAAATAATATAGTTTTTTTGAACACTGTGAATTTTAGGACAGTGAAAAGATATAAATAAGACTCAAAAAATTTAAAAACTTTTTTACATAAAAATTAATTAATTAATTAATATTTAGATACATTTACATGTAATTATTTCTACTTATTAACATATTTTTGGCATTTCAAAAAATAAGATATATTTCACTTTAATAAAAAAATTATTTTCTTATTTTCATATAATTAACTTTTCAAAATATAACTTTATTTTCCAGATTGTATTGTATTTAAAATAAACCTCCACTATATTAATTTTTAAATTATATGTCATTTGTTGATCATTACAATTCGTAGTCAATAGACTAATTAATAAAATAATAATTTATTTTTCCAAAAACGTCTTCCCTTCTAGCTTCTAGAAGTATAACTACACAACCCCATACAAAAAAAGGAATCCTCTGAATAATCCTGAATATTTTATCCTGAATAATCATACCCCAAATATTTTATCTTTTTTCACATGATAATTCTCGAGTTCTATAAAAACTAACATGGTATCTATAAGAAGGTATTATATCCTCATTAAAAGAAATGAAATTTTATTTATAAATTTCTCATTATCTATTTATAATACACCATAAAAATTAATGTTTACCTTATTCATAAAATCAATATATTATCGTTTCACTAATAAAATAGTTGTATTTCTCTAAAATCACTACATAATATTACTAATTCATTAATTATAATTATTTTGGTCAATTTAACTACCTACATAAAAAATAATATGAAATTATTTTAGGAATGATTATGTAAAATTCATTATTTGTAGGATTTGATAATAATAATGGGGAATTGTTTATGGTTTGGAATAGTAATATTATTATTTAAATAACCATTATTAAAAAATGTTATGTTTGTTAAAAAAATATTGAATCAAGCCTGTTATCAATTTCATGTTAACAAATATTAAATAAAGCATACATATAATTGATATTATCATCTATAAATTAATAAATAACATCTATTAAATTTGAATTACTATTCTATAGATGAATATCATATGAAAATTAAACAATGAATGAAACAATTTTGATAAAATAGATAAGGATTAGTGTAAAATACTAACAATAGATGAAAAATGTAATTTAAAAATAAGAAAAAATTATAATATAGGAATATAAAATAAAATATAAAATATAATAAATATTAATTTTTATAAAATATAATTTTATAGAGACAATTATTAATATTATATAGAATAATATCATATAACTAAGAATGAGTGGGTCAAATGTAATGGTTTTTTTTCAACTCAATTTCCTTTCATTGATTAACAATCATTCTTCATGAACATCACTCATATATGATCAATAAACTCTACTTAAAGATTGTTTTAAATTTAACTTCATATCTTGTTTCTTGGAACATTCACTTCTTTTCCATAATCCCATTTTTTTATTCCTACATAATAAAATTTGAAAAATTAAATAGTTACTTGTCTTATTTATCATTTCATAATATTTGTTTCATACTATGCTCAAGCTTTCATTAACTATATGTAAATATTTAATTATTTGCTTATTAAATATTTAATATATTGGAATTATTTTCAATATATCATTAATTTATAATATCCTCTTTGTTTTCCTTTACATAATTAATTACTGAAGACATATGGGACCTCATTAGCCACCAAACATTCCATAGGTCTATGAATTCTCTCTATCTTACTACCATTCACTGTATATTATTTTCATTAATTTCTAAAATATTACTTATATATGTTTCATATAAAAAGATTTTTTATTTCAGTAGTCATTATTGAGTTTAAATATTTTATTAAATCACCTTTAAATCATTAGTTAAAACTAACAAGCTTTAAAGAACTATCATATTCCAAATTGATTTTCATATGTCAATATTTTATTTTTTTATATGATCCATGATGTCCAAATGTAAGAACAAATTTTATGGAGAACCATTATATTTTATTATTGGTTTTCAATAATACTCATAATTATATCATTTATCATAGGTTCATTTCTCATCAAAAATAATAATGTTTGTGTGGCTCAAATTTATACATACTTCTCTAATCCTTTCTTATGTTTTATATGAAATTTACCATTATTTAAGACATATTCCTCTTTTAGAAAATATAAACATCCATAAATATTAAATAAAATCTCATCTTTGTAATCATAATGATATATCAATCATTTAGGTATTGAGAGAAGATTATATAACTCAATCTATTTTCTTGGGTTTTTCTTACTCATATACATTATTTATGAATCAATTATGCGGCACAAAAATGAATGAACATATTTTTATGTGATACATTTCATTGAATTATAAAACATAATAATTCATTGTGTAATGGTTTTCTCTTATTAAACACCAATAATAGAGAACATGTAATAACCCTAGGAAACAAATTATAGGGAATGATTCTAGATAAATGAATACAATTTCATGTTTTTTATACTTTCCATATTCATTTTCTATCATGATATTGTGATATAATTTTAATTTTTTCATGCATCTATGTTATTATAAACATACATCTTCATTTATGGTATCATGCTATAAATCATTAAATATATCATATAATTCAATAATATGTCTATTCCCTAACTAATAACTCAAGACCACACATTCTTGTGTTTCATTTCGCTATGTATATATAGAAAAAAATTGAGAATAGTGTGTCTAGAAGGATATTATGCGTAGATTGTTTTGTGAGATATTGAATAGTATATTCATATAATTATAATGTTATTTGACAATATATGGTTTTCCAAATTTTATAAAACTATAAATATTAATGGTATTGGGTATTTTAGTTATTCATGATTTTTGTTGAATCATTTAATTATTATAAGATTATGTTTGAGATATTACAATAGGTATCAATGTTGGGTAAAAATAACATTTCAAGTTGGGATGTTAACAGTTGGGGATAATTTACAAATTATGAATTCCATCATAGTGATATATGTTTAAGGGTGATCATAAACTCATAGTTATGGACATACTTTGGAGCTACTATGAGAATTAATTTTATAGTGGACATTTATTATCTTTTAAGAATAGTACATGATTGGGGTGAAAATATAATTAATGCATTGTATGGATTTTGATATCCATGCTACTCTGCCTATTTTTGGAGCTGTACAATTTATATTTTTGAATTTTGTTATATATTGGATAGGTAGTAATTTTATATTCGGGAGGTAAATACTATTTGAGGGATAAATATTTGGTTAATAATATTGATAAAATCAAATCAATGTTGTCAAGAATTTTGTGTTTATAAATTTAATTAGAAATATTTTATGATTATTTTGGATCAATAATTTTGGGAAATATTTAGGAGAACATTTGATCATAGTTTTCATGATATTTAGTGTTTTCTTTTAATGAGTTTATAATATTGAGGAATTAACCACAAATATAATTTTTTTCCATGCCTATCTTCCTTATGACCTGAGATGTTTTCTTTTCTTTATTTAAAAATATTTATATTTACTCATTTTGGAACCCTCTTATTTCAAATTTTATATGTTTAAATACAAATGATATATTTATTTTATCGATTAATATGTATAAACATCCACTTACATGGTCTAAAATGTATTTCTTTTCACTTAGGAATTTTTATTTTATCTACCACGTGAAATTTCTCTATTAACCTATGCAACTTTTATAGTTTAATTGTTGGGGATTCTATTGATATTAGGGGTTTTTATTTCCTTTTCACCACAAGAAATGGTTTAAATTTTTTTTATATATTATTTCAATTCATAAATATATTCACATCAAATCTAATGGATTAATGAAAATTTGATTTCCTAGGAATGGAATTAAAACTAAGATGGGGAAATTTAAATAAGTGGTGGAGAATGTGAAATCCCATTTATTGTTATTAATTTTTTTACCAAAATTAATGGAATTAATTTATTTATATTCATGAATTATTTATTTTAATCCCAATTAAATTCCACTAAAAGTTTTTATATTGTTAATTACATAACAATGATATTATTATAATCAGAATTTTTACATCCTAAAATTAAATATTATTAAAACAATAATACATTAAATATTTTAGCATGATTTATTACTTAGATAATTTTAATGATTTATTTAATTACAAGATATGTTTAAAATTTATATTTCTGTTATTTATAATATTTAAATTTAAATTTTTATATATAAAAATATTAGGAATATATTTATCTTTGTATTATAGAATAATGTAATTTTTAATTTTAAAAGAAAAGAGTTATTATTCTAAAAAAATTCACCCAATGTATTATTTAATTTTTTTAAAATTTAAATATATCAAATTTAGAGAGTGAAATATAGTGAAATTAATTTCTTATATATATAATTGAATTAATAAATATTTGTTAATTATAATTAATTTTTTTTTTCAAAAATGATAAAGCTATTTAATTGTAGAGACCCGAAGCTTGACTTACATGGACATTACATTACTTTTGCGGAATACTTAATACATAACAAAAACACACACCCAAGGATCGTAATAGTTTAGTGTCTTTGGAAACTCGGAACGTAATCTTCTAATCGTGGTGAAAGATCTTCAATATCTCCCATAAAGATCTTCCCTTTTTTTTACCTAAAACCTTTCTTTATATCCTGGGGAAAATAAAACATAAAAGGGTGAGCTCAAATGATCAGTAAGGGTAAACAAAAGAAAAATCAATCACATCATATTCATAAGAACATAAATTTTGGAAATCTTAACCTGCAAAAGAGAGCATAATTTCATAACATGGGATAAATCATAGTAGTGAAATGAAATCACAATAATCATAACTTAAAACATGAAACATTGTGGCATTCACACATAATCATAGAAAATCATTTCTTGTTAGTCAAGACTCGTTGCCAAGACTATCTTAGTGGACAAAGTCCCTTTCTGAATCGAGTAACCCTCATTTCAGTCCTGTTTCACTGAACCGGTATAACCTACCATTCCAGCCATGTCTATCTCATGAGATATAAAATCTTTACCCAATGCATTGGAGGGAGATATAGGTCTCACCCATCTTATAATGAATCCTTTCTTATGTGTGCCACATAATCATAAACCATACATCATAGCGTAACCCTTGTAATAAAAATGGGATTCTTAAACAACATGACATCATATAACAATCCATATAAGATAAAGGAATTCATAAAAATATTTCCATCACAACATGATCAAATCAATGTGATAATAGGGATAAAAATAGAACCCTTTATTATCTTATATGGAAAATTATTTTGATAAAACACTTGAACTTCATTCTTGAGGAAAATATCCTTTCTACTTCAAAAACATTTTTCCTTTCTTAACATGTCATAAAATATTAATCTAAAAGAATTTGATTAAAAATAAGCTTGAAAACTTTTAAAGGAAGCTTCTTGGAAATAATGTTTTAAAAATCCATTCATGCCGTATAAGTTAAAAAAAAAATCTTCGTACTTTGGTCGGAAAAGTCAAAAAGCACCTCGTATGAAAAACGTCAAAAGATTCCTTTCATATTTTTTACTAAAAACTCACCGAAGGCTAAAATTGGATTTAAACAATTGTAGTTGGATGGAAATAATATTACATATTGAGGAAACATGGATGTGGATGATAAAATACACCCCAGTAAATACTTACGAATAAACAATCTCGGATAAAAATGTGATTGTAATATTTTCCCTTACCTTAGGTCCGACTTGCTTGGTACGTGTCCGAACCTCCTGTATAATGATTTAAATCATGTTATTGACTTATTAAAGAATCATATTCATTGTTATTATATCATATATGGTCCACTTATGACTTTATATTACCCATTCTTTTGTAAATTCATGTTAAAGTAGCGTTTTGGGTAAAATCGTCTCATTTGTCGTTCGTGTTTTTTTACTTGTAATGATTAATATGATTACTTGGATCATGATTACTTATATCCAGAATGTAAAACATGATTTATATATAATATATATTCAGAGTATATATATATATATAATATATCGATAAATGGAATGAAATATACCGTTCATGGAGACGGTAGTCCGTACGTAGGCATGAATGCTGTTTTCGTTTCCTTATTGAATTGAATGGAATTAATTAGATGACATACATATAAATATAAATAATTCCAGTATCATTATTATGTAATATATTTCATTATTACTTATTATATATACTTTATAATCATTCATGAATGGTTAATCATTGAGAATGAATCTCCTCGCGTCGTGGAGACGGTAGTCCGTACGTACGCACGAGTGATGATATCGTTCCCATGGTCGTGGAATTGTGTTGAAGTGTATGTATACTATTTCAGTATCAATATCAATTTATAATAATCATATATAGTTACTCATTACACCATTATACCCATCCAATTAAGGTGGTGACGGAAAATAGATTACACCACGGCATGGAGACGGTATTCCGTACGTACGCACGCGCGGTGATTTCCTTTTTCCATAGGATGGATAGAAGGTTAATTAGAGTTGGTTCATATTTATAATAACATATCAGTATATAATAAATACTGATGTTATTAATTTATCATGAAACAACTAAATAAGAAGAAGTTGAAAAAGAAAGAAATAGAAAAAGATCAGTAATGGATATTACCTTTTTTTGACGCGCCTTCACTTAACCTCCACTTAAAGAACTAAGGATGGTCTTTGAAGAATACCAGGACCTCTAGGATGATACTAGGGAATTGGAGAAGAGATTTTGTCAGGGGTTGGCCGAGCTTGAAGGCTCAAAGTTGTGTGAGGAGGAGAGGGAGGAGGTGCCCTTTTATAAGGGAGGAGAGGGGCACCTTTGGAATTCTAAAAAATATTAATTTATAATAAATCTAACCCCACTTAAAAACCTCCAAAAATTACTCATATTCGATGCTTAGATGAGATAGGGTTGTAATATCATCAAACAATCAAATTTAGACATGTTTGGATCTTATTTTAAACCTTATCAGTTTCATTTATTCTTATTTAATCTATTTAAGTTTATTTGTGGTAATAAAATTTTAAATTTTAAATTATAACAAATAATTACATATTTGTTGTGAATTTTCCATAATTGTTTACTTTATAACATTATAGACCATATAAATTTAAATTTATAATTTTTAAATATTTTTGTGATTTTTAAACTATTTTATAATATGTTATTTTTTTGAAATAACAATAGTGTCAATTTTGACACTATTCATTTATTTGAATGTAAATAAAATATATACAGAAGTTATGTTCGAAATAAAAGATTTAATATATTAATAAAAGGTCATATGTATCTATAAAATTAGTGGATAACATTAAATAGTTCATATAATATTTATTTTATTATTTTTAAAACCATTTATTTGGTTTATCTCTTAATAAAATAATTACTACATCATTTTTTATAATTATTTAATATACTTATTTGTTGCATATAAATTTAAAATAAAATTCTATGATGAAGATAAATATATTACCTTTCACAATAATACTTTTACTCGAATTTATCATCTTAAAATCACAATATTTAAATTGTTATATTTATTAAATTATGAAGGTGACAACTTTGGCATCATTTAAAATAAAATAATATAAGTGTCATATTTGATTGTATAAGACTCCAAATGGTAAAATATTAGACCATTGGATTATTATAATTTAAATTTACATGACCAATAAGTTTTGGTCAGGTGTTTGTGACTTTTAATGTCACTATTAGTTTAATAAAAACTATATTGTTGATTTTTCACTAGATAAATAATTTCTGCATCACTATTGTGTCACAATTAATGATAATTATTTAATCCCAAAAAATTCTAAATAAATTCTCATGATGTATATAATTTTGTAAGATTTCTGGAAACTATTCATGTTTGAAATTTTATGATGTTTATCACTAATTTAAAATTATTATACTTATAAGATTTAAGAGAGTGACATGTTGTCACTTTCTTTGGTTTTAATAATAATTAAATTATTTTCATTGTCAAAAGTCCATAAAATGAATCTAATCCGACCCTTAGTTGATATGGGTTTACTTTTAGCCATCAAATAGATTTTTGGCATGTGTTAGGGTAATTTTATAATATTATATTTAACCTTAATTACCCGATTTACCTTTAACTATGGCAAATAAAATTTACCGTAGTTACTATTTATAATTCCCAAAAATAAAAATTAGCCTATTAACATAATTTGGACCCACTGATTCCAAATATGGAATCCATTTTTTAAAATTCAATACACAGATGTTGCAGAAATTAAATTAAAATTAATCCCGTTGTCGAATAAAAACGGGTTTTTGTTTAAAACATTGCAAAAGATTGAATTGATTTAACCTATGAATTCAAGGTAAAATAAATGCTAATGACATTAATTATATTAAATGGTAAAAATATATTCTATTTATACTTTAAAACCATTCAATTTTATAATTTAACCACATAAGATATTACGATGAAAAAAGTTGTTTTTAATTAAAATATAGCGTGTTTTTACTATTCATTAAAATATGAAAGTTATCGGGAAAATATCAAAACATTATCTAATGTAAATTTTTACATCCTTATTCAAAAGAAGAATTTTATTTTGTCAAATTGAACATATAAACATGTCAAAAACTAGATTTAAAGTGGGTGCGCCATCAAAAGGCGGCAAAACTGCATTTTTTGAAAAATACTTATTTTACCCGAAAAATTTATTTTGTTCTTATAACATGTTCTAGAAAATGTGTAAGATGAATAATAATGTTATAAAATTCAAAATTTAGTTAATAATATTCATAACGGCTAGTTCATGACAATATTATAATAATATATCATTGTTTATTAAAACCCGGTATTGCGTACAACACACGCTATCGAGGAAGGTCGCGATTGCGTGTAATGCAAGCCAAGTCAGGGTTGCGTGTTGTGAAAGAATCATTCGTTGTTTCGTATAACAGAATCCAACCATATTTCATTTATACATTTAATATATATATATATACTCAATGTTGCGTAGAATAACTGTTATCAAAATTGTGTGTAACACGGTGCAAGAATAGTGTTGCGTATACTGCAAGCTAATACGGTGTTGCGTATAGTGCAAGGTAATCATGGTGTAGAATACAACACAAGACATTAATGAAATTAAAAGAATATTTTTCATAAAATCTCAGGGTGTTACATTCTACCCCCCTTAAAATAAATTTCGCCCTCGAAATTCGTCGGGGTTATAAATGGTTTTCTATTTGAAATTATCTTTGATAGAAACCCACATCGTAAAATGGAATACCAAAACTTATCATTAAAAACTAAAGTATAAAACGTAATGGTTACCCAATTTAACTAATCAATGGGTATCCACATAGGAGAACATAGGTGAAAATATGGACATGGAAGAGAAATCTAATCGTCATGTTCTGATGGAGAGTGGTAGAGAACATTTCTATGGAAAAGCCAACAATCACAAATCCATATATTTGTGATGATCTAAGGTACCATCTGATTAATCAGAAATAAGAGCACTAGGAAAAAAATTTTGGTTTTCAAGATCGTTTCGCTAAAGTTAAAGAATTTGAATTAGAATAAATACTTACTTTATTTTGGTACAATCTCACTGTTGTTCGTGCCTTGAACAATTTCCACTTCATATCTTAAATAAATGAAGTTGAATTTGTCATTCGTGAAGTGTTAGCAGATCATGTGATAGAATGACGGGTCATTCCATCTGTCTCAAACAAAAGGTTAGAAAAAGTTATTAAATATACATAAGTCATTCTATAGTGAGATTAATCATATATGGTTCCTAAAATGGACTTTATACTTCATATATCATACTGCTTAATATATTAATACTAGTTTCTACTAAACAGGGACTTCCTGTAGGCCAGTGGTAGGCGATAAAGGCCAGTCGCACTTCGGTTGTGGGTTCGATTCCCACAGCCTTGTCCGAAGTGATGGGCTGTCGCCCGTCTTGCAGGTTGTCCTTTTTCTAAAACTTTATTACTATAACATCCCATCAATAATATCGAAAAAAAACTTCTATCCTTAAACAATACTAACTTATGTGCAACATAGTCCATTCCAACCTTTAGGCTTACACATAATACTGCAGTCCACTCTCATAATATAGTGAAAACAATTACCAGAGATTTAATACCATCATTGATCCCCATATATCATAAGATATGTCTTGTTGGTCACATTCTAAACATTCAAAGTCCATAATCATTTATTCTCTTGAATACCCATTGAACCTTAGTGAAAACATGAATGCAGTTAAATGTTAACACTTTCCACATACCAAAATCCTCAAAATTCATTATAATCAAACCATGATATCACTTAGTCCTTATATCAATCATGAGCTCATGAATACTGTTAAACATTTCATTTTCTCATTTTCCCTTCATTATGCGCATATCGTCTTATTTCCAAAAAAATCCTAATAACCTTTCATGGATACTGCTAGCATTAATAACACACTTTCAAAACTCAAGGAAAGAAAAAAATGTAACAATCCTTAGATGTATCTTTATTCCATAGTACCATGAGATTCTTTATACAACATCACACTTGATAAACATGTAATCATTCCACTACCTTCTTAAACCATTGACCGAGTTTCAACAATTATTTCATCTCACATATCATTTGTAGTCTCTTCATCATCATCAACATAAATACTATCCATACCACCATACTGATTCTCTTCATGAGACTTTCCCTTAGGGCATTGGTTTGCATAATGCCCGTACATTCCACATTTAAAACATTTAACCATTGTTGATGTCGTAGCAATACCATTATCCTCATCCCTGGTGTTAACTGAACCTTTTCCTTTGCACTTACTGGCTTTGTGTCCTTCTTTTCCACACCCAAAGCATCTTCCAGTTCCTTTGAAACATTATCCTTGATGCCTCTTCCCACATTATTTACATAGGGGAAATTGAACTTTCTTTCCACTATGATCATCATGAAACTCCATCTTTCTCTTATTAGCCGAGTCAGGAAACTTACCAAATTTTACTTTATTGATCATATTATGAGATTGCTGATTCGGCATAATAATGATGTTTGGACTTCCAAATCCCATTTCATTTGGCTGCTCATGAAGAATATCATTCCATTGTCAATCATATCCTCCATTATCGTGAATCATCTTGTTTCCAGCCATTTTCTAAAACCCAAAAAGAATAGTGTGAGAGGCAAAAATCATTCTAGGGAAAACAACATAATAAAGGGGAGCACCTTCAATATCTAACATCTTAGGTTTAATGTAATATCGTTACCATAGTTCTATGACTATATCCTATATGTATACTTATCCTTAGGGACATCCCTAGACAAACCTTATAAATATCTCTAGGGATCTCACTAAAGTTCTCGCATCCTAGTTTCCAAAGGTTGACTAAACCTTTCCTCTGATACCAACTGTAGAGACCCAAAGCTTGACTTACATGGACATTACATTACTTTTGAGGAATACTTAATACATAACAAAAACACACACACACGGATCTTAATAGTTTAGTGTCTTTGGAAACTCGGAACGTAATCTTCTAATCGTGGTGAAAGATCCTCAATATCTCACATAAAGATCTTCCCTTTTTTTTACCTAAAACCTTTCTTTATATCCTGGGGAAAAGAAAACATAAAAGGATGAGCTCAAATGCTCAGTAAGGGTAAACAAAAGAAAAATCAATCACATCATATTCATAAGAACATAACTTTTGTAAATCATAACCTGCAAAAGAGAGCCTAATTTCATAACATGGGATAAATCATAGTAGTGAAATGAAATCACAATAATCGTAACTTAAAACATGAAACTTTGTGGCATTCACACATAAACATAGAGAATCATTTCTTCTTAGTCAAGACTCATTGCCAAGACTATCTTAGTGGACAAAGTCCCTTTCTGAATCGAGTAACCCTCGTTTCAGTCCTATTTCACTGAACCGGTATAACCTACCATTCCAGCCATGTCTATCTCATGAGATATAAAATCTTTACCCAATGCATTGGAGGGATATATAGGTCCCACCCATCTTATAATGAATCCTTTCTTATGTGTGCCACATAATCATAAACCATACATCATAGCGTAACCCATGTAATAAAAATGGGATTCTTAAACAACATGACATCATAAAACAATCCATATAAGATAAAAAAATTCATAAAAATATTTCAATCACAACATGATCAAATCAATGTGATAATAGGGATAAAAACAGAACCCTTTATTATCTTAGATGGAAAATAATTTTGATAAAACACTTGAACTTCATTCTTGAGGAAAAATATCCCTTCTACTTCAAAAACATTTTTCCTTTCTTAACATGTCATACAATTTTAATATAAAAGAAGTTCATTAAAAATAAGCTTGAAAACTTTTAAAGGAAGCTTCTTGGAAATAATGTTTTAAAAATCCATTCATGTCGTATAAGTTAAAAAAACATTCTTCGTACTTTTGTCGGAAAAGTCAAAAAGCACCTCGTATGAAAAACGTCAAAAGATTCCTTTCATATTTTTTACTAAAAACTCACCGAAGTGTAAAATTGGATTTAAACAATTGTAGTTGGATGGAAATAATATTAAATATTGAGGAAACATGGATGTGGATGATAAAATACACCCCAGTAAATACTTACGAATAAACAATCTCGGAAAAAAATGAGATTGTGATATTTTCCCTTACCTTAAGTCCGACTTTCTTTGTACGTGTCCGAACCTCCTGTATAATGATTTAAATCATGTTATTGACTTATTCCAGAATCATATTCATTGTTATTATATCATATATGGTCCACTTATGAATTTATATTACCCGTTCTTTTGTAAATTCTTGTTAAAGTAGCGTTTTGGGTAAAATCGTCTCATTTGTCATTCGTGTTTTTAACTTGTAATTATTAATATGATTACTTGGATAATTATTACTTATATCCAGAATGTAAAACATGATTTATATATATTATATATTCAGAGTATATATATATATAATATATCGATAAATG
Organism: Viscum album; assembly: GCA_963277665.1. Classification (NCBI taxonomy): domain Eukaryota; kingdom Viridiplantae; phylum Streptophyta; class Magnoliopsida; order Santalales; family Viscaceae; genus Viscum; species Viscum album. Next base: position 1,570,878,284 of record OY728120.1, read on the forward strand.
GAATGAAATACACCGTTCATGGAGACGGTAGTCCGTACGTACGCATGAACGCTGTTTTTGTTTCCTTATTGAATTGAATGGAATTAAGTAGATGACAAACATATAAATATAAATAATTCCAGTATCATTATTAGGTCATATATTTCATTAGTACTTATTATATATACTTTATAATCATTCATGAATGGTTAATCATTGAGAATGAATCTCATCGCGTCGTGGAGACGGTAGTCCGTACGTACGCACGAGCGATGATATCGTTCCCATGGTCGTGGAATTGTGTTGAAGTGTATGTATACTATTTCAGTATCAATATCACTTTATAATAATCATATATAGTTACTCATTACACCATTATACCCATCCAATTAAGGTGGTGACGGAAAATAGATTACACCACGGCGTGGAGACGGTATTCCGTACGTACGCACGCGCGGTGATTTCCTTTTTCCGTAGGATGGATAGAAGGTTAATTAGAGTTGGTTCATATTTATAATAACATATCAGTATATAAGAAATACTTATGTTATTAATTTATCATGAAACAACTAAATAATAATAAGTTGAAGAAGAAATAAAATGAAAAAGATCGGTTATGGATATTACCTCTTTTTGACGCGCCTTCACTTAACCTCCACTTAAAGAACTAAGGATGTACTTCGAAGAAGACAAGGACCTCTAGGATGATACTAGGGAAGTTGATAAGAGATTTTGGCAGGGGTTGGCCGAGCTTGAAGGCTCAAAGTTGTGTGAGGAGGAGAGGGAGGAGGTGCCCTTTTATAAGGGAAGAGAGGGGCACCTTTGGAATTCTTAAAAATATTAATTTATAATAAATCTAACCCCAATTAAAAACCTCAAAAAATTACTCATATTCGAATATTAGATGAGATAGGGTTGTAATATCATCAACCAATCAAATTTACACATGTTTGGATCTTATTTTAAACCTTATCAGTTTCATTTATTCTTATTTAATCTATTTAAGTTTATTTGTGGTAATAAAATTTTAAATTTTAAATTATAAAACATAATTACATATTTGTTGTGAATTTTCCATAATTGTTTACTTTATAACATTATAGACCATATACATTTAAATTTATAATTTTTAAATATTTTTGTGATTTTTAAACTATTTTATAATATGTTATTTTTATGAAATAACAATAGTGTCAATTTTGACACTATTCATTTATTTGAATTTAAATAAAATATATACAGAAGATATGTTCGAAATAAAAGCTTTAATATATTAATAAAAGGTCATATGTATCTATAAAATTAGTGTATCACATTAAATAGTTCATATAATATTTATTTTATTATTTTTAAAACCATTTATTTGGTTTATCTCTTAATAAAATAATTACTACATCATTTTTGTATAATTATTTAACATACTTATTTGTTGCATAAAAATTTAAACTAAAATTCTATGATGAAGATAAATATATTACCTTTCACAATAATACTTTTACTCAAATTTATCATCTTAAAATCACAGTATTTAAATTGTTATATTTATTAAATTATGAAGGTGACAACTTTGGCATCATTTAAAATAAAATAATATAAGTGTCATAATTGATTGTATAAGACTCCAAATGGTCAACTATTCGACCATTGGATTATTATTGTTAAAATTTACATGACCAATAAGTTTTGGTCAGGGTTTTGTGACTTTTAATGTCACTATTAGTTTAATAAAAACTATATTCTTGATTTTTAACTAGATAATTAATTTCTGCATCACTATTGTGTCACAATTAATGATAATTATTTAATCCCAAAAAATTCTATATAAATTCTCATGATGTAGATAATTTTGTTAGATTTCTGGATACTATTCATGTTTGAAATTTTATGATGTTTATAACTAATTTAAAATTATTATACTTATAAGATTTAAGAGAGTGACATGTTGTCACTTTCTTTGGTTTTAATAATAATTAAATTATTTTCATGGTCAAAAGTCCATAAAATGAATCTAATCCGACCCATAGTTCATATTGGTTTACTTTTAGCCATAAAATAGAATTTTGGCATGTGTTAGGGTAATTTTATAATATTATATTTACCCTTCATTACCCGATTTACCTTTAACTATGGTAAATAAAATTTACCGTAGTTACTATTCATAATTCCCAAAAATAAAAAGTAGCCTATTAACATAATTTGGACCCACTGATTCCAAATATGGAATCCATTTTTTAAAGTCAATACACAGAAGTTGCAGAAATTAAATTAAAATTAATCCCGTTGTCGAATAAAAACGGGTTTTTGTTTAAAACATTGCAAAAGATTGAATTGATTTAACCTACGAATTCAAGGTAAAATCAATGCTAATGACATTCATTATATTAAATGGTAAAAATATATTCTATTTATACTTTAAAACCATTCAATTTTATAATTTAACCACATAAGATATTACGATGAAAAAAGTTGGTTTTAATTAAAATATAGCGTGTTTTTACTATTCATTAAAATATGAAAGTTATCGGGAAAATATCAAAACGTAATCTAATGTAAATTTTTACATCCTGATTCAAAAGAAGAATTTTATTTTGTCAAATTGAACATATAAACATGTAAAAAACTAGATTTAATGTGGGTGCGCCATCAAAAGGCGGCAAAACTGCATTTTTTGAAAAATACTTATTTTACCCGAAAAATTTATTTTGTTCTTATACAATGTTCTAGAAAATGTGTAAGATGAATAATAATGTTATAAAATTCAAAATTTAGTTAATAATATTCATAACGGCTAGTTCATGACAATATTATAATAATATATCATTGTTTATTAAAACCTGGTATTGTGTACAACACACGCTATCGAGGAAGGTCGCGATTGCGTGTAATGCAAGCCAAGTCAGGGTTGCGTGTTGTGAAAGAATCATTCGTTGTTTCGTATAACAGAATCCAACCATATTTCATTTATACATTTAATATATATATATATATACTCAATTTTATGTAGAATAACTATTATCAAAATTGTGTGTAACACGGTCCAAGAATAGTGTTGCGTATACTACAAGCTAATACGGTGTTGCGTATAGCGCAAGGTAATCATGGTGTAGAATACAACACAAGACATTAATGAAATTAAAATAATATTTTTCATAAAATCTCGGGGTGTTACATTAATGTTCAAAGAATTTATTTTGAAATTAATGTTATTTTGTAATTATAGTGTCGAGTTATGAATGCTTAATTTAAATATTTTATTTTAATGGATTATTTAAAAATGAATTAATATATAGTAATATATATTGAATATAATTTAATTATTTATTAATAAGATATTTGATTGAAAATACATAAAGGTTTATATAACATTTTTTCAATTGAACTGTTTTTATTATATTTTATGTTTTGGATTAAATAATAAATATACCAAATCTATAATATAAAATTTATAAAAAAGACCCAATTTTTGGATTCATCACATAATATTTTCCATTAGGTTCATCATTTGTATTTTCTTGAAGAAGGTTAATTTTTTGTGAATAGGAAAAAATATTTTTTTATACAAGCAAAATGCAATTTAAGGCATAATAACAATATAAATGTCTTAGAATATTATGGAAATAATTTCCCAATAAAAACTAAGGACCTAACATTAAAAATTAAATAGTATTTTTAATTAAAATAAAAAAATGTATTACATTACCATAGAATATTATTAATTTACAGTTTTAGATAATTTGGTAATAAATCATCCCTGACAATCCCATAATTGAAACAAAGTGGATATAACTAAAATAGTGTTGATTTATTCCACAATACAACTTTTTTTACTAAAACATGAATACTCCAAAACATTAAACATGGATTATTCTTAACTACTACCAATAAATAAGCCCTATGAAAAACATTAATACGTATATACAATTATTTTCACAAGATATACTTCTCACCCATAATGTATCATATACTTTTTGAAAACATGAGATTCCATAAAACATAGAAATAATAAATAAAACCATATAGGTAACATGGTTAATTAATTAATTATTAATGATAATCCCTAGGCCAAAAATTTATTTCTAACCCTCATGGCTACATTAAAATTTAAACATCATAGGTACCTTATGATTTAACCATCATAGTTACATTTGGATAAATCATACGGTTGACCTCCAATATAAATTGATCTAATATATTCGAGGGAGATATAGGTCCCACCCTTTGTCATATCCCACCATTCATCATAATAGATTCTCATGAAATAGAACATAATCCTAAAACATGAATACTTGCATCATAATAACATCACTTTTGAAATTTTGTAAAATAGATACATTAATGAGGATTTTAAATGGAAAGTATCTTACTTTGGGTTCATCTTACTTCAAACATGTTCAAAACTCTTATATATTGGGTTATATAGTGTTATTAATATATTAAAGAACCATATTCATATTTTTAAATACTTATATGATCTTCTTATGACAACATTCCACCCATATATTAATAATATATTGTTATTTTTATTCTTTTGGGTGAATTTATTTCTTGCTTTTCATGGTTGGTTCACTATTTATTTTCATATTAAAAGGGAGAAAAACTTAATAATTGAAAAAAGATATTTTTTCAAGATAAAATGAGTTATTTGATAAAAATATGGGTTTCTTAAAAGAGATTAATGATTGTACCAGAAAATGGGTGAGATATCGAGAAGTTCCATTTAATCAGGCTTGTTTATTAGGAAGAATTGAAAAGGTAATTTTTATAAAAAATGTATTTGCCCATAAGAAAATTGAAGAGATATGGATAAATTAGGTAGGAAAATATAAATATAATCTATTATAGGTACAAAAAAATAAATAAGAATTATATTGGAGTAAATATATATAATGAGTAACCTAGTAGAAAAAATGGGAGTTCGGGTAAAATCCCTTAAACTTAGGTCTGAAAGCGTTATGCATAAGAAAATAATTTACTCTATAATAAAGTTAAATAATTTAATTAACTAATTTATGATCTTTTATGAATTTATATTAATTATTATAATTTTATTAATTCCATTCGTGGCATTTTTTATGTGTTATAAGATACGATTTTATCATTTGGGAGTATTCTTTCCTTGGTTTTCAGGATCAATTTACTAGTATACTTGTATGGAAAATCATGTAAAATGAGTGTAGTTATCCAGAATTGGAATTACAAGTTATTAATTAACATAAAAAATATTATGTGGTCTTATATTTATTTTTTATATGATATGAGTATGAATCATTAGGTAAAACATTATTTATAAACATTTGTTTATTTTGGTGAATTATTATCATTATGAACCAATTTTGTTTTATTAATTAATATTATGTATAAAAACTATTTCTAGAACATTATAGAACATAAAATATTTATAATAAAATCTGATTTAATCATCATTATGTATTTATGATTATCCATGAAGGCAGTAATAGAAAATGAAAACACATTGTCCAAGATGTAGGTAAATCGACACATTAAAAATGATTTTTATATTTTTAGAACAAAAGGAAGAGGAGAAAGAATTTGATGATACATTTTTTCATAAACGTTAGGAAATTATAGCATATATAAGTTAATTGTGTATTCATTCCACTTTGATATTGGGAGGTTATGAGAGAATAATATTCGAAAATAAATTAAAAATAAAATAAAATAAATAGAAAAAGGACTTTACCTCTTGAATTATGCTCCCTAAGAAACACCTTAAGGAAATGGGTTTCAGATTTTTTGTGAGATAATAAGGTATTAGATGTGGGGAAGAGTATTTGGAGGAGAATTTGGTAGAAATTTAAAAATATATAATGCATTTAGGTTTGAGGTGATGAAGTGGTGAGGGGTGGTTTTATAGTGGAGGGGAGGGGTGTTTTCTCATTATTATATTCAATAGTTTATTATTTTGGTTCAAGACTCGGAATAGTTAGATAATTGTAACTAAATATATTAAAATAATGAATTATAGTTCTTGATTTTGGTCTTACATCATCCTTACATCATATATGACTCAATAATTAAAGAATTTTTAAAAAATTGTAATTTACTATATTTCACTATTCACCAATAATGCAAGTATTTTAGAAAAATACAAACAATTCACCACAATATTTTTTTAATGTGTATATATAATTAATGGACTCCATTTTTAAAAATAATTTTTCAAAATATGATGAATTAAAATGTTCATTAATATAAAAAAATTCAAAAATGTCAATTTTAAAATTATAACTAATTTTATGACAAATAAAAAATTGAATTAAAGTATATAAAATTATCTTATAGTTATAGTTAATGAAGTATTATTTTATGAATCGATTTTAAGAAAATATTTTTTAAATCATTATAATAATTTTAATACTGTAATTAAATATTTATGACTCTCAAAAATACCAAAAGATAATTTATAATTTTAAAAAACATTATTTATTTTGTAAATTATTTTAAAATAGCATATTATCTATTATAAGATACATAAATTTTATTTAAAATCTCATAGTTTAGGCTCCTAATCTATTATGATAGATTACAATATTTTTATAAATACAACTAATTTCATTATACATACATTAATAATTTTACTATTTATTTCCAGAATAAATGAAAATTATTTTTTATGTACCTAGGTTGTTACATTCTCTCAAACATCTATAAATTGCATCCCCACAATTTTTATTTACCTATTAAACTGGTTAGGATACATTTCCCTTATAATATCTTCATATTCCCATGTTTTTTCACCATCCATGTTGTTTCTCCATAAAACCTTAACCTTGTGAATTAAATTATTCCACAATACGTTCCCCCTGTGATAAGGAATATTAATCGTGTTTTCCATAGAAGAAAGGTTTTCTTCCGACTAAACGAATTATTGGATAAAAACATTAGATGAATCAAGAAAATACGTTCTTAATAATGGGGAATGAATAAAATTGTGTACTTGAGATAAACTCGGAGGAAAAGATACTCAGTAAGAAACATGTCCAACTTTATCTAAGATTTTATAATGTTTAATGAACCATGGAATTATCTTTCCATTCTTACAAAAATGCATAAAAAATTTTCAAAGAGTGATTTTATGGAAAACATAATCACCTACCTTGAAATAAAAGTCATTCCTTGTGTTGTTTTCAAAACATTTCCTCATGCCTTGATTTTCCCCTTGCGATATGGGATTACCTTTAAATTCTCATCCACTAAATAGACTAATTATTATACCATAAACTTCCATTCCATGAAATCATCCCCAAATGATGTTGTTTGACACAGCTTCTCAAATAATGCATAAAAATGTTCAATCTGTATACTAGAGTGAATACCATTATTTTATGAAAACACAACTAAAGAAATATGTTGATCCGAAATTCTCTGCTAATATATTGAAATAGACTGATGCAAATCCTCCAATGTATGAATTGTTCATTTTGATTATCCATATGATTAAGTTTAAAGGTTATTTCTAAAATTTATTTCTTTTCCCAACAACTTCTGAAGGACGTTAAGAAATTTTTAAGAGATCCTAGGATCATAACCTGATATAATATGGAGAGGAACTCTATATAACCTGACAAAATATTTGAGGTACATTTGATAAATCTGATCTAGGGAATGATTATCACGAATAGGAGGGAAATTTTTAGATTTAGTCAGCCGATTAATAATAACCCAAATCGAATTATTACCAACAAATTTCCATGGTAGTCCAATCCTAAATTCCAGGGATATATATTCTCTTTTTTTCTCTGGCACTAGAAATGAATGAAGCATTACCTTTGCTAGTTCTTGGTCTACTTTAACCTATTGTCAACTCAAACATTTTGTTATAAAAGTAGCAATGTTTTTTTCATTACATCCCACTAGTAATACTACTTATGGTATCTGTATATCTTATTTCTGTCATGATGAAAAGAAAACACATAATTATGAGGTTCACTTAAAAATTATTTCTTTAACTAGCGATCAAAAGGGATACAAAATCTCTCTCTCAATCTGAAAACACAATGTTTTTCAAAGATAAATTCTTAAAACTTACCATTTTAACAAAATTAACCATTATATTCAACTCACTAACATCATTATATTCTTTCTTAATTCCTTTAAATATAAATTAATGTACAAACACCTGAAATAATATAATAAAATTTCATTCTAAAAAAACTACGAAGCCAAAATTAATCAAATTATTAATAAAATTGTCAGGTTCCAAATGTAGAATGGTTAATGATTCCTGATGTTTTCCACTCAAGGCATCTTCTACATTGTTCTATATTCTAAGATAGTAATTGATTATTCAATCATGATTTTTATCAGTTCTATCCATCTTCTCTTCCTTAGGTCCAATTCATTGTTACTAAATATATACTTGAATCTTTTATGGTAAGTATATATTTCATACTTGGATCCATATAATTGATGCTTCTGAATTTTTAATGTGAAAACCACATATGTAAATTTTAAATCATGAATGGAATAATTTAAATCATGAGGTTTCAGTTATCTTGATGTATAATAAATTAACTGATCATTCTGCATTAGAATACAAACAAGTCCCTTCAATGATGCATCAGAATAGATAAAAATATCACTATTCCTTGAAGGCATAACCAAAATTGTAGCATTCACCAATCTTCTTTTTAGTTCCTGAAAAAAATCATCATAGACTTCAATCCAAATAAATTTATCCACATTTTTCTAACTGAGTTGGGTCCTAGATAACTATTCAATGAATCTGAAAATCCATTGGTATTTTCCTATTAATCCAAAAAAACCATGAATATCAATAATATTTGTAGATATTTTTTATTCATCAAATAATTTTTATATAGGATTTACTGTTATTCCATCCTTATTTAAAATGTGACCAAGAAAATAAATCAGTTTCAAACAAAATTAACATTTTTTAAATTTCTATAATAATTTTTTTTCATTGAGAGATTGTATGAAAATACTGATATGTTTTTTATGATCCTTATATCTTTCTGAAAAGGCCAAAATATCATTAATAAAAACAATGAAAACCTTATAAAAATTTTTATGACCTATTCTATTCATATGATCAATATATATATAGTATGGGAATTTGTCAAACCAAAGAGAATAACAATAACATAATAATTTAGATATCTATTATGGAAAGATATTTTCCTAATTTCATTATCCTTCACCATCAGCTAATGGTACCTGGATCTCATGTAAATTGTGGATAAATAATATGCTCCCAGGATTTGATCAAATAATTCATCTATATGAGGTGATATACACTTATTCTTAAATGTATTTTTATTCAGATCTCTATTATTAATGAAAAGTATCATTAAAGTATCCTTTTATTAAATAAATATAGGGTATCACCCTATGGGGAAGTTCTAGGATTAATGAAACATTTTTCAAAAAATCCTACAATTTATTTCTGAATTCTAAAAGTTCCACATTATCCATTCTAAAAGGGAGTTTGGAAAATGGATTAGAGTTAAGAACTATTTAAATAGTAAATTAAGATTCTAGATTAGTTACGAAACTAGGAAACTCCTTAGGAAAATATCCATGTATTAATTTACGACTTGAATATCATAAATTTGAATTGTTTCCTTTTTTTAAACAATATGTGCATGATAACATTCATTTACACATTTTAATAATTTATCAGCTTCATAACATGGTATAAATGGTATGTGTCCATTTATGTATAAAACCTAAAACTCTTTCTAAAAAATAACATCTTTAGATCTACAATAAATATTATAATGATAAATAGATATCGATTCCATACCAAAAATAACATCAAACTTTACTAATGAAATTACAAATGGGTTTTTAGGAAATGTTTTTCAATAGACAAAATAAAAGACTCTTATAAATATATTTTTCATTAATATTTCCCCATTGTGTTATTTCTATATATTATATTTCATTTATTTAGGTGAAATTGCCAAATTATCTAAAAATTTATCACAAATAAAGGAATTTTTAGACACTTTTCGAAAAAAAACATTAGAAAAATCTGAGTAAATAGACAAAGTACCTAATACCACATTATAGGATGGCCCAACATATACTGATGTAGTCACAATGGATTTCACTACACCTTTATGCTTATAATATGTTTTCTTCCCATCATTCAGATCTTTCTTTGGGAAGGTATTCATATAATTCTCTATCCCACAACATTTAAAATAGTTTATAGATTTTGTATCATATTTAACCTTATGATCATTTTCATTATAATCCCAAGCCATACGTCCAAATTTTCCACATCGAAAACACTTCCTGGTTTTTTTAACGAATTCTTCGGGTTTCTTTTTACCTAACATTTCACAAACTAGAAACTGAACATTCATACCATCAAATTTCTTTAATTGATTCTTACCCATTTCCTAGAACTGTGTCCTTTTCTTTTGATTGTTTTCAAAGTGCACATGATCATTAAAAAACATCATTTCTAACCAGTCAGTAGATCTGAGAATTTTCCCATAAATTTTGAATTCATGAGAGGAAAAATCCATTTGAAACCTTGGATTCAGTACTATGTACAAAATATTGATTTTACTATCAATATCACGAATAAGATTTGGATATTACATTGCCAACGAGATAACATTTATTTCATTCAAAGACAATTAATCTTAAAAACAATTTCAATTCAAGTAATTTATTTTCCATTAAATTTTGAACCACCTAAGTAAAATATTTTTCAAGTATAATATTCGCAAATCCATCCCATTCCAAAGTATCAAACTCATCGGTATCCATGATATTCTTGAATATTGACCACCATTGGTCATCTTCCCCTTTAAATCGGTAAATTTCCTTATCATTATTTTGATTATATGAACACCGATAACATTGAATATCTTTTTATGTGATTTAGTTCACCCTTCAAAAACAACATGTTCAGAATATCCACTGAAATATAGAGGGTGATGCTTTATTAATTATTCCACTATCATCATGGTCCTTTGTCGTAGTACTGGTTGTCCTCTTATATTGATGAAACTGCCATTTATAGCCTACATTATCTAATCCATTACTTTCAAAATCTGATTCATTCTAATCCCAACCATTCAAAGTTGCATATTAAGATTGATATAAGCCTCTTTGTATATTACAACATTATCTTCCTTATTTATTCTACAGAAACCCGTTGTGAATGGATATATCGTGGATGATTCAAGTTGATAATCTTTATTTTCTATATCGTTTCAAAATAAAAATAAGTTAAAAATAATTTATGGCATGCAATTTACATAATACTTACCTATAATGTTATCTGAACTGTGCTATGATACGAATTATAAGGACTCCTCCTTTACTTTTACATAATCTATCTAATTCATCTAGAAAAACCATATTACATTACCAATGAATATTTTCAGATTAGAGTTTCAGAGAGTTAGGTAATAAAAAATTTATTACAATCCCATAAGGACAAAATGTGGATAATACAAAAATAGTGTCCAGTTCATCCATATTACAAAACATTTTAAATAAATCATGATTTTTCACAACGTTTAGCTTAGATTATTTTTTTCTCTTACCAAACCTTAAACCCAATGTATTTTTTAAAAACTTGGGTTAAGAAAAAAAATATAAATAAGGGATATAAAAATAATTAATGAATTCATTATTCAAGGAATACTTGTACACATATGAAATTATTTTCACAAGATATACTTCTCCCCCGTAAATTATCATATACTTTGTGAAAACATGAGATTCCATAAAACATAGAAAATATAAATAAAAATATAAAGGTAAAATGGAGAATAGTATACATAACATTTTAACCATCATGACTACTATATGATTTTTAACCCTTACATCTACATTATAATTTAACCCTAATGATTACCTTATGATGTAACCATCACAGTTACACTTGGAGTAACCATACGATGCACATCAAACATAAAAATACCCAATGAATTGAAGAGAGATATAAGTTACAAAAATTCATCATAAAAAATCCCAATAACAATAAAATAACCATAAAAAAATTATATTTTCATCACAAAAACATTTCTTCTGATATTTGGTAAAAAATAGACATTAAAGATGATTTTAAAAGAAATTTCATGTACCACAAGTTCATTTTACATGAAACATGTTCAATCCACATGTATGATGGTCTAAAGAGTTTATTAATATATTAGAGAACCGTATTCATAATTATAATCACATAAATTATCTTATTAAAAAACATTCTTCCTAGTTAATAAAAATATTTTTTTATTTTCATGGTTTTAGGTTCATTTATTTCATCGTTACCATGACTAGTTCATTATGGATTTTCTTGTCGGATGGGTGAAAATTCCAAAATTGAACCAAGATATATTTTAAATATAAAATTGGTTATTTTAGAAAAATAATGGTTCCTTAAAAGATATTATGTAGTTCACTTGATAATGGATGACAAATCAAGAATTTCCCTTTAATAGGGAATGTTTTTTCTAGAAGAAATGAGAAGGGATTTAAAAAAAAATGTATTTCACAATCAACAAAAAATGAAATGTTATGGATAAATTAGTTTTGACCATATTAATATAATTTATAATAATTAAAAAAATGTTGAAGAATTACACTGGAGTAGAGAGAGAGTAAGGCTAACCTGAAAGAAAAAATGGGAGTTCTAGTAGAATCCCATACCTTATGTCAAAAAGTGTTCTTCATGTGGATTAAATCTCATATATAATGAAGTTGAATAAAATAATTATTTAATTAATAACAATTTATACTTTATTTTATTAATTATAATTATATTAAGTCCAGTCATGGTCTTTGTTATCACCTATAAGATATAATTTTATCCTTGGGGGTTTTTTGTTTCCTGGGTTTTCATGATCAGTTTACATATATACATGTATAGAAAAGCATGTAAAATGAGAATAGTTTTCATGATTTTAAATTACATGATATAATTTAACTTATAAAATATTAAATTATCTTATATATAATTTTTTATTTTTTAATAGGGTGAATCATAAGATAAAAATATTATTCATAAAAATTAGCTTTTTGGTGAATTTTGATCATTATGGACCACTTTTGTTTTATTAATTAATATTATGTATAAACATTGGTTCCAGAACAGAATATAACATATAATATGTATAATAAAATCCTATTTAACAATAATAATGGTTTTATGAGCATATTTGAATGTGGTAAGGGTAAATGAAAACACATCATCCACGATGTCGATAAATTAACACATCACATATGATGTTTTTCTTTTTAGAATAAAAGGGAGAGAAGAAAGAGTTACATGATGAAATTTTTCAGAAAAATGGTAAATTTAAATTATATATAATATAATGGATTTTTAATTCCACTTGGATAAGGTTATGTGAGGAGAGAATAAAAAAATAAAATTAATTGTAAAGAAAAGAAAAGAAAATGAATGAGGATTTTACCTCTTGAGTTATCCTCTTATAGAACCACCATAAAGCATTGGTTTTAAACTTTTTGTGATACCATTAAGTCTTTAACATGAAGAAAACGATTCTTAAAGGAATTGGGAAGAAATATAATAATCTAAAAGTCTTTGAGTTTTAAAGATAAGAGGTGGTGAGGGTTTTTTTATATTGGAGGAGAGGGTATTTTCTCATTATTATATTTATTAGTTTATTAATTTGTCTCATGATTATGAATAGACTTATAATTTTCACTAAATATATTAAAATATGGAATTATAGTGAGATATTTTGGTCTTTAATAAGCCTTACATCATCTATTACTCAATAATACATTAATTTCTTAAATACCGCAATTTACTATATTTCACTACTCCCCAAAAAATATTGTAATTAAAAAAATTCCAAACAATTCACCCAAACCATTTCTCTATGTGTAGAATTGAAAAATGGGCTCATATTTTTGAAAACAATTTTATAAATATTTGAAAAGTAATTTTTATTTAAAATCATAATTTATTTCAAAAAACTAATTTTAAAATTATAACTGATTTTATATCTATTTTGAAAAATTAATTAAAGTCTCAATAATTATCTTATAAGAATAATACAAAAAAAAAATAATGTATGAATATATTTTATGAAGATATATGTTCTATTAAATCCTTATTTTAATTATAATATTGTAATTAAATATTAATGACACACAAAAATATCAACAATTAATTTATAATTTCCAAAAAAATATTTACTTATTGAATTATATAAATATTCCACATTTTCACTTATAATATAAATAAATTTCATTTATACACTCATATGTGAGGTTAAAATTCTATTAGAATAGATTCACTATTTTTTATAAATATGAGTTATTTCATTATACATTTAATATGAATTTGTTTATTTAATTTCAGAATGAATCAAATATTTTATTAGAACGTGGGATGTTACATAAATAATAGATATATAAGCGGTAATTTAATACATTTAAAACTAATATTTTTCTTTTATAAACCCATTCGTGACATTTTGGATCCAATGTTATATTTTATTTTAATAAAATATTATTATTTTTGATTTTCCTTCAATTAAATATTGACAAGATGAAATTTGTTTGTATCATGGATTTAAATTAAAATAATCCCCCATTAACTCATCAAAAACCAATCAATTTATTAATAATTAATACTATCATTAGTCATTGGAGTAAATAATAAAATATTTACTATATTAATAAAAAATGACACCTCTTCTCAGATATAACTCCCCCATAACCCCAAAAAACTAAAATAAAATCCCTCTCTATATTTAGACATATTTCATAATAAAAAAAATTCATATAATTTTTTTTATTTTCTCTTGATAATTGCCTTATTTTTTTCAAAAAAATGTTGGCCTCCAATATTTGATACAATTTCTTCCTTTTAAGTAATGAGTTCTTACGATGAATTTATAGTTATATTCTATATATACTGATTAATAGTTAGCATTTAAAATATTAAATATATATATATTATAATTACATATTTAAAATAATGATATTTAAGTAAAACTATTACACAATCATAATCATTATTAGAGTATATTATTCATTAACTCATTAATAACATACAATCATTTTTCATTAAAAATTACCAAAAAAATTCAATTATAGTTTCCTATATTTTTAATTGTACCTAAAATGCCATGGAATTTACCTAGAGACTCATTATTCCTTTTGTAGGATATATTATAGTTGTTTTAGTATTATTTAAATTTTCCAATAATGAACATTGAATAATGACAAAAACTGTTATATAAAGAAAATAAGAATCATTTAATCTACCAAAAATATATGGTCAGTATAAACTAACGAAATTTATAAATATATAATATATGAATTTAAAATATTAATTAAAAGGTTAAAAACATGAATATTATTATTAAATATATGTCTAATATGCCAATTATTGTTATAAATAATGAAATAGTACATATGAGAAAGGGGGACTCCAGGGTATGAGTCATTTTCAACATAGTTTATTTTTATTACCTTATAATATTTCTTCATGAACTTCATTTATCTAATTTGGGTATACTATTCTATAATTTTTTAATAATATTTTTGATTATTTTTCTAGGTACGTTCATTTATTTCTCATAATACTCTTTTTGATTGATTCTAATTTTTTAAATAGTATACATTGATGGTGATATTTTTCACATTTTCAATTTTGTAGGAAATGTTATTTATTATATACCGATTTACTTTTATATGTTGTTGGTACTGCCCCATTGTCTTATTATATCTTATTTAATTCATTATTAATGAAAATTTAACTTTTATTTAACTTATCCCTTTCTATAGACTTAAATTAATAAATTACCCCAAGTCATAAGGTAACACCCAAACCACCCCCTTTTCCTTTTTGTTATTCATACTCTCTTAATGTCACTCTATAACTCAATTACATTATATTTTTTTATATCATGTTTATCTTCTACATTCATCATATTTGAGAATGAAACCAATCGTTAAAAATATATATTCTAGTTACCATAAAGCAGAAATAAGATTATTACATTTCTAAAGATCTTTTAGTGTTAGGGTTTTATAGAATTAGGTCATAACTCAAAAAAAAATCATATATTAAAAAAATAGAAAATTTTATTTAGTATCATTTTTTCACAATAAAAATATTTTAAAATAAAATAAATTCTTGAAAAATGATCATGAATTTCATCTTGACTTCCTATTTTCCATACACTTCCTTAAAACCTATTAAAACCATGTTAAAATGTGAATAGGATAAACTAAACTCATTTAGGGACATAAAAAATAAATATATTATTCAGGATAAAAAATCGAAAAATCATGAAAATCATTTTCTCAAAAATAATTCTTTTTTATTTAAAAAGGGAAATGGTTTTTCATTTATAATTAACATTATTATAATTTTTGAAATAAAAAATTTTAATGAATAATCATAAGAAATCATAGGAAAGTTGTATAGGTTCCTTGAAAAATCGCCATCTTAAAAACCATAAAAACCCATACTTTTGGAAAAACAATATATCTATCTTCCAATACAATTAATTGAAGAATATAATCATTAACCAATGTGCAAGAGTGGTATTTGGGAATACCCATTGTATAAGTTTTATTGGTCTCACCAATGAGAATCAATGGGGATCAACCCTTCTAATATATTTGCAAGTACCATATCATTAATAAAACTTATGAAAACCTCTATTAAAATAGTGTTCAAAACACTTTCAGATATCAAAATACACGTTTTTCATAAAAAAAAATTCAATAAAATACTAAATATAAAATAGGAATGATAATTTTTCTTTGAGGAAAATATTAAATCTTATAGAGTAATCCAAACTAAAAATAATGGTTGTCATGGTGGGAAAATTTATTGTCACCATATACGTTAAATTTTAACTTTCATATTTTATGTTTATCAAAAATGAAAAAACCTATAAAATTTATTTTTGAAAATCATTGAATAAATGTCTGAATGTGAAAAAAAATGAATTTTATATATCATTTATTTTCATATAAAAATATCTAAATCATTAAAAATACGGATATAAATAAAAAGGAGAGTTTTTTAGGGAGTCTGTAATTTTTATTTTTAATTGAAATTCTCATAAGATTATTTAAAATTTAAATGTAAAAAAGTTAAATTCTTTTTAAAATCATTATTTTAAAATTATCTTTAGTTTTTTTTCATAAATTTATAAAAAGATTAATTTTCAAGTGGATATTGTAAAATAATGATTTTTTATTGAAATTTTTAAAATTGTATTAGGCATGTAAAATGTTAAATTTATCTTTAAAATGATTTAATTGTAAAATAAGTTCTATTTTATTTTATATAGGACAATTATATTTTATTTGAATCAGTTTCATGTTGGAATTTTGTATAAAAACATTTCTATAGAATTCATTTTTTTGTAAATAGTATTTATGCACAAAA
Organism: Viscum album; assembly: GCA_963277665.1. NCBI lineage: Eukaryota > Viridiplantae > Streptophyta > Magnoliopsida > Santalales > Viscaceae > Viscum > Viscum album. Next base: position 1,570,895,661 of record OY728120.1, read on the forward strand.
TTTATTTTTTATTAATTATTTAAATTAATCACTCTTTATGAATGAATTTAACTAAACATATATGTTATATTTTAAATGAATTTTTTTAACATTAATTTAATATTTTTTTATTCATAATATTAGAAGAAATAATGTTTTTTGGATAAAATGTATTTTTCTAAAAAGAAGTTTTTGTTTTTGTTTGGGAACATATTTTAAAATATACTTGTGCCCAATATAGGTTATGAATTTTATTAAATGCATTAGATAATTGGAATCAACATGTTCAAAGTTGGAAAATAAAGCTGTTTCATTATGGGGAAATATGAATAGTAACTATGAAATCAATTATCAACTTGATAAAGGGTGAATCATGTTAATATAAGTTAAAACTAATTTATAAGATCATAACTATTAATTTTAATTCTAATTTTGGATAGAAATTCGACCTTCTTCCACTTAAAATCGAGTCATATTTTTTAATTGACACTTTTCCATTAAAATGACTTATAAAATAGCTAAATCAATTAATGTTACAAAATGTCTCTCTATTAACATAAAAATTAAGGAAAAATATTAATAATATTAAAATTTAACTAATTTAAATGATATATTATGAATCATGTTTTTGATATATCTATATTACATTATAGTGTGGTTTGAAATCATTACATTTTAATTCACCCATTTTCTTGATGTATTTAAGGCCAAATTACATGAATTGTTTAAAAACAAAATAAATGATATATTATATTAAATAATGTTTTATTAAATGGTATAAAATTAATATAAATATTAGAATCACAAAAATTAATGGGATATCATTGTAAACATAATACATGGTAAAATTTATGTGTCATTTTTCATTTTTTAGTAATACTGTCAACACTGAATGGGTAGAAAAACATAAAATTAGGATAATTGTCAAAAGGGATAGAAAAGGGCTAAAAAGGAAATATAAGGGTAATAATGCCTTTAAAACCAATATAAATATTTTAAGATTAAAGGGTTTATACTTATATTCATCCTAGACATGTGTCCTATCAATTTGGATCAATCTTGATATCAATATTAATTTATATTAATTTAATATTTTCATAAATTCCAAAAGTACCCCTTCACTCAATTGTAAAAGTGTACCCCTTATTTTATTTATTCATACCAAATTGATACTTATGTATTAAAAAATTTAATAAAATTTTCGTCCCCAATTCCATATACAAATTCTACTGGTGTTGTTATTCCAAAAAGACCAACCTATAGTACATAAGAGGAGATCTAAAATAGTTGTTTCAATGAAGAGGTAATCCCCCTAACTGATCACTTTCTTTTTAATTCTACATTTTCTACCTCTAAATCTATTATATTATAAAAATAATGATATATTCAGTATAATAAACATAACGAAATATTTTTATTATTATGAACCAAAATTTATCTACTCTCACAGCCATTAAAGGAGAAGGGAATGTGTCACTTGTGCGTATATACAACTGGTCATCTCCATGCTGTGATGTAATATATTTCTTATCATCCTAATTAATGGATTTTTTATTTGATTAGTTTAATTTTTATATACGATACTTATGACCTAATTATAATTTTAAATTTATTATATTATATATGTATATAAAACTATATTCTAAACCATTAGAAAATGATTACGTCGCACTAGCATTGGTGTGGACAACAACCGTCACGTATTGAAGTGATTATATTTTTCACTTCCATTTCACCTGAATGATAATAATTTTATTTATAATGAATATATATATTATATATTATATATGAATAATTATTTAAATGATATACATAATTTACCTTTATTTCGTTCAATCCATGGAGAAAATTAAAATAACGTTCATGCATACAAGTGGCCTTCCATCTCCATAAATAGGGTAGAAAAGTTTTCTAAATCAACTTTTATGACATAAAAATACATGTATATAATAAATATATATGATATTTATATCATGATAAAATTTTGTGCATTATTTCACATGATAAAAACAATGGGACCAGTACTACTAAAACAAAACCCAAAAAAATATGTTTTCATCAAGAATAGTGATTTTAATAAAAATATTTTAAAAATTGGTTGGTAAATGGTTATTAGTAAATAATATATGTTCTTATATAAATTTTTATTGTTACATAATATATATATATATTATATAATTATTATACTTCTGTTCCTGATTTTTATGGAGTATGATGGACCTTAGTTGATTGATTTTATTCTAACTTTTATTATAGTCAGGCACATGAATTGTACACCACTTGTTTCTTTTGTGTGATTTATGTACTACCCATTAATGAATTTTATTTTTTATTATTAGGAAAATTATATGGATTTACAAATCCATATAATAATATATCAATCATGGGAATTATAGTTTAGTAGTTATCAAAACTGTAAGGGTTTTATGTTACAATATCATAGTTTATTAAGATAGTTTATTATTATGTTTTCAATTAAGATATATTATAATATACCTATCATGAATATTATGAATATTTTTATCATATTTATATTTATTTGAAATACATTTTTTCCTTTCATTTCCCCCACCTTATGTTCTTAAGATTTTGAAAATATGTTTTTAAGTAAATTCCACATTAATTCTCTCTTCTATTGAATTTTTTTCAATACCCTTGTTTGATGAATATTTTTTAAGAAAATTTTTCTTACTATCATCCTAATATTTCTTAATATAATGTTTTTTCTATTCTTAACTTATTGATATTTTTTTAAGGAAATATTCTTGTCATATTTCAAATGAATAATATAGTGACTTTTCATAAAAACGTATGGGAGAAATGTTTTTTTAAATTATTCACCCTGAACAAAAATTAAAACCCTCATGACCTCTCACTTATTATATGATTCCTAGAAATATTTACAAGGTTCCATTAAATGAAATTTTTTTCTTTAAATTTAGTACTTTTTTATACATTAATAACGTGATTTCCAAATGGAAAGGTCATTTTCATTATGAATGTTTTAATTTTATTTTAATATCATTTATATCAATCATGGAAAAAGGACATTTGTTTACATTGTGCATTATTGGGTTTATGTTCTATGGAAACATTACTTATTGATTCTCTTAGTGGATTATCTCTATGATTAGTTGTTTTAGATAACCTATTTTTTATAAGGGTTACAGTTTGATTAAATGATTAAATTTTTATGAACCTTGTTCCTTTTTATGGGTTATGATATGATGAAATGATTATGAAACCAATTTCCTTTCATGGTCTCTGTTTTGTTTAATTTTTTATAATCATGTGGAATACAGATGGAATATTTTAGTTACATTAGTATAGTTAAATATATCTCCCTCAAATAAATTTCGAATTGATTTATTTATTATGAATTTAATTGGACTAGAATGGGAAGTAAACTCAATTAATTAAGGTAATTTTTCAAATATGATATTGTTGAGAGTGAACATATACTATTATGATAGTTTGACTATTGGGTCCAATACACTTTGATGGTCTTGGAAATAAACCATAACTACTAAGGAAATGATTTTTCATGATTATGTGTATTCCATAAACTTATGTATTATTCCATTTTTAATCTCTCATTGCTCATGCTATTTAATTAGTTTGTGATTCATATCATAAAAACTACCATGATTTACACCATTACTCTTGATTGTGATATAAGATATATGTAATGGTTTTCAAATTTTAATATCATTTTATCACAACTTTATGCTAATGTTTTTCTTATTTTATCATTGATATATCTTTTTTGTAACCTGCCATTATATTTTGGATTACCCTTTCATATGTTTCCCTTTAATATGTTTTAAATAGTTTTTTGGGAATGATATGTGTAAGTTGGTTTCTATTTATGATGGACATAATGGGAGACACTAGTGAATATGTATTTAATGTTTCCATGTTCAAAAATATACAAGACCCATATCCTTATGGAATGGATCAATATTACATGTACTGAATATTCAAATATTAATATATGATTTCTATATATGAAATGAATTAGTATCTATAAGCACTAAAATTATTATTTTCAATGATGGATTAATTAATGTAGATCATGGGATTTATGACGTGAATAGTGGATAACAATCTAAATTTCATGGTAGATGACCAAAATAGAGTAATTATGACAAATTATATTTTTTGAATTACATATTAAAAGAAAAATAGCGAACATGTGAGTTATATTAAAAATATTTATACATTAAAATATTTATTTTTATGCATTAAAATTATGTTACATAGGAACAAAGTATCTACCTTTGTAAAAACTAAATTATTAAATGTATTAAATCAAAGCCTTTATATCTATAAAGATGTTAAATATATATTTCTAATTTTTTAGATGTGGTCAAATATATATCATACACCTATTTATTTTTGAACATTTTTGGAGCCACATGACATTTGAAACATGTTCTATCATTATATTATAATTAAATATTTAGAAAATTATATTCTCACCACTTATAAAGGGATCCCTTAACAATACCTTTATTACAGCACAATGAGACCTTATTTAAATGAAAAAAATTAAAATTATAAATCCTTTATTAACTTCATCCTTTTTATTTAGTATATATTGATAATAAATTTTCTTCATACCTCTTTTTTTTAATAATTTTCCAATGAAATTCTGAATTTATCAACATGAGTATTTATTTTCCAAAAATTAATTTAATTTATTTCCTACTATAAAAAAATTTAAATAATTCCCATATATTTAAATTATTATTTATTTATACTAAATTTTATTATTATATGTTAATAATTTATAACCTTAACAATTTCCAATATGAAAAATAAAATCATTATTTGAATGTTTTCTAGACAACTGCCACCACAAAATGATGAATTCGGTTTATTTCACCAATGAATCTCATCAATGTTAATAATATTAAAATTTTGGAAAAAATTTAACACATATAATATAATTATGAATACGGATATTTATTTTATAATAAAAATTATTTCCCACTAATATATTTATAAATTAACATGATAAATTTTTTTGTGTGGGATACTACATTTATGAATTATCAAATACAATTTTTCATGTAGTTTAATTATTATTTATTAAAACCTCTTGTTTTCAGATTCAAGAAACATTAACTGTATAATAATATAATTATTATTAAATAATAATTATATTATTTCAGATTAAAGAACTCTAATAATCATAATCATCTATTAATTACAGTACATTGATGTTCTGTTCAGTCAGAACACCTATACGGAAAAGGAAATATTATTATATGATAATAATGAATAACAACACCAATATTATGAAAATAGTTCAAATTGACCATTATTAAGGATAACTAGTATTTAAAATAGATAAAAGATAACTAATATTGTTTTTGGGTATAATTGTATATTAATTTTATAAAACTATTTATAACATAAAAATTCTATTAAATATGTAATTAAGATGGTTTTTTATAAAATTAAAATCACTAGACCAGTTATGTTCCACTGATAGCAGGAACTGAATTAGTGGTATGTTCATATTACAAAATCTCTTTTAATTAATCATCATCAACTTTATTCTGGTTCTCTATCAACTTTATATAAACATCATAAATACATCATGTGAATTTTAATTGACATATTGAGTAGAAAAATACTATTAATAAGTTTTAGATGAAAGGACCTCACATTTCCATGTTGTTTATATAAGCCCAAATGGATTCCATGAAATCTCCACATGTGAATATAATAACCACTACAACATTAATAGATTTTTGTGGGGGTGTTTTCACAGTGGTTTACTAAAGTGCATCTGAATGTTTTTTAAAGATTTAGGGGAGGTATTTTATATACAGTTGATAAAACCTTTTTTCAACCTCGACACTGACCCCCACCCCCATGACCCCCTTCTCTTTCCAGCCCTTGAGAGCCCCCTAGTGACCCCTGAAACCCCAGCCCCTCACTGCCTCACTGCCTCACTGATTCTTATCATAGGTAGTCTTTTCTCAATCATTATTTTTTGAAACAGATCCACCAATACTAATGGTATTTTTAATCATTATTAATTGGTATTATAACAATTTTGTATCACAATGTTGACATTAATTAATTGAATGACTAATGATTATATGTCATGGGTGGGATTATTCCTTGGATCACTTTTGGATTATATGATATGGTGGACAAAATTGAGGCTACTAATGAGTGTGGATATCATTGATTAATAATGAATTGAAAAATGGATTAATGTGTGTTTATAATGATATAAAAAGCTTGGTTATTAGATTTTATAACATGATTTTGGCAATTGATTATTATTAATAGGAATTACTGGGAATAATTTGTTAAGAAAATGAATACTAAATTGGAAGGCATATGGTTTTCTAGAGTTAATCATTGAGTATTATGATATAATATTGTTATATGGCTATTATTGGGACCCATTTTGAGTTTCATGCTATAATTATTATATACAAGGCAAGGAACAAATTCACTCTTTAATTCCGGTATAGATTGATTGGATCAGTTTAATGTTGTAATGACTATATAGGGGTATTGGATGAATTTTCTATTGTGATGATTTTATAAATGGATATGACTAGATATCATACTTCTTATAGGGAATGATATGTTTTTAATTGTGAAATGATTATCTAGAGGGATTATACATAATGTTGAAATTCATATACAATGGTATTTTCCCAGTCATTTTGTCATTCCATGGTTCTATGGAGATGGTTGGAATGGGTTTCATACTTTCTCAATGATACTTTGTTAGACGGTTCTTTTATTTGTATTACCTTTAGTTTTCAATTTTGATAAATTTTATCTAGATATTAAATGATAAATTAGTAATTTCTTATTGGTTTATCCTTTTTCCTCTTAGTATTATGTCATACTCTTTCATCTATTTCCATTAAAATGATATTTATTTATATTTTTTATTTCAAATATATTGTAATTTAGATAAAGGGGAATAGTATCCAGGATATATCAGCACACCCTTGTATCTACTTAGAAACCTATGTAATATTAGGAGACATTCTTGACGTCCCTTAAGTGACCTTATTTCACTACATGAGAGAGTTCTAGATCATGTGAAAATATCGGATAAATCCTATAATAATTCTGTGTCTAATATTATAAATTTATATAATAAAATTAGATAAAATAAGGATCCATACATTCTGGTATCAAGTCTTAGTTATTTATTTATTCTTTTAATAAATGTTCTAGATAAACATAACCTTTAACACGGCCATGGGTTTTTTTAGGTTATTTATATAATGGTCAATTGTGCCCAATATTTTTCTTCCTATACTCAGAAGTTAGAAATTAAATTTTAATCAATCAATAAATTAAAGCATGGGGAAATGTTATAAATATTTCTTATTATTGACACATTTATGAACTTATGAATATATTATCTTGAATACCCACCAGTAATAATACATCTCTTCAAGAAGAAAACAAAAGAAGGAAGTAAATTTCTCAATTTGGAATCTTTTATTGAATTCATATGGAGTGGTTAATCATGACTAGTTGAAACATAGTAATCTATATAGGTTATTAATTATATATTCTAAAACAATAAAATATAACATATGTTCTTAATATAAAACCATATAAAATTAGTTTTATCATTCTTATACAGCATGTGTCTCTATATAATTACATTTTTGTGACCTCTTATGAAACCTAGTTAATTACCTTCAGGATTTTTATTGAATAGATATATTTTTCCACCAAAATAACATAAAAAATATAATTATCAAATGATATGATGGTATTTTGTTAGGAATTTTATACAAACTGCATTAAATCACCAAAAACTCACCTACTAAGTATACTACCCAAAATGGATGTCTTATACTTATTAATACACATTGTGCATGTCTATATAGAACCATTTATTTTGATGGATATTACTCTAGTTAATAAAATGGTTTTGCTAACCTAAAATTTTCATTAGAACCCCATGATATTATAAATTATACTTATTAGTGATGGAACAATACATTGGGTTCTAGTTTCATACATACATAACTAATATAAGGTGCATTTACAGATGTATAATATTAATTGGGTTATTTTTCTAACTTATGAAGAAATATTCTATATCTTTATCCCATGACCATTTCTCTAGCTCCACCTTTGAAACTTTCCCATCATCCAAACTTCTATTTCCCTTCCTCTATGATTTCACCTTTTGTATCCTTTAACACACATGAATATCTTAGAAAATATAAAATGCCTCTATTTTCTCCACCCCATTAATAATTTTTTATATATCTATTCATCCATGAATTATGTGAGCTATATAGAAACCCTATAATAAGTCGCTTAGGAAAATTATCTAGGTTGTTTTGTGACAAATTATTATCGATGGCCTTCATGCCTCTTATTTGAAATTGATATATAGTTTGGGATGTGTTGGTAGACATGATATTGTATTTTTGACACTTAATAGGTATATTATGAGAAATTTACTGGCTAGATATCATCTTAAATTTCATTATGTTAGCATGGGCCTTTGGGAAAAAGTGTCTTAGAGGATTTTTTATCTAATCCTAGACATTCTCGAAATCTTTAACATATTTAAATATTTTTTCAACTATTATAAATGAATCTCTTTCCATATTTATTAATGGTTATGTGTTTAATTTTTTTTAACATTGTGTAGGCACATTGTGATGTACGTGGATAAATGATGGATCACATTACTGAGGAACACGCCTTAGTATGTTAAGGGATTGTAGGAGTTTTTAGATTTTTCAATTTATAATCAATTCATTGAAGGGACAATAAGATGTCCATGTCCTGAATGTATATTTATAAGATGGATTAATTAATATGAAGTTTATGAACACTTAATGATTATGAAATTCCCTGGTCAATATTTGGGTTGGATTTGTCCTGGAGAATCGAACATTACAGAAATTTTGAGATCTAATTTCAATCCATAGAATGATCTCCCAAATTTTTTGACAAACGGAAATGAAATGAAAAACATTATAATTGATGCATTTGGCACTTCTAGACACCACCATCAATATCAAACCATATTAGAACCACCAAATGAAGGTGATACTAATAGAAACATGATGGGTGATGTTTTTGAGACTTTAGGACTACCAAATGTAGATTATAATATATCAGTGGATCCTCCTCTTGATTATGTGGAGACTAATGTAAGAGAAAACATCACTGAGGAAAATACATTTGATGATTTCATAGATGATGGAAATCAAGAGTTTTATAGTGGATGTTGGAAATATTCTAAAAGTTATTTTTTTCTGATGTTGTACGATATCAAATGTGTATGGGAAATTACAAATAATGAAATGTACATGATATTGGAATTGTTGCATGTTGCATTTCATGAAGTAAACATCCCCGAGTCATTTTATGATATGAAAAAGGTGTTAACAAGCTTGGTTTGAATTATACAAAAAATATATGTGTGACCCAATGATTATATGCTTTATTGGAGAGAGGATTTATGTTGACAGGATTGAATAAAATTACTTCTTCTAGATGGTTGTTGATGGGTGATGTTAGAAGTGTGTATCAATATACAACAATGAATAATAATAAAAAGAACAAACCTGTAATGTTTTTGTGTTACTTTCCTTTAAAGCCTCGATTGTATATATTTTTTATATCATCGAAAAATGTTGAACACATGAAGTGGAATTATATACATAATAACAAGGATGGGTTAATATGACATCCACAAGATTAAAAACTTTGGTCATCATTTGATTCATTATATCTAGATTTCTAATTTGATCCTAGGAATGTTTGATTGGGATTGTGTACCGATGGATTCAACCCATTTCAAACTTTGAGTACCAGTTATAACATTTTTCTAGTTGTTTTGATACCTTACAATCTACCTCTATGGATGTGTATACAAAAAATTTCCTTTATCATTTCCATGATTTTTTCTAGAAAAAAATTCTTAGAAATGATATTAATGTATACGTTCATCCTTTAAATGGAAAATTACAGCAGTTATGGAGAAAAGTTGTTGAGACATTTGACACTTCTTCTAATATAATGATCAAAATTCATGCTACTTTAATGTGGACCATTAGTGACTTCCTTGACCTTGGAAATTATTTGGTTGGAACACTTACACAGGTATGTATTGTCCTGTTTGTATCTTTGATTATGAGCCCAAACAACTACCTCATAGTAGAAAATGGTCCTTCTTGTACCATCGTATATTTCTCGATGCATCTCATAGATTTCGGCCGAACAGATAAAAATTTAACAGTTTCATTGATCGTCGACCACCTCCAAAGTTGTTAACTAGTTCTGAAATATTAACATAACATGGAAAAGTTGAAACCAAATTTGGGAATTTTTATCATTTGATTGATAATAAGAAATGGGTTTGGAGTGCTTCGTCAAGTGAAATCAGAACAGAACAATGGAAGAAAAAAATTCTATTCTTCAAACATTCGTATTGGTAATTTAATTTTTTGTGGCACAATATTGATCTAATGCATATTGAGGAGAATTTTAGTGAAGCATTGACCTTCCCATAGCTTAATGAGCATGGAATGTCAAAGGACAATCTCATTTCTTGGAAAAACATACAAGTAATGAACATAAAATGTGATCTCTGGCTAGATGAGAATGAAAAGTATGCTCCATCAGTTTTTACAATGAAAAATAGGGATGAAAATACATTCCATTGAATTTTAAGGAATTTGAATGTATCTGATGGGTATTCAAGTAACATCGTGAGGTGTGTTAACATAAAGAATCATAATTTACATGCATTGGAATTTCATGATTCACATATTGTGTTACAGTAGTTACTACCATTGGCATTGGGTATATTATTACCTGTAAACGTTATTACTGTTGTACTCCAATTGTTCACATTTTTTAGGAAACTATGTGAATATATAAACATCCATTTCAGATTCACAACCTTCATGAGCGGTTTCTATCGACACTTTATACAATGTAGATTATCTCTCCTCCGTTGTTTTTCACTGTCATGATTCATTTAACTCTGCATTTTGTTGAGGAAGCTAAATTAGGAGGCCTCATTCATTATCGATTGATATATCTAATTGAGGGGTACATTATTTAAATTCTTTTTAGTTAAGTAAACAATTTTTGGCACGTAAATAAATGCATAATTATGTGTTTTTGATTTCACAAATACCTTGGGAATTGGAAATCATATATGAGAAATTATTCTCAACCAGAAGGCTCTATTGCTGAAGGAAATTTGGAATAAGAGTGTCTTACCATTTGTTATAGACACTTGGAAGATATTGTGACAAGATTTAATCGTGTTGGATGTGTTGATGACACATCTAATAAATCTCAAATACATGGTAAATCAAAGATATTTCCTACCATTTTAAGATCAGTTGGGAGGACCTCCAATCATACACTAATAGAAATTGAATAATTAAAGGCACATAAATATGAGCTACATAATAGTGAACTTTCATAACCTTTTATAGATCATTAGAGGATACAAAAAAAGAGATGAATGAGAGAATGAACACAGAATGTGAAATATATAAAAAAACAGTTAATAAGGAGCTTGTAAAATGACTATCACAACATGTAGGTTCATAAATATTGTAATAAATAAGAATATTAGGTTGACACATATATTTTTTAATTCTTATGAATTATATTTCTTTTTTCGGGTCATGAATACTAATACTTGAGTAGAGTTGTTAGAATATTTAATGTTTCTTTCTTGAGGTCCTCTAAAACAAGTTAGAAAGTATGTTTCTTAAAATGTGAATGGATTTAGATTTTGTACAATCGATCGAAAGGAGGGATTGAAAACACACAATAGTGGTATATTTAAAATTGCTGAAGTTGGATACTATAGAAATCTATCTAAGATTATTTAATTACTCTATCATGGGTATTTTTATTTATTTTATTCAAATTCAATTGGGTTGATATTATCATATGTTTTAAAAGATATTCCTTGCAATTTACTTTTGTGAACTTCCCTCACGTGATGGATGTTGGTGATCATGGACTACATGATCTATATATCATATCATTTCTAGAAAAAATGATATATTATATAAACGATGTTTTGGTTGAAGGGTGTAGTGTAGTTGCACACGTAAAACAAAGAGGATTGTATGAAATGGGAGATGAAGTGGAAGATTTGACCTCTAACATTGAATTTCATCAACAACAAGAATCAGAATTATTTTTCAACCATGATATTGAAAATATTAGTCTAGAAAGGATTAATCAGTTGTATAAAGTAATGGAGTATGAAACCAACATAATTAATGGAGAAAATGACCATATGTACATTTATGTATTCATTTAGCAACCACTTATTTTATTTGTTCAATCTTTCATTATCATTGTTATGTATATTTTGTTTGTTAGTACTTTGCATCTATTATATTTTTTAATTTTTTGTTTCTATATAAATTTTTTGTTATATATGTTCTGAAAATAATTTTATTTTATTAAAATATAGGAATTACAAGGAGGAAGCGATATACTATTTCATCGACCACATCGACTGATGACGATCCATATTTCCCCCTCTCTAAGACATCTGAACAACCATCCACCTTCCCTATTGCACCATCACCCCCTGAACCGCCTATCACACCCTCTCTGAGCATCCAATCAGTAGCTCAGTCGTTGCCTCCCACTTCAAGTGCCTCAATAGTGGGGGAGCGACACGATACTTCTAGTTCATCATGGGGAAACTAGAGGGTGACTGGAAAATGATGATTAGATCTATATGCCTATAGTTGGAGAATGATGTTTTCTATTACCAAATAATGGTAATTTTAATACATTATGGTGTAATTTAATGTTTTTTTATTAATATTTTCAAAATGAATATCTTTGTACAGATGTTTTCCACATTACGGTTGCTGATGTGATATCAAAAAAGTGGACATTGAAAAATTAGGTCTAAAAAATGGAATGTCTTTAAATGGATAATGTGGGGCGATGTCAACGAGACTACATTGACCACCCAATAGATGTATGAAAAGATACATGATGGGGTACCTAGAGGGAATTGGAATATATTTGTTGAAATACTTTGTGATGAGAAGGAGATGGTATTTAAATATACATTACTATAATAATCTCATTTAACATTTATACATGTATATGAAGATGAGATAACATTGAATAATATACAATAAAATTTCATTTTATTTATTTCAGGATCTTTCAAGATTGAATGCATCATGCCAGGCTAAGTAGGTTATCCCTTACACTACGGGGTCAAAGAGTTTTTCTTGAATCCGATTTTCTCTGGTAATATTTTCATTATATTAAATATTAATAGGAAATATTATTTTTTAAATATATTAAATCGTTTATTTATGTTTGTTTAATGAAATCACATTGTTTAGGGAATAATGCATCCTGATCATAAGTGTGGGACAATGTTCACTAAAAATCTAATATAAGTTTTGTTAATGAGCCTGTTAAAGAAGATGGGGTATGAAATCATTCTTAATTATAATAACTTTTTATCATTTATTACTATGTTAATATATATTTATTCTAATATGAATTCTATTTGATTTATAGGTAAAAATTAAAGAACTGTGGGATGCCAATCCTATGCAGTCCTACTTAGACTCCTAGGATGACTTTGTTGCTAAAGACCTTTGGAAGGTGCATACTATTAGAGTGTGTGGGATGTGTTTAGGACATGTATCATCTGAGGTCACTGGTAGACCATTAGGGATTCTAGTTGCATCTAATTCTAGTTATAGTCAGTCCATACCCCGAGATACTCAGAGAGAGATTGTTTTCTATGAAACATAGTTCACGACCATGGGCTCAGATATCCTCTTTGTAGAAATCATTGATTGATTTATATTATAAGATGGTCGGATCTACCCCAAGTGGTATTTCATCGACTAATAGTGTGCAGGTAAATTGACAAAAATCAAAATCATTTTTTTAAAACAAATTATTGGTTTTATGTTTAAATATAAATATACAATATTAATTAATTTTCAATATAATGTTATTTTAGGAGGTATCAGAAAGTAGAGATGGAGGTGGAAAGGGTGACGAGCACTGTTAATCATTCAACCGTGATTAGTTGTTTTGCTGATACATTGGACAAATATAGTAATAGTCAGTTTGTATATGTATCATGTGAGATATATAGTTTCCAACAAACATTTTCATAACCTAATATTTTCTTGATTTATCATGTTAAATTTTATGTATTATAAAGATTTATAATGTTTCCTTTTATGTCTTGATTTATCGAGTGGGGTATTCACCATATATGTTCATTTTTTTGTCATGGATCATGTTTTATGATTCATTTTTCCTAATTTTATTAGGTTTGTTACCCAAGGATGAACGATCAAAAACATATCATATAGTAATATGAATAAATACAATCATAGTTAATTGAAAAGGTCCCCTATGAAATTTTTTCCTATGTATATGAGGAGAAGGATGAGATGTGTGGGAACAATTTTTGTGAGAAATAAATAAAAAAAATTAATGTGAATGAGTAAGGGTCTCACCTTTAGGTTATAACCGGTGTGATTATAATTTTCACCAAGGCCTGTTATAGGAGATCCCAACATCATTACATATATTTAAACATCATGAATCAATCCACATATAGTTTTTCTATAATACCCCTATTCATAGTAGGCTCTTTCATAGGGTAAGAGTCATTTTTTCCATAACCTAGGTTTATGGATAAAGAACCATGTGCTAAGGATCCTTATGTAGATTTGGATAATATGTAGAGGAAGAACGGTCTTATTTGGTAGAATACTCTAAGAAGATTCATGTCTTACAAGATGGACCATGCATCACATATTTTATCATCATGTGAAAATGACTAAAATAATATATAGTTTAAGATCATATAAAAAATACCTTATTACATGAGGTTTAATATAGTTTAAACTATTTGCTTAAAATTAAATGAACTTGTCTCGATGCCAACCCTTTGGATAGAAAACCAATGTGAATGAAGAAACTGAGTAACTAAGATAATGTGGGGGATTTTATATCGGTTTTTTTGTTGGGTTTGAGAATGGACATTTAAGATTCAATATGTATCCCATGAAAATATGAATCAATCAACACATAGTTCTTATAATTTTGGGAAAAATATGATCACCTTGACATATAATTGAGAAATAATATCGAAACCAACATAAATAGAATGGTTGTAATGGTACTTACCCTTTATGATCTTCCCATTGTGCGTTATCAAGTCTCTGGGATGTTTAGGGAGAGTTTGTTTTGGGGATTTTTCGCTTGAGGAGGTGTTTTAACCTTTTAAAGGCTACCATAGCATGTGCAATGAATTTTCTAGATATGAAGGATGTAGTTTTATATTGGGAAAGCTATAGTGTAAAATGGGATATATAACCATGACGTGGGGATGACATGGTCCTATGCATGTTATCCTAGTGGTTTTCATATGCACTATGGGAATCTTCTAATGTCCTTGGGTGGGCATGAAATATCGGAGGACCACCTGTCCAAAATAGATATCCTAAACTCACCACATTGTATCCTTGGGAATGTTGAAGGTAAACGGGTTAGGAAATGGGAACTAGGTCATGGATTCTATATATGGAAGAATATAGAAGAACCACTATGGCGTAGACCACTCCATGTTCTATGATTTGGAAATACCATGATTTTGTATTTCATTGGATAAATGGTCTATATAATATTAATAATGATAATGAAGGCTTAATTTAAATTTAAGGGGAAGTAGAAATCACATGATTTTCACTTATTCTTCTTATTTATTCTTATAAGGCCACACTTACACGGTTTTCTAATTAGGGCTTATTTTGATAAAGTGTGTTGTTTTGGTTTTTATAAAACATTATATGTGTGTTTTATAACTTCACCACTTATGAAAACAACTAAGAATATATATAGAACTATTAAACTAGTTTCCATTGCAATATTGTATTTAAGTTTTAATTCCCTTTATAATAGTTAAATAATTATTATAAAAAACCCTTACGAAAATTAAATTATGTCTGGTGGTTATGATGTGAAGTGGTTATGATGTGTGGTGGTGATGATGTGGGGTGGTTGTGATGCGGGGTGGTTGCGATTTGTTGTGGTCATGATGTGTTATATGTGGTATCAATTGGAAAGGTTTTTTTTTCAGGGAATTTGTAATGGGGGAACTGTATCAGCTGCATTTTTGTTGTAAATATGTGATTAGCGGCGGTATTAACGGTGTAACACCCCGACCCTAGTTACCTAGAGTCGGTGCACTATTACATAACATTGAAATGATCACAAGAAAGATCAAATCTCGAAAGACCGATTGGTATAGTAGCCTTGGAAACACTAGATATATTCATAAGTCTTACATTACATCATAAAAATGAAAAGTACAACAATATATTTTCTGCATATTCCACACTCATATCCCCACAAACTATCCCTAAAGGTCATTCATAAATTACTTCTTCACATCCTGGGAAAAATAAAACATAGAAAAGGGGTGAGATCAAATGCCCAGTAAGGATAACAATATAGAGGAAACTTTCATAAATAAGAATAAACATTTACGGCAATGTATAACATAAAACAAAAGCCTTTTAGACATGAACTTCAACATATTATGGAAAAAATAAAATGAAATAATTCCATTTACTTATTCACATGGATATTTTACTAATCTAATAATCACATGAAATATCAATAACCACTTTCATAATAATGGATTGCATAATGCCAGACTATCGTAACCACATAGACAAGGCCTCGTGCCAAAACTACAAATAAGATTTTGCCAAGGCCTTCTGACAAGACAATAGTTTGTCTCATTAGACCTACCGATGTATCAAGGAGCTATAGCGGGCTCCACCTATCACATATTAAGTCCAATGCATTCCCATATGAAAAGGTTTAAACATAACATAAACATCCGTATTAAAACTAGTATACGAAATGTAAATATTTCATCCATAAACATTTAATGGTATAAAAATATCACATCCACAGTCAAACATATTACAAAACCTTCAATACAATTTAGAATTTTTGTATCATAATAAATCAACTTCAAATAAGCGTAAAATCCATCAAAGGATGTTGACATAGATGAAATCAAAACTCCTTTTAGAGAAATATCTCATTCTATTTTGAAATCATTTAAGTGTCATATATTCATAAAATAAGACATTTTCTTTGAAAATATTCTTATAATCTTGTAAGGTAATATTCGATGATTTTATAATGGTGGAAAATAATATCACCTGCCCTATAAGTTAAAAAAACATTCTTACCTTAATTCTGTCGAAAAGGTTAAAAAACACATTGTTTAGAAAACGACGGAATGATTACTTTATAAAACTCTTATAAAAAGTAAAACAAGGGTATAAATGACTTTGACCCATATTATTTTAAATAGTAAAGATGTTTTGAAATACATTTTTAAGAAACATGTATGTGGATGATAAAGAGATCCCAGTAGATTATTACGTATAAACAACCTTCGATAATGAAGAGATTGTGAAATAACCCTTACCTTGTAGTTTTCCTTGGTTGGGGTAGGTTAACCTCTTGTATAATGGTGAAATAATTGTTATTAAATTATACAATAATAATATACATTAATATGATATCATATATGATCTTTTCACATTGATTTGTTAATAATATCTTAGTATTATCGTTGTTTCGGGTGTTAACTTACTCATTCTATTTTATATGTTTTGTTATGTAATCCATGTTTGTAATGGATAGCTTTTATATTAATCATATCCAGAATAATATCAAGTCCTTAGATACTATTATTAGTCATAAAATAAGAATTATACTTGAATGGATACGATGGAGAATGAATCTCATCGCGTTCATGGAGACGGTAGTCCGTACGTACGCACGAGCGACAATATCATTCTTTTGATATTAAAATAATATATAATTGGATGGTATATCATATATAAAGAATCATTATCATGATATATGTATTATTTACATGAG
The DNA here is from genome assembly GCA_963277665.1 of Viscum album. Lineage (NCBI taxonomy): Eukaryota > Viridiplantae > Streptophyta > Magnoliopsida > Santalales > Viscaceae > Viscum > Viscum album. The sequence continues at coordinate 1,570,913,625 of OY728120.1, forward strand.
TTACACATCATTATTATATCCATCCAAATAATAATTTATTGAATAACAATTACACCACGACGTGGAGACGGTAAGCCGTACGTACGCACGTATGGTGACATGTTATTCAGAGGAAGGATAGAATACTGAATATGGTTGTACCATATTTATAATAAAATCACAGTATATATAAGATACTGGAGTTATTATTTTATAATGGTAATAACAAAGAAGGAAGAAGTGGAAGAAGAAAGGAACTTGGAAAAGGGTGGTGAAATCATTACCTCTTCTTCAAGTTCTTCCTTTTGATTTGATCAAAAGGGCTCCTTAGGTTGGATTTATGATCAAACTAATGCCTCTAGATTGTAGTGAGTGAAGTTGGAAGAGAATTGGGGCAGAGTTTGGCCGAACCAAAAGGCTTTTAAGGTGTGAATAAATGAGAAGGATGAGTGCCCTTTTATAAGAGGGGTGAGGGGCACCTTTGGAAAAGCTAGAAATATTAATTTATAATAAATTCATATTCGGTTTCTAATGGCTCCAAAGTTTATTATTTAGAGGTTAAGGTAGGGATGGATCGTAAACCACTTAACCAATAGAATTTAGACAGTTTTGGGTTACTATATTAAATTTATCTTTATGTATTAACTCTAAGTAAATTAGTTTCACTTTTACAATGTCTCATTGTATTTTTATATTATATGGTTAATAAACTTACCATATACATCCAAGAGACCCCCAAGTGGTCCATTAATGATACACCTATCATGATATAAGTCTCTTGGACGAACCTGAGATATTTAGGAATTTAATATCAATTCATAATATAATATTTGTTTTAAAAACCCTTTTATGTCAATTTTGAAACTATCCAATAGTTTATTTTTTTGAAACTCATAACAGAATGATTACTTCGAACTAAGTCAATTAAATCAATCCTAATATGTCCTAGTATCCTAAAAAATTAGTTTAATTCATTAAAAGTCTCAAATTATATTTATTTGGGTATTTATAATATCAATTATTTTAATTTTTCACTATTATTGTAATTACTGCATCATCATTGTGTCATAATTAAATTAAATTATTTAATGTGTAAAAATTATAAATAAAATATAATTATTTAGTAAATCTTATTATCATTCTAATGAATATTTACAATCGAATTTATCTTATGTATAACCCTATATTAAAAATGTTTTTGTAAATAAACTTTGATTTTAACTCTTTTAACTCTTCTTTGAATTAAATAATAATAAATGTCTTAATCTAATCCAAGTGGACCTAAATGATAATATTTTATTCCAAAGGTTGTTTTTGGTCGAGTTACACTTGTCCAATAGAATTAGGTCATGTGTTAGGGTAATATTAATATCATTTTTACCCTTAATTACCCTATTTACTTATAACCGTGGTAAATAAAAGTAAAAAGTTACTATTTACCAAAAATTATTTCCATCTCATTAAACCACATTTTCCTTTTTTATATTAACCGTGTCTCTCGGATTTTTAAAATTTCATTCACAGAAGCAAAAAAATTAAGTTTTATGAAAAATTTCAGTTTTTTAACTACCACTTAGTAGTTTCACTATTCATAAAAAAATTGATGTTTTTCAGAACAATGCCAAAATTTCACCCTATTCTATAATTGATATTCCGAATTCAAAAATAAGTTCTATTTTACAAAATTAAAAACATATAAGTTTCATAAATTAATTTTATAATTAATTCCCGCTGTCACAAAAAATATCTTGTTTTTAAGAAACAATATATATCAAAAGATTGACAATAGTTTAGGTCCAATTTCAAAGTGAAATTAATTCTAATGAACACCATTGGATAAAATGGTAAAAATATATTCTAATTATACTCTAAAACCACTCAATAATATAATTTATCACTATAAATTATTTTGATTAAAAAAGTTGTTTTTAAGTATTTTTCACTATTCATAAAAATTGGAAGTTCTCAGAAAAATACCAAAAATTCATCTTAGGATAATTTCGATATTCCGAATCAAAAAATGAAGTCCATTTTGAAATATAAAACATATATATGATTTCAAAAAGTAGGTATTACTATTCATAACGGCTAGTTTGATTGGTTTTGGTGTGTTAGAACTCGATGTTGCGTACAACACACGCTATCGCATTATTCAAAGAGAAGCGTACCTTAGAAGCTTGGGGTGTTACATTCTACCCTCCTTCAAATAATTTCTTCCTCGAAATTTCTAGAATACTACCGCATGAAACGAATTGGGTGGTTCTTCATCATAAGTTCCTCGGGATCCCATGTTGCCTCTTCCATCTTATGGTTTCTCCACAAGACATTTACCAGACGATTCGTCCGGTTTCTCAGTACTTGTTCTCTCGTATCAAGAATCCTGACGGGGTCTTCACAGTAAGACAGATTGGGTTCCATTTCTAACTCTTCATAAGTGAGTACATGCGTTGGGTCAGGCATGTATTTCCTCAACAGAGATGTGTGGTACACATCGTGAACTTTGGAGAGACTTGGCGGCATTGCCAATCTGTAAGCTACAGCCCCAATTCATTCTAGAATTTCGAAAGGTCTGATGTACCTGGGACTCCATTTACATTTCTTACCAAAACGTATAACTCCCTTCCATGGAGGTACCTTCAGGAAAACATGATCACTGACTTGAAATTTGAAATCCTTCCTTCGATTATCGGCATAGCTCTTCTGCCTACTTTGAGCTATTTTGATGTGATTTTGGATTACCTTCACCTTTTCCATCATTTCCTCCACCAGTTCTGGACCTACAAGTTTTCTTTCACCAATGTCATCCCAACAGGTTGGTGTGTGACATCTCTTTCCATATAACGCTTCATATGGTGCCATATGAATACTCAAATGGAAGCTATTGTTATAGGAAAATTCTACCAAAGGTAAATAATGATACCACATACCCTGAAAGTCAAGTGGGCAAGATCTCAACATGTCTTCTAAGGTTTGAATAGTCCGTTCTAATTGTCCGTCTATCTGAGGGTGGTAGGCAGTGCTCAAATGATGTTCAGTATCCAAGGATTTCTGAAGAATCTTCCAGAATCTTGAAGTAAAACAGGGATCACGATTAGAAACAATCGATAGGGGTACTCCATGAAGTCTCACAACTTCTTTAATATATAGTCTTGATAGACATTCCAATGGTAGATCTTCTCTTATAGAAAGAAAATGTGCTTACTTGGTAAGATGATAAACAATAACCCATATTGAATCATTCCTTCTAGGAGTCTTTGGTAGCCCCATGACAAAGTCTATCGTAATATTGTGCCATTTCCACTCTGGTATGGGAAGAGGTTGCATGACTCCTCCAGGTTGTTCCCTTCCAGCTTTCACTTGTTTAAAAACCATACATCTTGACACAAAATTAGTAATCTCCCTCTTCATATTGTCCCACCAAAAATGTTCCTTCAAATCTCTATACATTTTGGTGCTCCGAGGGTGTATAGAGAAATTGGAACTATGAGCATCATCCAACAATTCCCTTTTTAGATCAGGTATATCGGGAACAAAAAGTCTCTACCCGAATTTCAAAATTCCATCTTCAGACACAATGTCTCTCAATCTCCCATCATTCACAGCTTTAATCTTCTTTTGAAATTCTTCATCATCAGTCTGAGAACTCTTAATCCTTTCTTGTAATGATGGTTTGGCAACCATTTGAAAAAGCATTGATGTTTCAACTTCCCTGGTTATTCCCATGTCCATCTTCACTAGATCCATCAAAATTTGATCCCTTTCAATTGTCATCACGTTCAAAAATCCATGGTCTTTTCTTCTCAAAGCATCATCCACCTTTTTTTCTTTCCCCGGGTGGTAGTGTATCGTACAATCATAATCTTTGAGTAATTCAAACCATCTCCTTTGCCTCATGTTGAGTTCTTTTTTGAGAAAATATACTTCAATCTCTTGTTATCAGTATAAATCTCACATTTTTCACCATAGAGGTAGTGACTCCATATCTTCAAAGCAAAGATCACAGCTGCTAACTCTAGATCATTAGTAGGATAGTTTTGTTCATGAATTTTCAACTGTCGTGATGCATAGGCAATAACTCTATCATTCTGCATAAGGACACAACCAAGTCTTTCTTCGATGCATCACTATAAATAACGAACCCATCTTTCCCCAATGGTAGAGTCAATATTAGAGCTTTGACTAATCTTCACTTCAGTTTTTCAAAACATTCTTCACACTATTTTTTCCAATGAAATTTAACCCCTTTACTTGTGAGCTTCATTAATTGGTTATCCAATCGGGAAAAATTCTGGACGAAACGTCGATAATAACCTGCCAAACCAATAAAACTACGTACCTCAGTTATATTCGTTGGTGCTGGCCATTCTTGGATTTCCTTGGTCTTAGAAGGATCAACAGAGATTCCATCTTTAGAGACAATATGGCCAAGAAAAGAAATCTCATGAAGCCATAATTCACACTTGCTAAGCAGTCCATATAATTCATGTCTTCTCAGAGTCTTCAAGATAATGCGCAAGTGATTTTCATGATCTTCGTAGCTTTTGTAGTATACCAAGATATCATCAATAAATACCACCACAAATTCATCGAGATATTCCTTGAAAACTCTATTCATCAGATCCATGAATACAGAGGGTGCATTAGTCAATCCAAAAGGCATTATAGTAAACTCGTAATGCCCGTACCTGGTTCGAAATGCTGTCTTCGGAATGTATTCTTTCATCACACACAACTGATGGTATCCAGATCGAAGGTCAATCATTGAAAAGTATTGAGATCCATGCAGTTGGTCAAATAAATCATCAATGCGTGGTAGGGGATACTTGTTCTTTATTGTCATAGCATTGATCTCCCTGTAGTCGATACATAACCTCATAGATCCATCTGTATTTTTAACAAAAAGAACATGGGCTCCCCATGGAGAAACACTGGGGAGAATAAATCCCTTATTACTAAATTAATCTAGTTGATTCTTTAGTTCAACTAATTCTACAGTGGCCATTCTATATGGTGTCTTCGATATAGGCCTTGATCCAGGAATTAAATCAATGGAAAACTCAACTTCTCATTCTGGAGGATGTCCAGGTAAATCTTCCGGAAATACATCTACATATTCTTTCACAATAGGTAAATCCTCTATTTGAACATTCCATTCCTCACCCATAGTCATTTCATTATCTTCCTCCCCAATAATTGAATTTAGTTGAGCTACTGGGGGTGGATATAGATAAGAATTAGGTGGTGATGATTCTTCTCTAAAGATAAGGTGTTCCTTATCATCATTATCAAGAATCGTAACCTATTTCTTCTTACAATAAATCATTGCATCAAATTCCGAAAGCCAATCCATACCGAGGATGATATCAAACTCAATCATAAGTATGACGATGAGATCAGCAGATAAAGAACACATATGTGCTCTAATGGGAACTGATTCACAAAACATTGTTGCAATGATACTTCCCTTAAGAGTTTTAACTAAAAACTCCATTGTTAAATCAAATTGAAAATATCTAATTTTCGTAGAAAACTGGGAAGATATGAAACAATTTGATGATCTACAATCAAATAATTCATTTTCTAAACTTGAGGAAACCATTAAATTACCTACCACCACGTCTTTCGGAGCTTCTACCTCAACAGTGGTGATAGCATAAGCTTGGCCTTGATCCCTTGGCCTTTTCTGAGGAAATTTCTCCTGATGCTTAGGACATTCATTTGCATAATGTCCTATCTCCCTGCAATTATAGCACTAAACATTGGTAGCTTCCTTCTTCCCTTTGCAATCACGAGCTTGGTGGCCTTTTTCACCACACTTGTAATAGATACCCATTCCCTTCAAGAATGTATCGTGGTGTTTCTTCCCACATTTACCATAGGATGAATATTCAACCTTTCCCTTCTTCCACTTATTTCCATTCCCAGATTGATTAGCAGATCTCTTCTTCTCTTGCTTTTCTTTAATGTCATAAGACTTAGACAATCCTTTTTTGGTCTTGATAGCACATGAGACAATGTCTTCGTACGACAAGAAGGATTGTGAGACTAATGCTCGATGGAGAAATGGTTTTAACCCATCAAAGAAACAATCAATCATACTTCTTGGGTTACGTATATAATCTCCAGCATACCTTTATAACCTTGTAAAGTTAGACTCATACTTTGCGACATTATCATCCTCCTTTTTTCTCAGACTCAGAGATTGCCTTTCCATATCAGCTCGATGGTCGCGAGGAAAGTATTTTTCTAAAAACAGATCTTTGAACTCCCTCCATTCAATATTTGATACTTCAACATCTTCCTTCATATTTTGAATCAATGACCACCATTGATCAGCATCTCCAGTGAGGTGGTAAACTGCCATGATAACTTTTTCCCTTTCACTACTCCCCAAAGCCTGAAATATTTTCTCTAGGGAATTTATCCATTTCTCAGCTACTAAGGGATTTGTACTCCCATTGAATGTTTGTGGTTGTTGCCTCATGAATCAATCTAACATTGATCCTCCACGCTGTGGATCAGGGTGCTCCATACGGGTAAGGTTATTATTCATAACCTGAGTAAGTTGTCCCAGTATGGTGATTAGCTGATCGACACCAGTTGCATCACCATCTCCACTATAATTATCTTGAGAAGGAGGTCAATCCCTACATGGATTTCGTGCATTGATACGGTTTCCATTTCGTCCACTAGGCTCCATTTCTAAACAATGGCATAAACTAGATCAATTTATGAATCAAAATATATAATCTCAAACTTATAAAACACTTAACATAAATTGAACTATTTATGGATATAATCCATAATCATAAGAATGTTTTCTTTGAGTAAGCATATACTGATAAACCCTTCATAATGATTTGTAAATAAAATTATAGTTATCCTAAGAATATCCCCCGTGAGTGTTGTAACCAAGAGTGCAGCAAGGTCCATTGTCGTGCACCAGTTCCCGTTCGAGTCTAACTCGAAGCGGTGTTTTCGAGTTTTACCCCTAGGTACATCTGTGCCAGAGCCGCCTCTACCTGCTCGTATCCAGACAGGGATGTATTTCTCGGAAACCTCACAAAATTTCTACAATATCAAAATTCTAGGAAGTTCTTCTATACTAATCCTCAAAGTTCATCTTAGGTCTACGTGCTCTAATCAGAGTTTATCTAAATCTAGCTTCCAAGGATTGCACTAAACTTCCTCTGATACCAACTGTAACGCCCCGACCATAGTTACCTAGAGTCGGTGCATTATTACATAACATTGGCATGATCACAAGAAAGTTCAAATCTCGAATGACTGATTGGTTTAGTAGCCTTGGAAACACTATATATATTCATAAGTATTACATTACATCATAAAAATGAAAACTACAACAACATCTTTTCTTCATATTCCACACTCATATCCCCACATACTATCCCTGCAGGACATTCATAAATTACTTCTTCACATCCTGGGAAAAATAAAACATATAAAAGGGGTGAGCTCAAATGCCCAGTAAGGATAACAATATAGCGGAAACATTCATAAATAAGAATAAACATTTAAGGAAATGTATAACTTAAAACAAAAGCCTTTTAAACATGAACTTCAACATAGTATGGAAAAAATAAAATGAAATAATCCCATTTACTTATTCACATGGATATTCTACTAATCGAATAATCACATACAATATAAATAACCAGTTTCATAATGATGGAATGCATAATTCCAGACTATCATAACCACATAGCCAAGGCCTCTTGCCAAGACTACAAATAATATTTTTCCAAGGCCTTGTGCCAAGACACAAGTTTGTCTCATGAGACCTACCGATACATCTAGGAGCTATAGCGGGCACCACCAATCACATATTAAGTCCAATTCATTCCCATATGAAAAGTTTTAAACATAACATAAACATCCATATTAAATCTAGCATACGAAATGTAAATACTTCATCCATAAAATATGAATGGTATAAAAATAGAACATCTACAGTCAAATATATCACAAAACCTTCAATACAATATAGAAGTTTTGTATCATAATAAATCAACTTCAAATAAGCGTAAAATCCATCAAAGGATGCTGACATATATGAAATCAAAACTCTTTTTAGAGAAATATATCTTTCTATTTTGAAATCATTTAAGAGTCATATATTTATAAAATAAAACATTTTTTATGAAAATATTCTTATAATCTTGTAATGGAATCTTCGATGCTTTTATAACAGCGGAAAATAACCACACCCTCCGTATAAGTTAAAAAAACATTCTTACCTTAATTCTGTCGAAAAGGTTAAAAAGCACATTGTTTGGAAAATAACAGAAAGATTCCTTTATAAAACTCCTATAAAAAGTCAAAAAAGGGTATAAATGAATTTAACCCATATTCATTTAAATAGTAAAGATGTTTTGAAATACATTTTTAAGAAACATGGATGTGGATGATAAAGTGATCCCAGTAGATTATTACGTATAAACAACCTCGGATAATGAAGAGATTGGGAAATAAAACTTACCTTGTACTTTTCCTTGGTTGGGGTAGGTTAACATCCTATATAATTATGAAATAACTTTTATTAAATTATACAAGAATAATATACATTAATATGACATCATATATGATCTTTTAACATTGATTTGTTAATAATATCTTAGTATTATCGTTGTTTCCGGTGTTAACTTACTCGTTTTCTATTATATGTCTTGTTACGGAAGCCATGTTTGTAATGGATAGGTTGTATATTAATCATATCCAGAATGATATCAAGTCCATAGATACTATCATTAATCATCAAATTAAAATTATACTTGAATTGATACGATGGAGAATGAATCTTATCGCGTTCGTGGAGACCGTAGTCCGTACATACGCACGAGCGACAATATCATTCTTTTTATATTAAAATAATATATAATTGGATAGTATATCATATATAAAGAATAATTATCATGTTATATTTATTATTTACATGAGTTACACTTCATTATTATACCCATCCAAATAATAATTTATTGAATAACAATTATACCACGACGTGGAGATTGTAATCCGTACGTACGCACGTATGGTGACATGTTATTCAAAGGATGGATAGAATACTGAATATGGTTGAACCATATTTATAATAACATCACAGTATATATAATATACTGGAGTTATTATTTTAGAATAGTAATAACAAAGAAGGAAGAAGTGGAAGAAGAAAGGAACTTGGAAAAGGGTGGTGAAATCATTACCTCTTCTTCGGGTTCTTCCTTTTGATTTGATCAAAAGGGACCCATAGGTTGGATTTATGATCAAAATAAGGAATCTAGGTTGTAGTGAGGGAAGTTGGGAGAGTATTTGGGCAGATTTTTGACGAACCAAAAGGCTTTGAAGGTGTGAAAAAATGAGAAAGAGGAGTGCCCTTTTATAAGAGGGGTGAGGGGAACCTCTGGAAAAGCTAGAAATATTAATTTATAATAAATTCATATTCGGTTTCTAATGGCTACAAAGTTTATTATTTAAAGGTTAAGGTGGTTATGGGTCTAAAAACACTTAACCAATATAATTTAGACAGGTTTGGGTTACTATATTAACCTCATATTTAAGTGTTAACTCTAAGTTAATTAGTTTCACTTTTACAATGTCTCTTTGTATTTTTATATTATATGGTTAATAAACTTACCATATATATCCAAGAGTCCCCAAAGTGGTCCATTAATGATACACCTATCATGATCTAAGTATCTTGGAAGAACCTTAGATTTTTAGTAATTTAATATCCATTAATAATATAATATTTCTTTAAAAAAACTCTTTTATTTCAATTTTGAAACTATTCAATAGTTGATTTTTTTGAAACTCATAACAGAATGATTACTTCGAATTGAGTCAATTAAATAAATACTAATATGTCATATTATCCTATAAAATTATTTTAATTCATTAAAAGTCTCAAATTATATTTATTTGGGTATTTATAATATCAATTATTTTAATTTTTCACTATTATGGTAATTACTCTATCATTGTTGTGTCATAAAAAATTAAATTATTTAAGGTCTAAAAATTATAAACAAAATATAATTATGTTGGAAATCTTATTATATTTCTAATGAATATTTAAAATCGAATTTATCTTATATATAACCCTATATTAAAAATGTTTTAGTAAATAAACTTTGATTTTAACTCTTTTAATTCTTCTTTGATTTAAATAATAATAAATGTCATAATCTAATCCAAGTGGACCTAAATGATAATATTTTATTCCTAAGGTTGTTCTTGGTCGATATAAACTTGTCCAATAGAATTAGGACATGTGTTAGGGTAATATTAATATCATTTTTACCCTTAATTACCCTATTTACTTTTAACCGTGGTAAATAAAAGCAAAAAGTTACTATTCACCAAAAATTATTTTCATCTCATTGAACCAAATTTTACTTCTTGATATTAGTCGTGTCTCCCGAATTTTCTAAATTCCATTCACAGAAGCGGTAAAATTATATTCTATGAAAAAATTCAGTTTTTTAACTACCACTTAGTAGTTTCACTATTCATCAAAAATTGAAGTTTTTCAGAGCAATGCCAAAATTTCACCCTAACCTATAATTGATATTCCGAATTCAAAAATGATGTATATTTTAAAAAATTCCAAACATATAAGTTTCATTAATTAATTTTATAATTAAATCCCTCTGTCACAACAAATAGCGTGTTTTTAAGAAACTATATATATCAAAAGATTGACAATTGTTTAAGTCCAATTTCAAAGTGAAATTAATTATAACGAACACCATTGGATAAAATGGTAAAAATATATTCTAATTATACTTTAAAACCACTCAATAATATAATTTATCATTATAAATTATTTTGATTAAAAAGTTGTTTTTAAGTATTTTTCACTATTCATAAAAATTGGAAGTTCCCAGAAAAATACCAAAAATTCATCTTAGGATAATTTCGATACTCCGAATCCAAAAATGAAGTCCATTTTGAAATATAAAATATATATATAATTTCAAAAGGTAGGTATTACTATTCATAATATCTAGTTTGATTGGTTGTGGTGTGTTAGAACTCGATGTTGCGTACAACACACGCTATCTCATTTTCAAAGAGAAGCGTACACTAGAAGCTTGGGGTGTTATAAATGGCCACTAAATATATAATATATTTTGCAGAATTTTTAATAGCCACTATAATTAAGGTACTTTTCAATCCCCAATGGTTTGAATAGACACTATGGACAATAATTTAGTGGCAATTTTTACCACCGCTACACAGTTTCATATTCATTTACTATTTTGTAGCAGTTTTTATAGATTTAGTAGCTATTTTTTCCAGAGAAACTGATATATTTTTTAGCTGCTGTTAAATGCACCCCCTACGATGGTTACCTTAAACTGCCTCTAAATCGAAGAAACCGCTGCGTGTTGTATCCTGACACACACATTAGTGAGAGTTTTTGGAAGTCACCACAGAATCATATGGTGGAAGTTTAAATTGGAACCATTTTAAAAAAAACACCGCAGGATTGTAATTTTCCTATAGTGAACACATAATCCACTATTCCCTCACTCTAATAACATATTATCCACTAATACCTCTCTTATTTTAGATTCCACTACATACTTCATCAATTAAATTATCTATAATCATAAACATAATCTTTTATGGATACTATTACTCCTTGATATAGCTGGATACCCCTTCAATGTGTGAATATTCATGAACAACAACAATACTAGACTCAATAATCTTTCTAGATTAGTTCAAATTTGGATTCCTTACAATCATTTAATACTAATTAAATAACGGTTTTGTGAAAAAATCATTCTTTGATACTTTGATGTATCGAGTTATAAAAATATATTTTAATATAATAGATCGATTATTCTTTATATGCATGAAAAAATTCAGCAAACCAAATATTGTGCATATGATCTCGATTATTACATGTGATAACTGTGTTTATTTATAACAAGTTTATTTTCCACGTACAAATTAAATTACATAAAATCTATTTGGTATTATATTTACACATTCAAATATAGTTTCCTGAATGGTGTTGGGTATTATATTTTATTGTTTAAATGTCTAATAATTGGGGGGTATTATTCTTATTATTCTCATAACCTAAAAATAATTATATATTCCCTATAGATTTGGGTTTTCATGATTTATTCACACAATATGTTGTCTCCATGTTTTAATGTTCTATGTATCTGCATTAGAATATGTGATGATTGGGGAACTCCTTATTAATGTGGTTTCATCAATAGAAATACCATAACTCATCCACATACCCAAAGGTTTCGAGTTCTTTTCATTCCTAAAATTGATAACATCCTTTTGTATTTTTCTCTCATATATATTCAAGATACAAAAAAATCAAGAAGACATGGGTTGACTTCATTAAAATTCATGACATACAATTCATCTATTCACATAGATAATTAAATACTTGTCTCACGTCAATTATATCACACAAAAAATAATTTTTTTAATAACCATGGAATAATTGATCACACAACCTCCTTATGAACTAAGACTCACCTCATTCATAATTTTTAACATCTTATGGATCATTAATATCACATGAATAAATATTACTGGCACTGGATTCACAAAAAAACATCTTCTTGGAATCAATGGAATCTAATTTCATTTTTAATTGAGTCAACATGCATTCCAGTGTAATTGTATACATGTACGACCATATAGAATATAACTCATGTATTTATCAATCATTGACATCATTCAAAGTCTCATCCTCATCAAGTGATATCACCCACTCATTGATTCTTATTAATGGATGTCAGATTAAATAATGTCATCTGTAACTAATTATTCAGATACTCTGGGATCTCAGAAGGTCAACTCAACCTTCAATAATGGAAAATTTTCCATCTCGTTTGATCTATGGATATATGCTACAAAAAAACTAAATAGAAATATACAGTGAAGTTTGAGGTTTAATATGTTCTAAAAACTAAATATATGACCCATATCATTTGATTGGATGACCAACCTATTATCCTTATGTCATGTGGTAAATGATTAGTAACCATGCACATCATTCACCCCACATAAAAGTCCCACTTAGTTGGGGAATTTCTTTTATAATTCAACTTTTTCCTAACCTATGGAGCTATAAGTGTGTTTCGTCACCAAAAAAACATCAAATATTTAATCATTGGGTTATTCCACATCTATATGGTCTACCAGATAACTTCTATGTATACATTTCACAAATCATGTTCACTATGTGTGAGATCTTGGAGGTGTTATCCATCCACCCCTACTCCTTTTCCTCTATGCTGGCAAGCTGATGGTTCAAACATCCCACCTATGTTGTGGTTATAGATTTACCTTCACTATATTTTTGATTTTTCATATTTTTAATAAATTCAACAAAAGATATATCTATTTATTCCTCATGTTCAATATAATTCTAAACATTTAATTAAAGGATTTCTTTTTCAAACTATTAAGTTAATATTATTATAAAACATAATTTTTCTCATTTACTTTGTTATCTATTCAAAAAAAATTAAACTTCTCATGGTATGAATCAAATTAAATTCCTTTTAATTATTGGAATATAAAATCCAATGATCTCTTTAACATTTTCTTTATTTTTTGTAACATTATTCCATATTTAGAAAATAATTAGTATGTGTATTTTTTACTAATATTCTGATCAATAATCACCCCATTCAATAGGGAAATTTACTCAATCATGAAATCCAATAAAAATGAATCTATAATAATTATCCATGAATATTCACATAGCATTTGACCCATTTTCAACAAAAAAACAGTTAGTCTCAAAAATATCACACATTGTATTTTTTTCAATATTTTGTCACAAAAAAATGTTAACATGTGGGGATCAAATTTTATTCCCATTATAAACAGTCCAATGAAATTAATAACAGGGGTCCCATTCAAAAATATTTCATTTTAAAAAATGTTCTCCTACTGTAAAAATTATTTTGTTAACAATTCCCAGAGTGGTATGACAGCACGTGGTTTTATTGGTAAAGAGACTTCATTTTCAAAACATTAAATTATCTTATGAAACCCCTATGTAGAAAAATATATTTTCAACAAAGCATGTATATGAATTCCATAAATTAACATTCAAGGTAAATCATGCACAAAAATGATCATGTCATTAAGAAAAAAGTATCTTAAGACTAAAAATATATGATCATACATGCACTAAAACAAACACATTCGAATGTTCAAGTACATGAATCAATATCTCATCCTTTATCTCATGTTGTCAAAAACCAAGTGATCCACCATAATAAATGAAATTAATAATGAAGGATAATTATGTGATTTTCATACATAGTTACTCATTTTTTAACCATATCAAGGTATCCAATCATTAATGATTGTTGTAATTGATACACTCCATGATGAAAAGACATCTCCTTTAATTAAATGAATGATAATTCATAAAAAATAAAATAATAATGAATAATATGGAGCATATTTTATCTTTATGGAATTATTCAAGGTGAGAGATTTTAGTTATCCCTGCATTATTATTCTTCAAAATATTATCACGGAATGATATTTCTTTCTTCATGATAGAAGATAATGGTTTGTCAACATATTTTATTCCAATGAATTGATTCTTTAATTAAAGTTGTTTTCTCCACCATATAATTATCTATGACGACCTATTGGCTTCACATCCATATTTTTCATCAGTAACCCTAAGAGAGGTTTTATGTGTTCCCCAATTTTGGTTCTTGATAAATCTTTTATTTTTGATAATTTTTACTATCCAAATAATTTAACATATTTTACATATTGATAGGGATTTTTTTAGGATAAGAATGTATTTATATCTTATAGGAGAGGAGTGACTATATATGTATTTATACCGTTCATTTCATTCCTCTATGTATAATACCTTTCCATATAATGAATGTTATAAAAAATGAAACATATACCAAAAAATTCATAACTCGTTTGTCCTCTCCATGTTTGAGATATTGGAACTATAGGAGTTCTTCTGACAATTTTTGGTTAGTTGGTTTCAAATAATCTACTCATGATGTGCCTAAATGCTCTATAATAAAAATATTTTTGCACATTAAACTTTTATGAATCCTCCATTATAGATTTATCTTGGTACCACACATTACATCATTATTGTAGACATGTGTTCTTATTTGATTCTTCCTTATTTGAGGTAGATTTTGGAGGGTTCATCATCTCAAATTTAGTATTTCTTATCCTCTCCACATAGATTCATATTTTACGACTGTTATCCATTAATTTCAGATCTATTCAATTCATATTTCAATTACTATACATATCTGATTATCTTCTTTCTTCATGTTGGGTTTTGAGATATATAATGGTAAACATCAAATAATTTTGTATGACTACTTGATTTAGAATATCATTAGATTTTTCTTATATCATAAAACTTTTATCTTTCATCTTGGATCCATATTTGATTATTCTAAGGTTAAATGCTACTTATTCACATATCAATCAGTTTTCCAAGTACAAGTATTTTATCATTGACTAGTAAACATCATGAATCATTCAAAATTGAACTTCATTGTCATTGTATGATCATTCATTGGAATATAATCATGATTTAATTACCTATTCATCACCACAATCACATTTTCATTTCATCATTAAGAGAGAGTATGTCATTTTACAACCTTTCTCTACACACGGGTCAAAATCAGAGATAAATATAGGTTTATATTTATCTTAAAATTGAGTGTACATCTTCTTGGATGGGGTTTTCTTATTTTTATTATGAAACACAAGAATATTTAATTCGTCTCTAAATTTTGATTATATAGATGAATCAAAATTCTAATCTACATTTCATTCTTTTAACAGTATATAATATTGTAGATTCTTGTAATAAGGGAAATTATTTCATCAAAATCCTTATCTAAATATTTCTTTAGAAAACATCATAGATAATTATAGGTAACATTACATTATTTGAAATTTTTTAATATAAGGACCATTTATATTCCACTAAGAGGGGATTGAATCAGTCATACCCCAACTTTATAAGATTTATTTTAAATGTAACCTATAAATCATTAATTTGTGGTCAATCAACTCAATATAAACTATCATCCTTTCATTGAGTGTCATTGTATTGAATGATAATATAGTCCAAAATAAATAAAATATTTGGTTAAAAGTACTACTCCTTGATATGATGGTCATACCACAAATATAGATTCTACACTTTATTTATAATTAATAAAACAAAACATATTCCACTACAACCTCTCTAGAATAACAAAAAATGACATTATCCATCCCTCACTTTATTTTTCATGAGATAATTCTTCACTTCAATAAACCTAAATAAATATTATCTTTATTAGAAAGTCTCAATCTAGATGATATATGGATTATACTTCCATATGTATGTCCTCAATAATGTCAACAAATGTTAGACTCAAGAAATCTTCTGTAGTTAGTGGAATCTATATTCTCTTAAATCATTGAATAATCAAGAAAAATAACATTTTACTCACGTTATTTCATTGATACATTGATGTATCAGGTACAAAAAAATATATTTCAAAATTCATCAATAATTATTTGTTACCTAAATTTTAAAAATTATCCATAAAATAATTTTTCTCATTGGATCTCAATTGTTATATGAATAAAATTAGTTTATAAATAAAAAGTAATTTTTTTCATTCAAATATAATTTCCCACCAAATCATATGTATTATATTTCCTCATTTAAATATATATACCAAAATGGGGTTTGATATTGTATTCATGCATTCAAAAAACCAATAATATATGGGTATTATAAATACTCTTCACAAAACATAAAACTCATTATAAATACCAATAGTATTAGATTTTATTTCATTTCATCAAAATAAATTCATTCTGTGTAATTTATAATTGTATATATCTCCATTATAATACACAAAAATTTCGTGTTATACTACATCATGCCATTTCATCACTACAAATCCCAAATAAACATCAAACCACTAATATATTTGTGTTCTTTTTCATAACTCAAGTGGAGAAAAAATTGTGAACCTCATCTCTCATATTTATTCATTCTTTTAATAAAATCCCAAACACATGGTCTCTTTATTATTTTTAATAACATGCTTCTCATCTATTCATTTGGATAAGTAATTACCTAATTCATCATGTAGAATAGTCCTTTTTGAATACATGTGGCATAAAATATAATGAAATATCATTATCTCTAGTGTCACACATAAATATTTTACATTAATGTTTTAAGGATCTTTAATATTACATATATACGTATTTAATGCATTGGATTCTTGTATTTACCCTATTCATGGAATCAATGGTGATGCCTCGTTTATAAACTTTCTCTACACATATATATGTTAAACTAAATGAATGTACATTCATTTTTAATTCCTTGACTATAAATATAACCTCAAGATATTGTGAAATTAATCATAATCTTATGTCCTACATTAAAGATACATTATTTTGACAGGACGTGGATAATGTTGAACAATCCAGTGATATAATCTCATCAAAATTGATACTTCTTCTCATGAACCTCAAACATAATGATATCATATAAATTAGATCATGAGGACTAACCCACTAATTTAAACAACACATATTTTAACTGTGATTAGTCAATATTACTTGTGAACATGTGTAATCATCTCTAGATTTGATATTATTATCAATGTTTGTCATTTAATCGTGTACATTGATACAAGTAAAAAACTACGACATTGAAGTTGTGGAGTGTTATCTTGATTTGGCTTCATAATTGTTGGCATGTAATTGTTAAAATAATCAAGATAGAATATGTTTCTACCAATTGTAAGAGATATCTAAGGCCCAGTATATCAAGATGGTAGTACCTTTAATAAATCAATATCCATTATAGAAGAAGATATGGTTATCCAATAATGTGAATGAATAAAAAATCAAGAAAGTAAGATGATAAAAACTCTATATCCTTCATTATGAGATTCCATGAGAAAATGAGATAATATTACATTGTGTGCATTCGAATGAAAGTTTTTTTTCTATGAATTCTCCTTATCTCTTTAGAGGCCTTAACGGGTAACTAGACCCCACTCTTGGTATTTGAATAGTATTAAATTAAATCAAGATAATGGAATATATGTTCACACATAATATATTAATCATATTTCTACCCTATTTTGATGATTAATAGTTTAGGAAAAGGTTGGCCCCACCATGGGGTATGAGATATGTCTGAGGATACGTGGCCACCAAAGAATAAATAAAATCATATTAATAGAGTTAAAACTAATTGATACATAATTTATTTATTAAAAATATTTATATGTTTTAAATTGAATTCAAAGGAAAATATTATTGGAATGAATAATATTTTAATTTTCATGGATTTTTTAATTCAGGTGGGAACGACAAGTCGACTTAATGGCTCTGATTTATCATGTATTTTATTTATTATAATACAAGATCTTGATAAATATATAAATAAAATTTAAGGCTGAGTAAAACATTCATAATTTTATATTTATGATGGGTAATAAATATGTGTGGTTTGGAATCCTTTTTTGGGTATTTTTGAAACTCATTATAAATAGGTGGAATGAATCCCATTCAATGTACTATACATCGAATGAGATTCATATATTCACTCTACTATATCTATAATACTATATATTGAAGGACAAATTCAAAAACAATCTATCAATAAACACTATTGTGGATCGATGTAACAGATAAGCAGTGATCATCTGGATGTCGAAGGCATCATCAAAACTCCTTACTAGAACCTGAATTCTGACAATCGTCACCCCTAAAGGATTGTGAAGTTCATGTTGATGATGTAAATTTATTCAAATTCACATCCATAATTAAACAATACATAGAGATGTGAATATGTTGAGTGTTTCTTCAGATCATAAGATACATTTATTCAGATTAATTTTTTGCTAAAATTATTCAGGCAATGATCCCTGGGATTTTACTTGGATAAGAATCCTTGGAATCAACATAGGTACCTCTATTTTGGGTGAAAATTTAGGAATTAAATCTATTCATGGATTATGTTATATGCTCAGAAGCAACAATTTTAAATAAATCTATTACAAAATGATATTTGAAAATAAAAATATAACATGAAATAAATACAGATTGAGGGGATCACTATAGTCAAACTCTATAAATGACATTTCAATACAACATTATAAGAACATGTTGAAATCATTTAATGCTTTTAATATAAATTGAAATTAGTAATTTACTTGTTAATTTTTAAAAATAGGTACATATATATTTATATGTATACAATAATTTAACCTGAAGGCAGTTACTAGGGGGAGTTTTTTTCTATGTTTTCTAAAAAAATTAAATGCGTAGGATTATTTTTAAAAAAAATGTTCAAAAAGGTTTCATTACCACCACTGCCATTGGGGTAATGCCCGAAGGATAAAACAACAATTCCATATTTTGGTTTAGTCTAAGGGTGTTAGTGGTGTTGTCGCCTTTCTCTCAAAAAAAATAAATTACTATTTTAAATATTCTTTTTTTAATATATTTTTAATTTTTTTGCTTATATATATAAATAAAACAAAAAATTTCACTAGAATTTATCTCCTATTTAATATTTAGATGTATTTTCATTATAAAAATCTATATTTTGACATAAACCCTCATCCATGGATCCCTTTTATTATAGGGCTTTCCCTAGAAATATTTCTTCATTTCTGATGTGGGAGTCAGCTTCTCTATTTACTGTGCAGAAGGTTATGTATTTCTAATGTGGGATTAATAAATATATCAATTATGTGGATATGAATAAATTTATATAAAAAACTATAGGAAAAATATTAATGAAATTTAAAACATGGAATAAACATATAATAAATTGTAAAAAAATAAAAATAATTTTGTAACAAATAATGATGATAAATAATTTTTATGCTTTCCAAGACACCAACATGAAAAATAATAATATTTCAAGCTTGTGAATCTGAAATCATATAAAATATATTGAATAATACCTATATAAATTAAAATTAAAACATTGATTAAACATTAAATTATAAGTCTAAAATAAAAATAATTGCTTAACAATGTGTTGATGAAAAGTTTTTTATATGTTTTCAAAGCCAACAACATGAAAATTAAAAATGTTTCAAGTATTTTACTTTTATAGACAATAATATATAAACTATAAGACCAATAAAAATAAAAATTAACACATGGATTTATGATATAATAAATAATCAAAAATAAAAATAATTTTGTAAAAAAATGATCATAAAAAATAATTTATAATCATTCAAAGCCACCATTGTTAAACATAAAAATGTTTCAAGTATGGGACTTCAAAAAACTATAAAACATAAAATATAAGAACAATATAAATTACAATTAAAATAAGGATTAAACATATAATAAATAGTAAAAAATAATTGAAATCGTAAAAAATATTGATGAAAAATAATTTATATGCTTACACAACCAAAAACATGAAACATAAATTTTTTTCAAGTAAGTGAATTTTAAATCCTATAAAATATAAATTAAAATACCAATATAAATGAAAATTAAAAACTGGATTAATAATATAAGAAATAGTTGAAATTAAAAAAATCATAAAAATTGTTGATGGAAAATAATTCATATGCTTTCAAACCCACAAACATGAAACTTAAAAATGATTTAGGATTGTGACATTGAAAGACTATAAAATATAAACTATAAGGAAAAAAATTATTTGTGATTGTTTCTAATATGTTTAATTCATTTTTCATTTTAATTTATATGGGTCTTATAGTATATATTTTATAGGATTTCAACGTCATGTAGGTGGCTTTGTTTCCTCCTCGACATTCCTTATTTTCTCTCTCACTTCCATGTGACCCTAGACTAACATTGATGAATATTGGTTTTCATCCATGTTACTACTTCTTAATGACATCTAGTGGAGATCCTCTCACTAATCGATCATCCTAAGTGAGATCTTATCCAGGTGTACATTTCTAATGGAGATCCAATTCTTGTCTTTATTATGCAGGTTTTGACATTCATTAATCTAATCTAGAATCGGTTATCAGCAAAGAGCATGAATGTGTAATTTTAGTTTTATTATGCCACAGATTTTGTGATGATTAAATGGGGGGAATTTTTAAGAACTAAGTATGGGTTTTGTTTCATCTTTATGTTCATATAAATAACTTTGGGTGAAAATTGGTCTTTAAGAGATAAATGGTCATGGAAGTGAAAATGGGTCTTTAGCAGGGCTTAATATCTAGGGTTATTTTTAATATACTGTGTTCCAACTTCCTCATTATTTTATTAAAAAATTAATTGAATTTTTTTTAAACCATTATAATGGTAATTATAAACTTTTCTTACATTCCTTTCATTTTAATTTATTTATTTTATTTATTAAAGTATTATTATTTTCAATAAAATTATGATATTTAAACAATATTTTACTTGTTATTTACATTGTCTTTATAATTTATATTTTATAATATTTTAATGTTATCTAATTGAAATTTATTAATTACTCACATGATTCAAGTAGTTGACTTTTAAAGTTGTCAAATATAAAATGTACCAAAAAAATTAATAAAAACTACAAAAATGGATAAATATATAATAAAATATTATAATAATAGTAGTATCAGCATTTCATAAGAAATAAAACAAATAAATGAACAATTAAAATCAATGTATATCTCTTGGGTGATGATATTCTATGCCACATGGTGTTCTACGAATAATACGACCTCTTAGAGTTCACTGTGGACCACGCTGCCTGGGGTACATCCTCAATTTGTTGAGACATTAATGCTAAAGGGATGACCTCTACCTATGAAAATAGGTGATGCAGTATGTTCAGAACGATTATATCAATGTTATCAACATCGTGGCTACTCAATAATAGCAACTTCGGCAGGATGTTCTTTTGGGGGTAAGAACCTCCTATCTCAAGGATGGAAACTCAAAGATTTGTTTGAAAAGAACAAAATAAGAGGATATCAGGTCTACATATTCAGTATATACCATGACTCATACATTACCTACATCGAAAGAAGGAATCACATTATAGTTTCACCCAAGATACAAAACTCTGCATATTGGTGAAGGTTATTGAGAAAGTCATAATTTACTTGGCACCAGTCCTCGTCCTACCTCTCTTTCAACATAACATCATGTAGCCTCTCTATTTGTAACAGTGTAACTTGAATAATTTGAATAAAAACTAATATTGAATGAATATATTAGGTTGTTGCCACTCAATAACATGATATTGAATGAGGGGAACTGGGGTCGTAGCATCCTAAATCCCAATAGTGCATTATGTTGGCAACTGGTCTTGTATTTTCCAGTATGTAAACCATGTAATTTGAAATGACATGTGACCTTTGTCAAAAAATCACCTCACTAAAAACCAAAATTGATGATATTATCAAATTTTAGAGACAATGATAGATTGTGTGTACATACTTGGTCGGGTATGAGATAGTTTAACTTGAGTCTATATGTGCCGAAATGGTGTCTCATAACTATGAAGGAATTTTTTCTTTGAAACCACCTATAAATAAAACATCTATAATGAAAAATAATGAGAAATTAAATTCAATAACTCTTAGTAGCATTAGAAACAAGTCGATATGAGTGATCATAAAAATGTCCACCCGGAGCGTCATATAGAACCTACATATAGAGAGGTTTACTAGCAATCCAAGGGCGGAATGAGGGGAAGTTCCCCCATTCCCACATCTAAAAAAGGATTATGCATCCCCTGAGATCTGTGTAGTCACTACGAGATACCCTACAAAATTATTTGTATGAGTAGTGGAAGAAAATTTATCTCCAGTTGTATTTCTCAATCCGATCAAAGTCCTCTAGTAGACAAAGATACATCATGTGCACATTCAATCCCTTGTGATTAGAAAATATAGTCCCTCCAATGATCCAATATATATATTAATAGGCATGACACATGGTATTTTGATCATCATCATCATCAGGTAAATGCTGAAGGTGCATCTAAAAGCTAGGGCATAGATATCGACATGCCATCCATAGCCCTATGGCCGACCAAAATTTTGACACCAAAAAATTGCTATGAAAGGCCAATCCAAGATGCACGGGTGGGTTCAATATCGTCTTCCACGTGGATAGGATGACCGAGAATCACTACCACATCCTAGAGGGTGATGGTTATTTCTCTCTTAGACAGTTGGAATGTGTGTGTCTCTAGTCTCCACCTCTCCATGAGTATAGCAAGAAGGTGATGGTCAGAAAATGTGAAATGTGATACAGTAATGTCATATTATCCATCACGGAACAAGTATGGTCTAATGGCATGTGGAGACATCGTGTGGTAAAAACGATGTTCTCGATTCACCCTAATCATTCGATCCTCACCAGCATCTAACATGACCTGAGAAACATGCCTATACTACTTGTTGAGTGGTATGGAATCCTCATTTGAATATAAACAAATGAAATGAGTGGTAAGTGTAAAATTTAAATATAACGTTAAGGTCAGCAAGAATGTTATGAAATTTATAAGGTAAGAAATTTCATGCTTATTCGCATTCTATTATGAAGTTATTTTTATCAACAGAAAATGGAATGTATTCAAGTTTTTCAATTCATATAACTAACATGTTATTAGGATATGATTATTACCAAAAAAGGAATTTTTTATGATATGGTTTTCTATATTCATATATAAGAATATTTTGTCTTTTATGTATAATGGTTTATTAGAAAATGGTGTTCTTTTTAATTTATTTAGGATTATACACATGATAGTATGTTTCATGATTATTTTCTCACATGTATGCTTTATGGTTTCTCCCTAGAAAGACTGATTATGTGATAATTTAACCTTAAATGAACTTGTCATATTCATTTTAATGTCAAAATGAGAGGCCTATTTTTATTTTATTGTAAAATTATTTGGTAAATCAATAAAATTATACAAATGAAGAATATTATTCACAGATGCACATGTCGCGATGAAGATCATAAAGAAAATGAATAAGGGAATTTCTTAAAACATTGTAATGATATTGTTATAGTAGAAAACCAATAAAATTTTTCAGTAAAACTAATTCTATAACACTAACTGAAATTCAAGATGGAATTTCTGGGAAATGGACCACAATGTTGAAGGAATAAGGACAATGATGATAATGATGACGTAAAATCATTCCATAACCATCTTCACTATCACTATTCCTCTTATTTTGTGGTTCATTTCTAATAAATTATTTCTTTATGTTCAGTTAGTGTTATAGAATAAGCTGCACTAATCACTATTGTTTGTTGTGTAATATAATAAACTCCATCCTCGGCTTGTATAACCTCCCCGTAGTAGTACACATAGGTAAAACATGACTCTATACGTCAAAAATGTTTTCTGATCATGATTTTGATAGAGTAACTAATATTGACAAAGATGGTTGATCACATAATATTTATTATACTTAATTCATATAATGACTTTTTATACTGTAATATATGATACTATTATTTCGTAATATAAATGTGTATTAGAACATCAGTCACATAATTCATTAAAAATGTGGTAAAAAGAAGAGATAATAACATATAATTTACAATATTATAATATCACAATGAAGTGAATGGATCTTTGTGGCTGAGAATATGAACATGACCCATCAATGATAGGGCATCGTTTCTACTCATGACATTCTTGATGACATATGGTGCATCTCAAACTTTTCCCTTCTTCTTGAGGGCAGTCTTTCTCATTATGAATCTAGCTGGCCTTTGGTCTCTCATGTGTACACAACTAGTTTATGTGAGGTAACATGATTGGTTGAACTTTGCGCATTGGAAAATAACAAAAATATCCGATAGGCATTCATGGTGAAGCCTAACAGTTATCAATTGTCTCTATCTAGTACATTGGAATAACATATGCTTCTGATTATATGTTCACAGAGGCACATGAAACTATGGTGTGTGCACATGGAAACCGTAGGGCGTGAAATTTTTCACATTGACATTGCATCGCTTCTAGTAATACCACAATTTATTCAACGATGCTATTTGTGATGGGGTCTTAATGCTCTTGAACTTCTAATCGACAGTATTCTTGTTGAAAAAGGCATTCATGATAACCAGAAGCTTCCTAAATGTTCTTTTCAATGTTTCATTGAAAGTTCCTTCTATACCTTATCCCCTACTTAATTACATATAAATATAGTTTTTTTCTATCAACAATGTACATAACATAATTATAAAATGTCGCCTCGACTAGGGAAGTTATTGCTAACTTATGAAGCCCCTTGAAGACACCATTGATGCACTCCAAAATGTTTTTGGTCATGTGTTCATACCTCTTTTGTAGTACCCACATTTTCTGGTATGTAACCCTTAATTAATTCCTTTCATGGTTATTAAGTTATGGGTGATGAACGGGAGAGTCCAGAGAACATTGAATGATTTTTTGAGGTAAAGTGGAAGTCCCACAGGCGGTGCTCGCTTTGTTTAACAATGCGGAAAAACCTTGCGTAGTTGGTCCTTTTGAGGAAGTGGATCCCTCATGGTTGGAGAAAGGATTGAGAGACCGTGCGAGTAAGATATGAGAGGGTCTTCCTAGGCAGTGACTATTTCACAGTTAGTGCATGGTTTCTCAAAGCGTGTGAACTATCTGTGCAAGAACTTATGTGAGATCCTAAATAAGTTTATCTCACACATTTTTTAATAAAAATTGATTTTCTTCCTCCTAAGAGTCCAAAACCTAGGATTTTTTTTTCGTATGGCCAAATAAGGTTCTCCCAACATTATAGAGGTGATCCAAAGGATTCTCTTGGTGAATCGAAGTCGGATTCCTAAGGTATGTGATCGTTCTTGTTTGGTTTCTTAGATCTACAAATTCTATTCTCTCAGTTTCTTATATCTAATACTGTTATGGGTATATATTGGTTTTTGGATTCCATGTATGATGATATTTGGTCTTGATATCTCTATGAGAAGATATCTAAGGTGGATTCCTGGAGAATCGACTAATTTTTTCTGTTAATTTTTTGTTCAATTTGATTTTCATCAAAACCATTTAGGTAGGAGGCTTCTTTATTAACTCCACTTAGTAGAACTAATAGGCATTATTTGAAATTCAATGTATGGTTTTGAATTTATTGTTATTTTTTTGTTGAACACTTGTTGAAAACCATCTTGATAGATGGTTACAAAATTTCAAATTTGGGTGTTTTAAATGAATGTTTTGGCTCTTGGTTTTAAAACATGGTTTTTAAAAAAGTTATTTTTGTGGTTAAATCGCACATAAATGAAATTACTTGTTATTAACCAAATGTTATTTTTTTCAAACTAAATGTTTAATTTAAATTGGATATGCATTGGTCTTCAATAAAATTTCATTTTTAAGGAAGTGGTTTGTTTTGGATATGGAAATATTTGGTGTAAATGGTGTAGGTGTGAGTTCATGCATTATGGGCCCTTAATAAGGGTCAAGTACCATTAGGGTACAAGGGACATGACCCAAGATTTGGGGGAATGTTTCATTGGGACACAAGGTAATTGGATGAGATACCACTCATGAGTATGTAACTATCAAATGAAGCATGCATGAGTTGATGTGTTGTGAACAATGGAAATGGGCATGTGAAACGATAGAAAGAAGGGGTTTTAAAAATTAGATTAGATATTTTTCTGGAAAAAATAACTTTCTAGAAATTGGATTCCATTGGTTTTTTTGTCACTTAGTTTCAAATGGAATTATTAACATGTCTATATTTGGTTATAAATTGATTTAGTAAATTGTTTTATATAATATGTTTAATATAAATGTGGATAACATTTCTATCCTAGTGGCATGAGTAGAAAAGTCATTGGGGAAAAACATATCGAGTTTTATACTCACCCCTTCATTAGCACATTGGATATTTTCTAGATGCTATCATACATGATAGGGGAAAAGGTAATGTTTCCCCTATTTTTAGCACTAATTCAAGATGTATGGGCTGTTTGGAGATTATGGGGCTTTAAGGTTGTGGAGGATGGAGTCTGGTGATATTTTGAGAGACTGGTGTTTTTTATATGCTGTGTACATTGATACTTGGTTATTCATTTGTTGTTGCATAATTTGAAGTGGTATTGAGATACATGAAGTTGTTGAGTTGCCTTTAATTTTTCATGTATCATATAGTGAATGTTTGGAAATGGGTGGTTGGTTTATTGGTTTATTTTACAAAGGGAAAATATCCCCCCACTTTTCTTTGAAACACTTTGGCATTTATTTCTAGCCTTTGGAGTCTTAGGGATGTCACTTAATGCCTAGAAACGAATCATTGTACACTCATTCCAATGATAATTGGTGGGTCATTACAAATGGTATCAGTAATGTCCTTCCCTTATGGTACAAATCATTAGTGTTATTGTTCATGGAGTTTGAATTCCTTTTCATATATTCCATGGGATGGAATCATAGATTGGAGTAGGATTGTTGGAACATGAATGGTATAGCATAAAACGATGTAGGTAACCTGTTTATGATGAACATCACGTTACAGGGTTTTGAGTACATAAGTGTTTTGGATACACTTATAGAATGTTGAAAATCTCATTGTCATGGGTTTGGCCAATGAGATGAGCCTAAAATGAATTGTAGAGGAATGAATTCCCTCTAAGAGTGAATATCTCATTATGAAGAATGATTTATGATTATTTTCAAAGATTTCAATTTTTAAAAATCATGAAATTGTTTTCAAATGAATTATTATGAAAATAGGATACTTGTTGTATGTCCAAAATTGTTTGATTTTCAAAAGTGGTACACATGAGACTTTATGTGTAGGATGAAGTGGTATGCCAAAGATGAAATGGTTTCAAAAATTAGGAGATGTCTGTTGAAGAGATTTTGTGTGGGAAAATGTGGTATGTTAGAGATGAAAAAATTCACATAATTTGAAGAAGAATCTTGCAGGAGAATGAAATTCTATGAAGAGGCTGTATGAAGAGGTGGTATGTGAAGATGGTATGTGCAGGTGGCATCTAAATGAAGTACACTAAGGTGGTACACAGAGGTAGTGCACAGAGTAGGAATGATACACAGAGCATGGAGAAGGTGTGGTACGCAGAGCAGGCGTGGTATGAAGATCATGTAGGGTGCACAGAGTAGAGGTGGTGTGCAGACTAAGTATTGTAATCAGATTCGAGACTTTCTTCATAATTAAGGACAATTTTAAGAAACAAAAAAAATCATAAAGGTAGTTTTTGATTCTATCAGAAAAAAGGGGAAGAAGTTCAAGTTAATTTAGTAACTGCACTAAAATAGAAAACTAAAAATAAAATAGCATCAATTTAGGACCTCTATGCAAGTAGTGTCTCATGAAATATTGATACATTGAACTTTAAGACAATCTGATGAAGTGACTTTCATCTCAATAAACTGAGTGAGACCTCTCACAATTTAGTGTGCTATGTGGTGTCAACAGAAGTAATTCTAGGGAAGTAGTGGGCTATACTAGATATTTTTTAAAGGTAATGTGCATGGGACAGAGTGATTATGAGAAAACCATTATAATCCACAACCCGTAAATATTAGTGGAATTTTATATGACTAACAACTTGTTAGTGTATGCTTCTTGGACGTAGCCCTTAGTGGTGAACAATGTAAAAAGTGTTTTTTTTTCTTTTTTTCATGTGAATGATTTAATTACTACACATATTCATCATATAGTTTTTAAAAATTTCCTATGAACTTGGTAAAAATATTAATAAAAGAAGAGAAATAGTTGACACCTTGATTAACCCCCACCCTCTCATGCTGGTATAGGTAACTTCAATTGGTATAAGAGCCAATGGATTACGTACGTAGGATACTCTTCTGTAAATCTATTCAGAAGAGGATTTGATTTTCTTTCCTGAAGTCAATACTGAAGTACAATATTAAAGAAGATTTAATATTCTCTAGGTATAAGTTTACATCTAGCAAGACCTTGAAAAATAGGTAAAATGAAGGGAACAGAAATTTAAAGATATCCCTCATGTCCAAAGAAGATGCATTTTCTTGTTCTCTATGCCCATCCAATAATGAAGAAATATCTGGCTAGGAAATTAAAGTGTAAGTTGGTCAGGTTTCTACCCAATGAATAGAATGACCATATATCAAATTTTGATGTTATTCGGTGAAAATAAGAACTTATATGCATGATATTTCTTAAGAAAGTGTTGATGTTGTTTGTATAATTTTTCATTTTGTGCATGCTGAGATCACCCGATTGGGACGAAAAGATGATAATGTGGAGAAATTCTTGGAAAATAAAGTGTTATAATGTTATAATCTCTCCATAAATATTTAAGAAATTGAAAAAACAATTGGGAAACATAATATAAATACATCAGAATGGCTCAAAGATGTTGAAAATGAAGAGAGAGTTAGAAATAATCCAGAAGAAAAGTTTTATGCACTTGAAGTTGAGCTGGTCAAGGGTACTGAAGTCAAGAGATTATATTTGGAATAAATTTCAGTGAAAATTAAGGAACTTCACTCTTTGTTACAAACCATAGTCATGTTGCGTGAAGTTGATGTTGAAAGAATTAAGAATGCCTCTGAAGAGAATATGATTATGATTCATGATCAGAGATTCATCTTCAAAATGAAATGACTGGAACTGGAAACTCATTTGACCAATATTGAGAAGACACATATTGAGTCATTACAAAATAAGAAAATAGTTTCTAAGGGTACTCAGTGCCCACTGGAGGATTCTAAAGGTAAAACACCTTCAATATGTGATAAGAAGATCATGACATTTATTTATGATCTATGTCAAGAAATAGTATATCCTACTACACAATTACCACTAGAGGAACCTAAATTTGAAATGCCTCCAACATGTGATGTGAAAATCCAAACATCTTTCGATGATATACCAAAAGCATCAGAGAGCAATAAGGTATCATCTGACCCATCATGTTCTCATGTTTTTAAATATGTTCCCACAAGAAGTGCAAGCTAGAAGAGAAATTCAATACAACTATGGATAAGGACATGTTAGGAGTTTCCAATCACCATATCTCGGGTGAATAAGAAGAAGAATGTGGATGATGGTTCTCCACAAAGAGCACTACAAATCAAGAAGATGGCTTATAAACACAATACAATGAAATCATGATTTGGGGGTCAAATTTGGTGCTTCTAAAGATTTGGTCACTGTTCATTAAATTGTTGGTTCAATACTCATAATGTAAAAGCACAAAGGAATCCTACCTCAAGGGGGAGAAATCTATAGAATAATAAGAAACATTTATAGGTCCAGAAGCATTTTTTTACCATAAAAAAAATGGAATGTTTGATAACATTTGCGATATATTCAATGGAAGTGGCCACAAGGTATATAAACACCCATATCAACATGCATTAATCATTGATAAGTTACGTATACCTCCGATTCCAGCTTAGTATAAAGAATATTCCTTCAGAATAAATCCAAAGAATATTGTGAAAAAAAATTCCCAGGAAGATCTCATGTAGGGAAGATAAGAAGACCCTGGATTTTAGATCCATTAAATTAAATGGAAATTAATCCAAAAGAGAAATTAAAATGGATGAGTGTCTTATGAACCCATGTGATGGATCCAAACTAGATTTAATAGTTCCAAATGACATTTTTGTTGTCTGGTCATAAGAATTGAAAATAATGAGGAAACATAAAGATGAAAAGGCCATGGATGGTGATAAGGGAAAAGGAAAACTCTCATGTGATGAAGATAAAGTGCATGAGAGAGTGAAAACCAAAAGAAAAACAAGTGTTAATGAAGTTTTGTGTGAGAGATGTATGAAATATCGTTGAATTTAAAAATGTTTTATAAAATTAATACTAGTGAAAGAAGTAATCCTTAAAATGAGTAAGAATTCATCATTCATGATGGATGTTAAGAAAAAAAATTCCAAACAAATAATAAGAGAATATGAAGAGAGTCATGCCAAATCAAAACTGATTAGAAGATATGTTCAGATTTGAAAGCATGAAGACTAGAGTAAATGGGGGAACATGGTTGAGAAAATCATTTCAACCATGAAAAACATATTGATGAATAAAAGAGGAACCACATTATTCCCTGAATCATTTGTGTATTTTATTTATGCTGATAATACATGGAATTGAAGGTGAAACAAGATCTCATGGGGAGAACATGAGAAGTTGAGAATGTTGTCAACTCTAGATAGTTAAGAAGAAGAAGTCACATCCTTGTATTATTATTAAATTATTATTCGAACATTGTATTGATGAAGTATCACATTTTATGAATATGATGAGGAGTGTTTCTTATGAGGGGGAGACACATGAAGAAGTTTCCAAAATTATTATTTCCAATAGTATAACCATTTGTCAGTATTAAATTCAGTCACTCTGGAAATTGACTTATGAACATGTCATTAGAAATTTTATGTCATTTTTCAATCTCTCATCCATGGTTACATTGAATGAATATCATTTTACAAAGGGTGAGTAACAAAATTAATAAGTGACCTATAAACAATGGAAGTGCCCCAAGGAAACTTATACTACCAATTCCACATGAATTTTTTCGATCTGTTTTCTAAATTGAGTGCAAGATTTTCAGGTAGATTATTCCTTATCACGTTATATTTCTTCAACCTATAATTAAAGTAAAAACCCCATGAAGACAAAGTACATGATTTCTCATATAATGGGGCATCACAATCAGTGGATATCATACAACTGTTTTTTTCTAAATCCAATCCTCTTGTTTTCTATATAGATCATTGCTCACATAGACATATTGTAAAATGATTGATGCCACATTTCTCTAGTATGGAATTATTACCTTTTCCTATGAAAATCATATTTCTTGTAAATATGGGGGAGATAAGTAAAATGAATGTATGAAGGAGTGAAAGAAGTATGGGGAGAGAGAATATTCTCATTTTGATAATGAGTAATTCATTTGAGGGTAAAAATATGGTATTGACAGGGAAAAACAAAGGGGGAGATTTTTGGGACTACATTTTGTATAAGGTTTTATATTTTGTCAACTATTTTCAATGAAGATCAAAATTAAGGGTATGAAGATTAACTCTAAAGTTATTGAGATTATTAATTTAGATGATTGATGTAATGATCATACATTCAACATACTTGAATCAAAGGTGGTTCAATGCTAATAACAATGAAACCATCTTATAGAGTGTTGATGGGATCGATGTTATAAAGTGATCATGAAACATCTAACAGTTTGAAGATACCATGAATGATCCTACCTAAATAGACATGTATCATTTCATAAGGGATCATGCAGAGATTTGATGATTTAAAAATGATCATAAAAATATGTGATGATGATTCTAATCATATTCAATGTTGACTGGAAAGACTGATGCTGCTGGAAGATAGAGAAGTTGCAGCGCAATACCTGGAAAAATCTGATGATGCTATAGGTGATCGATGAAAGACTATATATCACAATAGATAAGTTTTATGATGAAAGTAGATTATTTTTGATGAAGAAAGGTGAATTTGAATTATCATGGATGTTCTTACAGAATCAGATACTTAAGGTTGTGTTGTTTCCTAGTGTTTGTGAAATTGATAGACCTCCAAATCTGGATTTTTTTTGGAAATGGAAGTATTTCTTCATAGGAGTGAATGAGATGCGGAACAAAAAAGGAAATTGGAAAAGGAATAAAAACACATACCTCATGTCATGAACCGCATACCATGTTCTGGGAATGGTTCACTGTCACGTACCTGGAAGTGAAAACGGTAAGCAGAGCAGTGCACAGAACCAAAAACAGTTTGACGTGATAGTACACGGTGAAGGCATATAGTAAGAGGAATACCAAAAATGGTTCATTGTGAAATGATTTGCGGTACATGAAATGGATCATCATTGGTGGAAGAGACATAGTACATAGACTGGTAAACACATGGTACACAGTGAAGTTTCGCATTACATGGTGGAGGGTTGTAGTATGCAGTGGAGGCTCACAATATGTAGAAGTAGTATATTCAATGGTGAAGATTTTTTTACATTGAAAATTTTGGTAAAAAGGATTAGAGAAATTTATGGAGTTATTTGTCTATATAAGGAGTGAAAATCTGATCATTATATTAGAGAAATAATTTTCTAAGAAAATATAATCATTGTAGAAGAAATCAGCTATGTTCGAAAGTGGTATGCAGAAGACATTATGCGTTGGAAGAAGTGGGATATGAATTTCAAAATGGATCACTAAATTGGAAGGAGAAGGTAGAGGAAATTATTTTGTGTAGGAAAAAGTGGTATCAAGGAGATGATATAATTCACTATGTTTGAAAGAGAATCCTACTTAAGGAAGAAACAGTATGCAAAGGTGGTAAGTGAAGTAGGTATGTGAAGGAGGTATGTGAAGGTAGAATGCAGAGGTGGTACACTGAGGAAATGCTTGGAGTAGGCGTAATGTATTCTGAAGGCGAGGTATGCAGAGCAGGGAGCAGGCGCAGTATGCAGAGCAGGAGGAATACTTGGTATAGGTGTAGTATGTGGAGTAGAGGCGATACATAAAGCAGGCATCATAAGAAGATCAGAAACATTCAGTAGAATCAGGAACAATTTGAGGAAACAAAAAAATTAAAATGGGACTTTTTGATTCTAGTAGAAAAAAGGGGAAGAAGTTCTAGTGCATTCATTAAATCCACTAAATGAGAAAAATATAAATAAAAGTTCATCAATTCAAGACATTAATGAAAGCATTGTCTCATGAAAAATATATAGAAATACTTTTAATGCCAATCAGATTAAGAGCACTTTATGTCGATAAACTGAGTGAGACCTCTCCCAATGCAGTGGGCTAGGGGGAGTCAACAGATGTGATCCAAGAGAAGTAGTGGGCTATCTCTAAACCTTTGTAAAGGCACTGTGCTTGGGATAGAGTTATTGTGCCCTAATATTTGTAATCCACAACCTGTGAATATTAGTGGAATTGGGAACAACTGGAAACTTGTGGGCATATGCTCCTTGGACGCAGCCTTTAGTAGCAAACAAAGTGAAAAGTGTTGTGTTGTTATTCTACATGTGAATTTTTTATTTAATACACATATCCATTATATAGGTTTAACCATGTTCCTACCAACGTTTGAATAAGATCCATAAAAGAGGAGAAAAAGTTGACACCATGATTTACCCCGCCCCCTCATGGTGGTCTATGGTCCTTCATTTAGGTTGACACATTTTCACTCAATGAATCAAACTTTAGTATCATATCATGATAATTTCGTTCAATTTTATTTATTCATGTTTTATTATTTTATCTTTGTTTTTTTATTATATGTGATCAGATTAAATCATAATAAAGAATGAAAATGAAACTGAACATGTGACGAGATAAATGTATCCTATTTATTTCATGGTTCATTATGACTGAGAACACATAGTATCTACATATGTGATAGAAAATTATTTCATTTCATCATGTAATAATAAAACCCTAAATTAAATATTAAATCTATAATTCCTTCCATTGATTGAATTTCATCAAAACCGAGTGTACGAGGTGATGAATCAACTAATGTTGGGGGTACCTCATAGCACCAGAGATTTATTATGAGAGTATGGGATGACATAAATAATGTTTTTAGAAAATATGTATCAAAATAAAGCTTCTTGTGAAACTAGAGGAAGACATTGAATAAATCATTTTTATGATTTTATAAGATGAGACCTCAATTAAGAGATCAAATAAACTTAAGTTAATATGCTTAGCTAGTCAAACGTCTACCATTAAACTCGCTAACTAATGACGTATCCCTAGATTGTAGACTAAGAGGAGTAATTTCAATGATATTTTCTATTGTAATACTCGTGTTAAATATTATTCTAATTCTAGTAAAGAGGGTTTATAGATTTTGATTAAATAGTGGGAGACATTTGATAATTAAATTAATCATTAATTATATATTGGTTTCCAAGCTAAGTGTATTAATCTATTAGTTATTGTTTTTTATAAAATGGAATGAAATAACAAATTTATTGTGTAACTTATTTTTTAAAAAAATGACATCTTTTTAGAATAAGCCTACAACAGTAGTACATGCACATTCACACAATACTACGATATAAGATTTTCAATGTGCTAATGTAACCAATACCTGTTGAGTCACCACACAAATCATGAGTGAGAAAAATTAATGATAGAGACTCATGTATGCTACATATAAAGGTTATTTCATAATGTTATCATCAAATTAAAATGTGAGTTGTGGATACAACGTCAAGACATTTATGATTTCATTTATTTTCTCATCACTAAGATGCTTGTGAGGATAAAGTGAATCGTGATATTAATGGGTGATGATTACACTGGAGATGAATAAGTTTTAAATACGAAAAATGATATTTCAATATATATTATTCATATATAATCACAACCCATTAACTCTAGTTTTATATAACATTACAAAAATGGGAAGTTTGGATAAAAGGCATTAACTTCATGGTAATGTTTCTTCAATTATATATGAGTTTACGAATGATAAATATTTCTTTTTTATGATGATAAAATTAAAATACAGGAAAAAAGTACATTGGAAAGTGTGAAAATAAAGGAACCATCACAACACCTTTCATAATATAAGGGTATTTATCACGGATTATTTTCTACGCATGTCATGATACAATTCTATGGATGATAAATGCAATAAACTGAATTAAAGAAGCGTGTATTTTAATCTTCATCCAAAATATACATCAATAATAAGTAATGATTTTCTCATATTTCATGTGTTTTTATACAATATGACCATTACATATGTTTTTTTAAATATAATAACCATGTAATTATATAAGAATTACTATAATTAAGGTGTTTTCTTTAAGAGTCTTTGAAAGGATGGTTCCTATGTGAGTGGTGAAAGTTACAAAACTTCTATATTTCCAAGTAAATGGTTCCTGATGAACATTTATTTAGTATATATAAAATATTTTTACTATGTGTTCTATGGAAAAATTGAGGCATCATTACATTTTGGAATAAAAGTTGTTTGTTGGGGTTAATAGTAAACGAATTGTTTAGTTTGAATTATAATAAATAACATATGAATAAAAAAATTAAGACTTATAAAATAAGTTGTGGTAAGACAATTCATATTCAATAAAAATAATTAATTGACTATGATATAACCATTATCATTTTAGAGACTTTTTAATTAAATACCTCAAGTATTATATACACCAATTATTATTTATTTTTTACAAATAAACCATTAAAATAAAGGTATCCCGCAATAAATTCATAACTAGTTCAACTAGTGATTGTTAACTATTCAATGATTAAGCTAGAGGTAAATTGATATACTTCATAAGATAACATTAGGTTTATTAAGGAATATATATGTGTGATATGGAATATTCATGGTTAGAATATATGATTTTCATCAAGATGGTGAGCAGAGGAATATCCTGACCAAGAATTCATTCATCATAATAATGTATTGTGGAGTAATTCCGAAACACACATTCTATTTTACACATAAAAATATTTATTTTCAGAAAGAAGGATTAATGATGAGTCTTACATGATAAAATTGATCCATAAAATTTAGTTCGGAGTAATTCTTAAATGCACATTTTTTTAAATGCATACAATAATGATTTATGTAAAAAGAGTATAAATGTTTAGATTTATATGAATTGTAGATATTATAAAATTTTTGAAACATGCGTCGAAATAATAGTTTTATCCTATGATAGTATTCCAATTATATTGAGAAATAGATATAATATGAGTTATAGTATGATAGAAAATCCATTATTTCATAATAACATGTTTTTAAATGATAATATTTTATTAGAATATAAAAAACATGCATTAAGTGAAACAAAATATGAATCTAAAGTATTTATTCTAATGTCTACTAAGGATTTGAAGAAATATATTTTATAGAAATGTTACATTCAAGTGAAAGACTTTATTTATAGAAAATGGTGTATATCCCTATTTTAGATAGTGGGATAAGGATTTACAAGGTTTAATTCAATGATGTATACTCACATGTAGTTTTCATAGGAACATGCTCCACAAGAGATTGTTGAAGAGAAATGATCCACAGACACAAAATATTTACAAAGGATAAAGGATTTATCACATTTTTTTATTCGTTGAGGTCGTTGATACATTTTTCACTGATCAAAATAAATCATTCAATTAAGATGAATATGGAAATTAGATAATATTTACAAGATCAAATAAATTACAATAATGGATTCCATGTATCAATGTACATGGGAATATTATTTTGAATTCTATGGTTGGTATTTAATTGATAAGATACATGCATGGAAATTATTTGATACAAATAATGATGAATTGGCTATAACAATTAATTATTCCTAAATATATTATATTTTTACTTATAAAAAATAATTTCATTGATAATAAAATTGGGAATTGGATTCCAAGACTATTTCTAATGGATAATTTTTATTCATGACACTATGGAATACTAATAAGGGGGGAATGTTTCTAAAATCTAGTTTTGGATTAATATATGAAATAAAAACGTAGAATATTCATTTAGAATGAATTTTTTACATGTGTCCACATTAGTCTAGTGGGAGAACCATGGTCTTCCTTGTGTAATTTTTTTTGTATCATATAGAGAATAGTTATTGGAAGTACAAGTAGTTATGATCATAATAAATGTGACTCTACAAATATTAACTTAATGTAATAAGAAATGTTATAGGGAAATTTATCTATTGATTTAAATCTGAATGTTTTATAGACCTAATCACCTCAATATATACTAAAAATTAATACTATTTTTAAAAAAATTGAGAGACATCTACTAGGAATTTTACATGGCATAAATCTCTCTATGATGTCCAATATGATATACAAGAAGAGATAAATGTATTAAGTGTAATTCAATATGATTATACAATGGATCAATCAAAACATGTCAATATATGTATTTTATGCCAGGAAAATATCATTTTTTTCATTGAAAAAATCATGGGAAAAATTCAGATCTATTTGATTGTTCTTTAATATGTATAAGGGATATGATACTGATATGTGGAGAGTAATAGATACTATATATAAGGGAAAGAAAGTAGTTTTATTATATATCAACATGATCTAATATAATTGTAGTATAATGAAATTAGAGTGAAAACATAATTCAAGAAATTTTTAGCAATATATCAAAATATCGAGAATGTTAGGGCTTCTAAATCAACTAAAATATTTGTGAAAAACACTCATCAATTCGTTCAAGTTCTTTGAATAACACATAATAAGTAAAGTTTTATCATTATAGAAATTGTTTTAATGTTCATCCAATACTTCATGATTTGAACGTTGAAACAAATTTATATACTCAGCCATTACATATCATAATTACACATACTCTATAAGGATCGGTCACATATAGATGAACACCCATGCAATAGAAATGTGGAAAACCCTTGACTAAGGCCATAAATCTGCAGGATCATGATTAGATCATGTGAGAGCAAAAACTTATAATAATATATGTTTTAATAGTGAAAGTTGGATATTTTTTAAAGTGGGTTCCCAATACATCATATAAAAATGCAGTTTTTTTCCATACAGTGTATACAGTGAGTTATGCATGACGTACAATTACCCTGATAGTTTTGATATTTATATATTCTCTATTTTTATAGTTAATTTAATACAATATTTATCATATCAAAATGGTATATATAGGTATCTAGGATGTAATGAGAACATTGGGATAACAATAAATTAATCCTAATCATATGTCATGTAATCTAGATACATCATTTTGACTATACATAGATGATGTATGACTATCCAGTGATGGGGGATCATAACCTTTTATATTTCATCTCATGGTGTTTTCACTTGGTGATCTCAATTTGATGACATAATGAGGAATGAAAAACTAATAGAAACAACACATAATTTAGTTTTCATTGTCCAATCTTATATTTGAACACCTATAATGGTCTCTAGACATTATATTATTATCAATATTTATCATTTGATTTCATACATTGATGAATGGAAAAATATTTATATTTTATTTTTAAAGAGGTTGATTGTTCTGGGAGTGTAATTTATGGTAACAAATTTCTTGATTGATCATGATTTAATTTCTCACATCTCATAGGATTTTTTATCTTAGGCCTAATTTATTAGGATAGTAGTACCATTACTAAATCCACGGTCATGGTAGAAGAAGGCATGATAATCTAGTATCGTCAATGAATAATTAGTCAATAAAGGATGATGAAAAAAAGTATGCTTCATTCATTAGGGGATATCATGGGACAAAGGGATTATAATACATAGTGTGGTCTTATTGGAAGGTTTTTATTTTAAGAATACTCATTTTTCTCATTAGGGTCCTTGAGGGGTAGCTAGAATCTTCTCTTGGTTTTTGAATAGTAATCTCTGCTATCTTGATAAGGTACTATATGGTCAAATAAAATTTCATATTTAATGGAATTCCCTATTATGAATAATTAAACATTATGACATGATGAGCCACACCACGTGGTCTGGGATATGTCTAAGGATATAATATATCCATTAAATAAATAAAATCATATTAATTATGATGAGAATAATTGTGACTAAATATATTTATTAAATGTATTTTCATATATTAAGGTAAATTCACTTGAAAATATTATTTAAATTAATTTTACTTTAATATACAAGGTTTCTCTAATAATTACGGGAATGATGAGTCATGTTAATTTTTTCAGATTTATCATGTGATGTATTTATTATTTTATAATAATGTGAATAAAATATATAGGGTATTTATAATGTAGTAATATAGTCATAATATTTCATTTATGGTTGGTAATTAATATTCTGGGGCCGAATGTTTTTTTTGGGTATTTTGAGTCCCACTATAAATAAGAGGATATGATTCCATGAAACATACTATTCATCCCATGAGATTTAGATCTAATATCTTATATCTCCCGCTTCCAAGTGAGTGATGATCTCAAGATTGAATCGATCAATGAACACCATTGTGGATCAATGGAACAATGAAAAATTGATCACTGTGATGTCCAATGTATTGTAGAAACTCCTTTGTAATACCCATTATCTAATGATCAACACTCTCCTAAGATTTTTAATAATGATGGGAAGATTTGGAGGGATTCTTATTTGGATACTTCATGAAATTATGGTCGATGACTAGAAGATGTTTGGCATGCATTTAGATCGAATAAGTTATTTTATCTGTTTTATTTTGTTCTATAATTATTCAAATAAATAACCTATAGATGTAAAAATGCAATGCTTCACCAATGATGATGTATTTTTTCAATCTTTGATGATATTTGTTTAATTACTATATTTCATATCTTCTACTACACACCCAAAACCAACATAATAATCATCACATTTACCAAGGAGAATTGTACATGGAATACAATTCTGGAAATATAATTCATAAAAATTATACAAAGATTAATTATATCACATATATAATTATTGAAAAAATCAACGCGTAGTCTAAATAATTGGGAAGGTTATATTGTGATCAAATAATCATCAATTTATAGTAAGTGTTTCATATCTCAAAATTTCACAATTAAAAAATATTTTTTTGAATACAAGTGTTATTTTTTTGATTTATATTTCTACATCACCTTTATTTTTCTTATCATGCTCACCTATTTATTATTTTAATTTATTTTTTTATTTGAGATCAAAATCTATAATGTGATTTCACTCTAATGTATCATAGGTTGTGTTGATTTCTTTTTCTAAAATTTAAATTTCAAAAGACATGATTGATATTATGCACTCTAATTTGATCTTATATTATATTCACTACTCAATTGAATTTATGATTAATCAATATCCTTCATATCATTATATTTTACTGTCCATTTAATGGTTACTCTCTCTCAGGTAATTTCCATTATAATGATAAAAATACTATAAGTATTCTATGTTTAATCAATTCACATTGTTGACTTTAAATTATTAATCTTGAACATATTTCTTTTAATATTTTTTTTCATCCACCCTATTATTTTATTAAATTTAACATTATCTTCCTATATAGTGTAAAATTATATACTATTTCAATTAAATTTAACATGATTTTTTTCACTCCAAAGAATATCATTTGTTGATAACAATTATTATCCTCTTTAATGATACATTCCAATGATATTTTGTGCTATCCCTTATCAGAAATGTTATACATTATAATTGGAAAACTAATTATATGTATCTCTTGTCACCTTAATATTTTTATTCTACAATTTATAAAGAGTATTCATTTATACACTTTTAATGATATGAGATTTCAAATAATGGTATTTAGAAATTTTTAAAAAGGTTTTCATTCCATTAAAAATAAAATGTATTATCATTCACCCCACAATTTTGTTTCAAAATATATGACTTTTTTAGGATAAATTATTGATGTTTCATTTTTAAGCTACAATTTTCCAAATTTTTCACTTCATTTTATAAGAAACATTTTAATTGGACCCGTAATATTTTTATTTTAAAAATAAAATGAAAATTTATACTAAAATATAATTTTTTCTTTTTCCATATGAAAATATAGTTCTAATGACATTATCATTTTTTATTTATTATATTCATGGATTCAAATAGAAATTATTATTCTCATAGTTTTATAAAATATCACACTTAAAATTCATTCAATTGATGAAGTATATTTTTTATTTCAAAAGTTTATTTTCTAAGACTCTTAGAGATGTTTTCCTATTCTAAATAATTTTCATATTATACATCATATCCATGGTCATGGATAATATTTAAATGATACTAGTAATTTTTTTCTATATATTTCTTGAATAAATACTTATTTTCCATAAATGAAACGATCCATCATTTTCTTTTTCCTTTCATAGTCATTGGTTGTTTATAAAACGATTTTTTTCCTAAAATTCCTTCTCTTTGTAAATACACTATTTCACATTCGTCTCATTTAAGGGTGTTCATGTAGATTATACACTGTGAATACTTCGGAAAATTATTGAATTATCTATATAGAATTTTCCATATTATCTAAATACCATATGTTTTATCCTTATTGAATGATATTTAAAACAATGTTAGTTGATGTCACATTATAACAATTAATTTTCAATGGGTTTACTATGTTAATATAATTTATGGATTTATAAATAATCCCATATGATAATTTTTTTTAAAAGGTTATGAAATCCATTTTCATTCCAAGGGACATTCTTTATATGATGAATGATTGTTTTCACGTGACACTCATATTCTTGGATGAATGTCTGGTGGGGTATTATGTCACCCCTCAATGCATTGATTATAATTTTATATCACATGAAATAATTTAGTGTGAAAAAATTTAGATATTATAATAGATTAAATGGAAGTACTTATTAGATATTTTAATTTCTCTTCTCTATATATTATTTAATTACACCATGAATTTTAATTTATGAATTATTTAAGTGGTTGTATTTTATGCTAGTATTCAGAGAGGGATTATGAAAAAGGGAATATATAAAAAGGTATATTTTTGGCATGTAATATGGATTAAATGTTTTTAATAGTGTTTTGGATAAAATTAGATGAAGGTTAAGGTGCCTGGGATACTAGTTTAAATAATCTGGTTTCCCTGAACTTGTTGTTGGAAATCATTGTGGGTTATTTAGCAGAGACCAACCATTGATCTCAGAACAGTGAGAAGATAGGACCATAGTGGGTTTCTAAGAGCGAAGAATAATATTTTCACCATCCATCCCATCATATTTTTTTATTAATGGGTATAGGTGGAGGACATTCAACATATCCAACCCCCTCCATTGCATCCTTCTAGTCCCCATAAAAAGGGATCATTTTCACATAGTTTAAATGAAAATTAGATTTTAGTATCTCTATTATGAAATTTTTCATGTATTAAACTTCACCACCCAATGATTTGGGCTTGGTTTTAGGCTTGTAATTTTTGGATATTTTATTGGACAGTGATGAAATCACAAGTTCTCTATTGGGATTTTATTATTCCTATAAACAAGACGATTATAAATGAAATCATAATACAATAATTAATTTTTTTTATTTTGGAAACTAATATAATGGATTTTTTATGTGGTTATTATTTAAATTCAGTTGAAATACTGATTAAAATTGAATAATATGATGTGTATTTGGATTGGTGTACGTTCAAGGGTGTGACTATTAAGGGGGAAACTCGTTGATTAATGATTCAATGAATAATTATCTATGTAATGTGAATTAGATATATAACTATTTAGAATAAAGATACATAGATAATTTATATTATATTCGAATAATGTTTTGTGATTTTTTATAATATGAAAAGAGGCTGGGATATTGGTAGAATTTTTCATGAAAATGGAAAGGCATAGGAAATAGTGGCAAGGATATGGAATTAAATAATGTTGGATTGGATTTCATGTTTGTGGTTCATGGTAATATCCCTATAATTTTATGTATTTTTTGGTGAATTTGGAATCTGTAATCTCCAACATTGGAATTACACTTTTAAAATTAAATCAATCACAATTTAATAATGTGAGATATTTCCTAATTTAAAAATAATTGATTTAGATTGAACAAGTTTTTATTCCAACGTGGACTTCATTCACTAGTTTTTATCTCAGTAGTCAATGGTAGACAAAAATGATTATTTGATCAATACATTATCACATGAAAACCCACGAGGGGTGTAACTTTTTTGTACATAAATTAATTAATATATTAGAAATAATAGTAGTGTTCGTTAGCAACATTGAGGTAGAGTTTAATAATGTGCTGGGATCAACGACCTATGGTCCATCTATATGAGTCTTGATTTATTTCATTGAGATATTGGTAGATTGATATAGTCAAGTGGTTATTTATCAATATATTCATTGTTCCCTACGTTATTATACCTTGAAGTGACGAATTGATTAGTTGTGTGTTTATGCCACCCTAAAATGTTTTTTAATGGGGATCAGCTTAAGGATAACACCCTTGTGATATGTTTTTACGCAAGAGAAG
Organism: Viscum album; assembly: GCA_963277665.1. Lineage (NCBI taxonomy): Eukaryota > Viridiplantae > Streptophyta > Magnoliopsida > Santalales > Viscaceae > Viscum > Viscum album. Next base: position 1,570,957,636 of record OY728120.1, read on the forward strand.
TGTTTGGGATAAGGGGCACAAAAGAATATTCCTAGTTATGATGAAACCCGTAGGAAATTTATGGGTTTTCATAGTGATCCTTTTTACTTAGTAACTGGGTTCACTCAACAATATCTTGTGACTACGGCTATAGGACTTTGACAAATCTTAATCATTTATAGTTATTTATTATAAATAATTTGTCGAATTACCCATGGTGGTTTTTGTATTAATAAAAATATACAATCCTCTAGTATTTAGGTATGAAATACTAAATATAACCCCCCTTGTATAGGGGAATATTATACTACAAAAAATAAACAAGTATATTGGTTTTTTATACAACTCTTTGGGGATGCTACAAATTTACCAAATAATTTCTATTTAACATTTCAAGAGTTTTATGCATAAAGTTGTTAGGATAATAGTGGGGCTATCATTGATTTTTATATAGATTATTATTGTTTATGGGTTTAGGATAAGTCCTTCTATATGGTATATTTATGGGAATTTTGGATATTTGGTGGTAGTGGTTGAGTATCATTCACTAATAAGGATCAAATACTGGGAACCCCTATATATTGTGGTGTTTTTTGTCCCATAGAAATTATATTTTTATACTAGGGTGTATGAATCATAAATAATTGTGAGATTTTCACTATCCTTGAGATATGGTAATATAAAATATGGTCCCAATAGAAGAATGTATAGTTAAGGGTGAATATCACTATTTGAGTTAGTGGGAGAAAGATTGTATTGGGTTAATTCAATGATATACAAGTAAATGTTGTTTATATAGGAAAAAGTTACACATGATATAGTTGAAGGGTAATGTTCCAAAGACACATACTATATCGGTAGGGTAAAATAATTATCATGGTTTTTTATTCACTTTGGTTGGTGGTACATTTTTCCTTCAACATAATGAATCATACAAGTAAGATGAATATGGAAATTAGATAATATTTACAAGATCAAATAAAATTCAATAATGGATTCCATGTATCGATGTACATGGGATTGTTATTTTGAATTCAATGGTGGGTATCCAAGTGAGATTATACTTCTATGGAATATTTTTGGTACAAATAACAATTGATTTCTTATAACAAGTTATAATTCCAAAATCAATTATAATTTTATCTATCAAATATACTTTACTAGATAATTACATTTTTAATGGGATGTAAAGACCATGATTCATGGATAGTTTATTTAAAATGAAACATTTATTTTTTTTACACTATATAATTCCAATAAGGTGTGAAAGTTATAAAAATATAGTTTTAGATTGATGTACAAGATATGATCATAGAATATTAATTTAGAATGAATTTTATCCATGTGTTTAATATATTTTAGTCGGAGTTCATTGATTTTACAAGTTTAATTTGTTTTAAAACATATGGAAAATAGATATTGGCCATACAATTAGTTATGAACATAATGAATTTATCGTTACAAATCATAGTTACGATAAGGAAATGAGAAATAAAATATCATAGTTACGATAAGGAATGAAATCTATTATTAATTCATATCAACATGATATAATATCATAGTTACGATAAGGAAATGAGAAATAAAATATCATTCAAGACATTGGTAGCCATATCTCTAAATACCAAGAATATAGGGGATTCTAAAGCAACAAAATAAGCTGTGTAAAATACACAACCATTTGTTCTAGTTATTAGAATGGAACATATTATTTAACATTTTTTAGGGTGAAAATTATTAAAATGGACATCAAAATATTTAATGATATAAAATTAGATGAAATTAATATTTTTGGGTGTTATAAATCTGGAGGAGTCTTACTCTAAAAATATAGGTCATAGATAAAAGAATAGTCATAAAACAGAAATGTGTAAGACCCTTCACTAAGGCCATAACTCTAAAAGAACATGATCAGATCATATGAGAGCTGACACATATATTATTATTTTTTTAAATAGAGAAAGTGGTAGGGTTTTAAACGTCTTTTACCTATACCCAACATAAACAATTTTTTATATATTTCCAAACAATGTATATAGTGAGTAAGGAAAGATGTACACTTACCCTGATTATATTGATATTTCTGTAATCCTTATTTATATGGTAATGTTAAAAGATTATTTATCATATCAAATTGGCATAGTAGTTCTTATGCTATAATGATAACCTCAATACACTATGATATTAATCTTAATAATATGAAATTTATTCTAGATACGTCATTTTTACAGAATATAAATGATGTATGAGTATCCAGTGATAGGGAATCAAAAGCATTTATATTTCTTCTAATGATGTTTTCATATAGTGATATTGATTAGATGACAATATGAGGGATGACCATCTAATAAGAACAACACATGTTTCAGGTGACGTTGGTCATTCTTATATTTTCACTCATGTAATGGTCTCTAGACTATGGATTATTATCAAGTTTTATCATTTTATTTCACAAATTGATTCTAGAAAAACCCCATTACATTTAATTCATGGAGGGGTATATTGTGTTGTTTGGGCCATTGGGGGTGAAACATTGATGGTGTAATCATGATTGAATTTGTAATATCTGATGGAAACTTATAACATAGTCCCAGTTGATCAGGATAATAGTACCATTACTAAATCCATGGCCATGGTAAAAGAAGGCATGATAGTCGAGGATGGTCAATGAATAATAAATCAATAAAGGACGATGATACAACATATGCTTCATAATTTATGTGATATCATTAGACAATGAAATTATATTACATAGCATGTGTTTTTTGGAAGGTTTTCATTGCTAAGAGTACTCATTTTCTCACTAGGGGCCTTGATGGGTAGCTAGACCCAACTCATGGTCTATGAAAATTATTCACTCCTATCAAGATAAGAAACAAGAGGGCCTAAAAATAGCTTATTCAAATGACTTACATATTCTAATGAATAAAAAATTAGGATATGATGGGGGAAACTATGTGTTCTGGGATATGTATGAGGATATAAGATATCCAAGGAATAAAAAAATCATATTATTCATGTTGAGAATAATTGTGACTGAATTTATTTAATAATTGTATTTTCATATATTAAGGTAAATTCAGGTGAATTTATTATTCAAAAAAATATTATTTTAATATACATGGTTTGTTTAATATTAATGAGAATTATGAGTAATTTTAATTTCCCTAATTTAACATATGATGTATTTATTATTTGATAACAATGTGAATAAAATATTATTGGTATTATGAACAAAGTAAAGAAGTCATAATATGTCTTTTATGGTGCGTAATAAAAATTGAGGGGATGGGAACCTTTTTTCTATATTTTGATACCTACTATAAATAAGTGTTTAGGATTCCATGAAATATACATTTCATCGCATGAGATTCAGATCCAATATCTCCAATCTCCCACTTCCCAGTGAGGGAATCTCTCATGATAGAATAGATTGAATAAAACCATTGTGGATATATATAATAGAGAAACAATGATCATCGAGGTGTCTAAGGTATCATTGGATCTCCTCCGCAGAACCCATATTATAATGATCGAAACTCCAATATGATTTTAAAGAGTGAATGGATTATTTCAATGGATTCTTCTTTTGATCCATCATGAAATTATAGACGATGATGAGCATATGTCGAGCGCAGATTCAGATCAAAAGAGGTATTTCATCAATTTTATATTGTTCATAAATTGTTTAACTAGATAATATCTGGTTATAACCAGTAAGTGATGCACTAATGATTTTGTTGTTTTTTCAATCTTCAATGAATAATTTTAAATTACTATTTCTAAGGGCCTCCACTGTACACTCAAAACCCACAAAAAAATTGGTACTTTTAACAAGGAGAATTTTTTGACCATGGTATACAATTATACAGATGTAATTCATAAAATTTATTCAAAAAAATAATATCATATATTTTATAGTTTAAAAAAATTATACACTTATTCTAAACAATAAATAAGGTTATATTGTGGTCTTATAATCATGAATTTATGGTAAGTGTTTCATTTCTCAAGATTTCACCATTAAAAAATATTTCATTGAACACACTCAGAATTTTTGGGAATGGTTTATCTATATCACAAATAATGTTTTTATCATGATCACCTAATTATTAATGTAATATAATAATTAGTTTGATATCACAACCTATAATGCATTTTCAATCTAATGATTCTATGATTATGTTGATTTCTTTTTCAAAAATTTAAATTTCTTGAGACATGATTGATATTGTGAACTATTATTTGTTACTATATTATATTCACTACTCTATTTAATTTATGTTTAATAAATATCCTTTATATTGTCATATTATACTTTCCATTTAGTGGTTATGCTCTATCATGTTCATTTGATTCTTATGTTACATAAAATAGAAGGATCTAATGCATAATGAACACTCATTGTTGATTTAAAATTCTTCATCATGAAATGATTTCTTCAAAGAATATTATATTCCACTGTAATATTTTTTCAAATTGAATATTATATTCCCCAATATAATTCTTTCACACAAATTTTCTACATTATAATTTAAAAAATAATTATTTGTATATCATGTCACATATATATTTTGTTCTATAATTTTTAAAGACAATTATTTAATACATTTGTTATGATGTGGGTTTTCAAACTAAAACATTTAAAAATATTAAAAAAGGTTTTCATTCCCTTCAAAATTAAATGTATTATCAGTCACCCAAAATTATTTTTATAATAATTATGATTTTTTTTGGATTCATTACTTATGCTTCATTTTAAATGTAATATTTTATCTTCTTTGAATTCAATTTTTGGAAAATAATATTTAATTTTGACAGGTAACTTTTTTATTTTACAAATATAATAAAAATTAATTCTAAAATATATATTCATCATTTTACATAGTAAAATATATTTCTAATAACATTATCATTTTATATGAAAATTTATCTTCATATATTCTTAGATTCAAATAGAAATTATTATTCTCTTAGGTTTATAAAATATTAATTTTAAAATTGGTTTCGATGATGCATGATATTTATTATCTCCAAAATGTTTTTTCTATGACTTCTAAAATGTTTTTCTATTCTAAATAATTTAATGTCATACATATTTTCCACGGGCATGGATAATATTCAAATGATACCATCAATATATATATATATATATTTCTTTATATGTGTTCTCTTTCATCAATGAAGTGATCCATTGTATTCCTTTGTCTTTTCTTGTCATTGGTGGTTTATAAAATGAATTTTTAAAAAATTTATTTCCATTGTAAATACATTATTTTCCAGTCATCATATTTAAGTGTGTTTATGTAGATTACATAGATATAATAATTTGGAAAAATATTGAATTACCTATATGAACTTTTAATATATTATGTAAATACCATATATTTTGTCATGATTGAATAAAATCTACATAAAATGTCAGTTGATGTAATTTGGGTTACAATTAATTTTCTATGCGTGTATCATATTAATATAACTGATGGAATTATATATATTACAATTTGATAATAAATTTAGAAAAAATAAATGAAATCTATTTTCATTCTAAGGGATATTTGTTATACGATGAATGGTTGGTTTCATGTGGAAATTATATGTTTGGATGAATGTATTTTGGGATCTTATATCTCCTTTCGAAGCACATATTACTATTTCATCTCACATGAGAAATTTTAGTGTAAAAATTTTTATATATTATAATTGATTGGAGGGATATCCTTCTTGGATATTTTAATTCCTCTTCTCTATATGGTCATGAATTTCACTGTGAGTTTTACTTTATGAATTAATTATGTGGTTAGATTTTAAACTAGTATTCAGATAGAAATTACGAACATGGGAACATATAAAAATCTATATTTTTGGCATGGAATAATGATTAAATGGTGGTAATAATGATTTGGAGAAAATTAGATGATGGTTTGCGTGGATGAGTTACTAGTTTAAACAATCTTATTTCCCTGAACTAACAACTGGAAATCAATGGGGGTGATTTAGCATAGACTAACCATTGATCTCAAACTAGTTAGAAGGTCGGATGATTTTTTTTAAGAGGGTACACATCATATTTTCACCATCCATACCCTTAGGTTTTTATGATGAATTTGGTATGTGGTACGAAATTAGACCAATCCATCCCCCTCAATTGTATCCTTCTACTCCCATTCAAAATAGATTATTTTCTTGTTGTTTTAGAGAAAATAAGAATTTAGTTCCTCTATTATAAACTTTTAATGTATTCTGATTCTCCATCCTCATATATGGGTTTTTTTTGGCTTTGTATTTATTGATATTTTATTAGAGGAAGGTGAAATCACTTTTTTTATTGGGATTTTATTCTTCTTAAGAATGGGACAATTCGAAATGACATCCTAATATCCTCACTCATTGTTTTTACATAATAATATCATTTAATGGATATTTTATATGGATATTATTTAAATTAAATTATTATAAAGATGAAAATTTAATCACATGATCAGGAATTGGATTGATGTATATTCAAGGTTGTGCTAGGTATGGGAAAACTTTATTTCATAAAGACTAAGTGTTTTTAACACTGGTGAGTTATTAAGAAATAAATCTATTAAGGATAAAGTTTAATAGAAAAATTTAATTGGATTTGACTAATGTTTTGTGTTTTTTTATATTGATAAAATTTTTTAGGACCTTTTTATAGGTTTACATGATCATGGACAAGCTCAAGAAATAGTGGTCAGGTTATGCAATTAAATGAATTCAGATTATCTTTTACAAAGGTGGTTATTGGAAACATCCCTTCAATTTTATATATTTTTTTTCAGAATTTGAAATGAGGAATCTTAAATATGGTAATTATTCTATTAAATTTAAATTAATCAAAATTTTACAATGTGGTATGATACGTAATTTAAAAATAATTGATTTAGACCGAACAAGTTTATAGTCCAACGTGGACTGGGTTCACTAGATGGTGTCTCAGATATTAATGGTACAGATCATGAATAATGGATCAAGAAATGAGATACATGAACACCCTTTAGGGATATAAAATGTTTTTACATAAATTAACGATTTTATTGGAAATTATAGTTGTATCCCTTAACAACCATGATGTAGAGGTTAATAATGATTTTGGATCAATAGCCTATGTTTTATCCCTATCAGTCCTGGTAGATTTCATTGATATTTTGGCCAAGTGATATGGTCAAGGTGTGCTATTCCACAAAAGATTCATGGTTACCTAGGTGAGTATACCTTGATGTAATGAATTGATTAGTTTGGTGTTCGAGCTATCCAATACTGTTTTTTAAAGGGTATGGGTTCATGGGTAACACCCTTGTGATTGGTATTGACCAATGAAAAGTGTTCTAAATAAGGTTAACATTCAAATATTCCTATTTATGGTGAAACCCATAGGACATTTATGGTTTTTCCTAGTGAGTGTATTCCAATGTAATTGGGTGTTCAAAAAATAGATTGTGATTATGGGTCTAGGCCATCCAAAAACACTTAATCGTTTATAGTAATTAATTTTAAATGATATGTAGAATACATTAATGTGGTCGTTGTCTTAATATATATGTATAATAATCTAGTATAGAGGTATGTGATACAAAGTAAAACTCCCCTTGTATAATGGAATATGATACTAAATAATAATCAACTATTATATAGTTTGTATACCGTTGTTTGGGGAAGCTATGTATTTACAAAAAAAATTAATTTTGATGTTAGGATATTATCCACAGATTTCTTAGGATTATTTTAGGGATATAATGGATTTTTCTAAGAGTTATTGTTGTTTTTGAGTTTAGGATAATCCCATCAATACTCTATATTACATGGAATTTGGGGTCTTTGGTGGGAGTGGTTGAGTTGCATTCACTACTAAGGCTCAACTTCTGGGAATCACTATATATTTTAGTGGTTTTAGACCCTTGTCCATTATCATTGTATACAGTGTGTATAAATCATATAGAATTACAAGTTTTTCAATATACATGTGACATGCTAAGAGAAACTCCGGTCCAAATAAAAGCATGTATAGTTAATATGAGACCTAATCCATAGGATCTATGGTGGTATATATGTTTTAATTTTTTTAGTTATTTATTTATTCAAACAATGTGACATTTACATATCACTAATTTATTTGTATGAAAAAAACCACATTTTTTATTCTGTACTATGTTTTTTACTCACTCCCTACATGGGTGTCCATTTCACATGGGTACCCTTGTAGCCCTCCCACATTGCTGGTTTGGATTTGGATGAAGCTGATGATTACATGATCAATAATGAGAATGTTGACTTGGAAAGGATAATTAAATATAATATGGCTCAGTGACGTAGCGTCACATTGTTTTTATTTTATATCTATTGTTTTATCTATTTATGTGATCACCCCAATGGGGTATTGGGGACATTTGGTTATATGAATTCATTTTAATTTGTTATAGAATTCACTTTCTATTAGTTATTTATATTCTATTGTATATCATATATTGTGTTTATTTTATTAATTCCCACTATATTATAGAGGATGTATTCTCCACATGATACCTCTTTAAACCCCATTATTATTTATAGTTTCTAGCATACAATGATACATTCTTGAGGCCATATGGAACCACTAGTCTGGTTACAATTAAGATTGTGTTAGGTCAAGAGGTTATAAAGGGGTATCAAATATTTTTATTTATTTTATCTTAATATTTATGATATATTAGATATGAGATGAACAAATTTTTTATAGATTCAAATGTACCACATACTAATTCATCATGAAACCCATTTTGATTGGAAATCCAGTTTACTATGGAAAATACTAATGTTTTGGAATATGTTATTAAAGTTAAATATGTTATTTCAAATCGTGTGATGCTTATGATGTTCAATTTTGTGATTGATTGTGGATTTTTGTATATATAACACTCATGAAAGGAGGTATCTTGTGAATCATTCGAGATATATATTATTGACATGATATGTTGGAATAGCAGTGTTCTTATTATCATGGTTGATAAAGGACTATATGTTCAATGTTTCTACAAAAGCTCATTTTTTATTTTACATATGTGTTCTTGGTGGAGTTATACTAATTTATACCACCTTGTTTGATTATATATTTTATTCTGAATTAAATTCAGGTTGATCAATAGTGAGATACTCATTGATGATGGTGACATTGTAGTCCTATGTAAACTAGAGGTTCAGTGAACCTTGTCGATTGATATAGTCATGTGATGCCTCTGGGATATCCCCATTAGGGTTTGTTATTAACATGGATCTATTATTTAATGTGTTAGTGAAACAATATATTTAATAATCCCTGATATTATGTAATGTCATTCCATATAACCAAACCATCTAATTATGGTATTCCTGGCCTTAATTATAGTAAGGTGGTGTTGTTGTAAATGCTTTTGTATATAGATGATATTGTGGTTCTCAAGGGTTTTTCCCTCTATGTTGATTTATGATGAGAATCATTAACAACAATGTTGATGATATTTTCATTTTAATCTAACTATGATAATATAGGATCCTAGAGTTGGTGTTTGAAATGATGGATGTCATGTTATACTTGATAAATGAGCATATTTTGAACTTTGTTGGTCATGATTTGTGAGAGACCAAACTTATTGTGCTAGGTGGGAGACATTAAAATTCCAATATTAGAACAATATTTTAATGAGATTATTCCATGTTATTTTTTAGGTTTTTCCATGTGAGGTTTTATTCATGTCTTATGATTTCATTAGAGGGGGAAGTTATTGGTGCTTTCTAGAATCCATGATTAATTATTGGAAGGTGTTAAATAATTTTTCATAGCTAAGGTGTGGGTTTCAAGGAATATTTTGAAGGTAAATACTGGGTTAGTAATATTTTAAAAATATTTACTATATGCATTAGATGTGTAATTAGGGCATAGGTATATGCTCTTGATTTTATCATGGCACCAGATTGTGGATAACTGTGTCGTTGGTCATTGATCATGCAATTTAACTTGTTTGGAAGAGGATTATGGAAGGTTATCATGAAATCACATGAAAAACATGTCAAATAGAATGATCAAATTTTTTTAATAACAATTGACACATGATATCATGAGATAGGATTCACTAATTAGGATATCTGGGAGAATACAATTTTATATGAAGTAAAATGTTGTTAGTTTATGAACGATAATCATGTAACCTATAGAATATTAATTTTTTTTGTGTTATGTAGGCTTATAAAAAATTGAAATTAGTTAGTTGGTAGTGGGTGTAGTGTCATAGAATTTTAATAAATATTTAAATGTTTCCCCTCTAATGAAAACAACCCCATGGATGATGTGATCCAATGATATAAAGTGATGGGAATTTCTTCGGATAAGAGACACTCATGTGGTAATGAATTTAAAGGTTTGGGGGAACACTCTTGAATTAATATAGTTAAACACAAGTATTAAATAGTGAATCATTGGTCATTTGAGGTTTTTTAACATTATTATAATTTGAGTTTTTGTGGTTATCGTCGGTGATGTATTCATTGGCTAAGAATTGGTGAAATTTGTTTCATGTTGGTTCTATTCTGTGACAGTGTTTTCCTTATCTAACCATGATGTTCATTATCATATGGGATGTGGGATAAAATATATGATTTTTATCCTATGATGTGATAACAAGGAAAATCCTAGTGTTGGGAGTGTTATTTGTGTATTAATTATATGAACAATGCATGAAAAAGTTCTTAGGTGTGTGAAATTAAATGTTGGATAATGGTTATAAATTTTTGATACTATTGTTTCAATGGTCATGAATTCTATTAAATTTTTAGTGACTTACAAGTATAAATTAGTATTTCATGAAAGTTGTATATTTCTCATTGAAATTATCTTCAAAGAAAATTTGAGTTGATTTATGGTTTTTCATAGTGGTGCATCAGTAATTATTTTATTTTATAATGGAATGATGATGATTTTTAGTAAGTTAACAATCCAATCATGAATGTCACACCAGTGGTTGGGATTACATTTTATGATTTGGATAAAACTGTTGTGATTTATTTTTTGGATTATTGTTTTTGTTAATTAGACTATCATTGATACAAAAAAGGGTGCAACTAAGTGACTTTGGAATTGGTGGGAAAAAAGGTGTTCTGACTACTAATCTCATGTATACGTAGACATGGTGGGATGTATACCACATGTAAAATTTTGTTTAATGTATTATGGGATCATTTTGGGAATTAAAAGGGACTTCCAATGATAATCCAAGATGTCTAGTTTCGTAGCCCAGACAATTATAACTGATCAGTTTTAGTTAGGAATTATCAATTATGAGTTATATCAATATATGTATTGTGTTATCATTGACGGTAGGGTGATGTGAGTTAAAGACAATGACGAACACATCCTAAGGATGCATGTTTTCGTCACATTAGGTAATTATGATGATGGGAGGCATTGTTTCTTATAATATTCAATGATATGATGTATTTTATAGCAGGGAGTGACATATACAGGATGGAAAATGGTACATTGATACCTATGAGTATTATAATGTAATGTCTCAAGTAGATTCCATCTGATTGATGTAGTGATTATGATTTTGATCATTTGATCTATTCTTTTATTTAACACCATATAATTTAAAATGGGTTTTAGTGTCCATTAGACCTCTAAAAAGTGTAGGTCGATGAGTTAACTATAAATTTGTAATTTGGATAGGTTTGAATGTATAATAGTATATCCAATGGGACTTATTTGGGATGATATAGATTATAGTGTGGAATTTATCATCCCTATTATATACATGATCTTAAATTTTCTATGATAATTTGATTTTTTTTAAATATTGGAGGGGTTAGATTTGATAATGGAATTCAGATATGAATTCTTATTGTGGGAATATATTAAAAAGTTTATTTTGGAAAAGGAATGATTATTTTATTATTTCATAGAGTCTTATATTAACATTGGAATTTTTTGGGGTGTTTGGGATACTGGTCAATAGATGCCTATAGGAACTGACGCGTATGTGGGATGGGATGTATCCAATTACCACTAACTAGGCCACCGTCTCATCGGTAATCCTAGAATAACTAGCTAGTGGGGTTCATGTACAGTTTTTAAGTAGGTTAATTATAGTAATTTTTATAGCAATAACCAATTTTTTTAAGAATAATGGGGTTTGAGGTAATGTCTTTCATACAAACCACCCCCTTCAACCATTGTTCCCTTTAATAATGGTTGTATTTCATAGTGACTCGACAGTAATAAGAGGTGAGTACCATGATTATAATTTCTTTCATGGATACCCCTTCAAAACTATCTAAATTCGGTTTTGTTTTTTGATATTTATTTGTAGATGTATTTCTATAGGATGGTGAAATCACTAGTTTTATTTGGGTATTTTATATTTACCTATGAAGGGGGAATTTTGTAAAAATGTATTCCAACCACCATTTGTTTTGTTGAAAATTGTGCTTCAAATCGATTATATTAATATAAAATTAAAATAATTATTTATATAGTGGTGAGTGTTTTCTATTTTCCTCATTGTAGGTTTGGTGGTGTGTTGGGGATAGTTGAAACCCCATTTCTCGATAAATCAGAGATTTTTAAACACCCAATGTGTTAATAGGAAATACACACATTTGTAATTATATCTCAAAACTAATTTATAAATTTTCTATATAATGTTTGGATGTTTATCACTAAGATATGTGTTGAGGTACTAGGTACAAGATTGTGTTTTCAGGTATTAAACAAAGAAGCAATTTTAAGGATGTGGGTTTAAAAGGATGGGGCCTCACATTTATGTTGGTGGTCCTTGGTATGTATGTTTTGTATTATTAAATTTTTATAGTGAATGTAATGGGTGGAATTTAAACAAAGGCTTCTGGATAGTTTATATTAAATAAATCATCATTTTATTATTTGGAAATTTTCTTAATTTAAAAATTGAATATCCTTCACCAATCACGTGAGAAATCTATTTGGGACCTAGGTTACTAGCTGTAATCTCAGCCATGATGTAAGAGATATTACATATACAATCATTCCTATTGATAAATATTACCTCATGACGGGGTAATGAGTTAGGAAATAAATGAATTAAGTTAATGTCATTAGTTGTAGGATCCCTTAGAGGCCAACAAATAGAATATAGTCATGAGATTGGATAAAAGGCCTAGGGGTGTCCATATCAAACCAAATAGATTCTGTTGATCACCGATGATACTGTGATAGATTGTGGGTTTTCCCCCCAGGAGACATAGTCTCCCGAGTGATTAGACCATGAAAACAGTAGTTGATATTTTTGGTAACCTATAGTTTTTTTTTTGAAAAAAGAATTCACTCAATTGCATCACCCTAGTGATGGGAATTAACATAATAGTTTATTTTGGGTTGGCAGATCATTATGAAGTTAAAAAAATAGTGATAAATCATTGGGAGACTTGATGGGTTCCTAATTATATGTGTTGACCCTAGTGAGAGGGTGTAATAATGACTAGATAGTGATAAAGCCTTTAGGTTCCTAAAATACACTTATTTATTTCATTAATAAAAATATATAAAACTACACTATGATAGTGGTTGTTTCTATCAAAATTAAAACATTGCAATTATGGAGTTGTGTGGAACCAAAGTAAACACTAGTATTACGAAGATCCATGATTAAACAATTTGGAGTGACCATTTATTTGGATCTCGGATTATTGTTCAGGATTCTATGGGTTCTATCCGTAGAGGCGTGAGAATATTGGTGGAGAGAACATATATTTAAATATGAGTTTATATTGTTTCATGGTAGAGGATAATACAATACACATTCTAGCTTTCATGGAATATGGGGACATTTATAGGAATGGTCTAGTATCACACACAGATAGTGCCCAATAATTTAAAACCATTAGATACTAATATTGTTTTATCCCATAGGCCATTTTGACTATATACCAATTGTAAATACCATTGGTTCATTAAAAGGATGGAACAGTCATCTCGATGTAATCAAAGACACTCCAGAACATGTTGATGTAAGGATTATCTGTCAGGTTCACATCGTGGATGATTGATGGTGGTTTATCTATTTTATTTTTCACTAGTCATTAATTTATTCAAATTATTTCACGTACCTATATTACACATTTATATAATTTATTGGACTAGTTCATTGGTTCCCTATTAATTTTATACTCACACCCTATACACAACACTATTTCCCATGGGGACCTAAGTGAATCTTACTAATTATAGGATCAATTTTGGCGGAGGCCCGAGATGGTATGATAGTGAATGGAAATGTCTAGTTGGGCAAGTGACTATGACGTGTTTTATCTTTATAATTCATTAGGGTTCAATTTGATTTTTCTTTCATTAATTTATTATATATGTCATCATACTTGAGAGATATCACACTTTTACATTTTGATGGATTCATTTAATTTTGTTATATCCTATAGATTTTATTATATTTTATTTACCCAAATATGTATGATTCTTAGAAATTTATTTTATGGTAGATCACATAGATATTGTGGGTAAAATCTCTTTATGGTACCTCCTCATACACCTTTTAATCAACATCCTCTGGTGTACTACGAATCATTTTTTAGGTCATGTGGCTCCAATGGACTAATTTCTATTTTGAGTGTATTTGATTGGGATGTTATAGATATGTTCATAATCAAAATAGTAAGGATTCTTTGATATGACCATAATAATGTTTTCTTACCATCATGGATAATCACAAAAACGGAATAATGAGCCTTACTAGACATGGTAACAGTATGATGATACCATTTGATTATGATTATGCTATAGAATTATCCATATTCTTATGATGATATTATGATATCATGGATTATGTGTTTAGAATCATGTTTCCAAACACTATTGATTTATTTATTTGGTTATTCCATGTTTTATTCTATGACTAATGATTCAAACGGTATGATTTATTGGGTATGATTTTATTATTTATCCTTATTATATCCATAAAATCACCATATACTCCCTTACGATGTTAGGTTGTTACCTCTTATTTTCACCTATAATGTAAATCTAAGATAAACCCTTTCAAATGCATCCATTTCATTAAGTTATGAAGATAAATAATATTTTTTATGTGTCTAGAAGAGGATATTGAATGGAGGATTCCTCGGAGATATTGATGGATTGTTATAGATTTTGTATTTACTTATATTGTGTCAAAAAATATCAATTAGATACAAAGAAAAAGGTGTCTATAAGTAATTTTTTTTTCTTAAATCACTAAAACTATAACCCTAAAAACATCATTGGAATGTAAATGTTACATTATTTGGGAAAGATCATTTAATTTCATATGTGAATAATTTCCACTATACATGGAAAGTTGTTTTTAGCACTAGATATTGAATTATGAATGTGAGACACCTCAGTTTGTATCAAATGATGGTTTAGATAAAATTACAGGTTAGGATTTTTTTAAAAAAATAATGAGTAATAAGTTTATTAAGGATTGATAATATAATGTTGTTCATTGTTTTAATGCCATAGGAAAATAGTTATTTCGGTTAATATGAATATTTTATATATTTTTTGGGATTAGTATTAGTCATCATTAAAGGAAGAAACTGGATAACATATTTCTATTAGAAAACATTTTGATGTTTTTGTAAATCTGAGATTGTGTGCTTCTCTTTGAAATGCCACACCCATCAGGATAACACAATTTGGGGAAAGATGTTCAACTAATGTACCTGGAGGTAATTACCCATAAAATGGTGAGTTGGGAATTAGCTCTATTATTACCTTCTCCATAATAATGATTTATAACTGCACACTGAAATTGATACTCCTTAGGGAATTTTCGTTGCATAATTCAAATTTTCCGTACAAACCCTTATGATGCATTTTTCCTTGAATACTTTTAGGTAATAGAAAAAGTTTTTTAAGATAACATTAAAATAATAAAACCTATGGTGAAATAATATTCATATATATTTAACTAAAACAACTATACGCTAACATATTGGTCTAATAAAATAAGGCAAATTGAGATTAAATTTTTCATCAGGTTATTTATGGTAATTCAATTATGATGTTATTATTGATTATTCATGATTATCAAACCTTTTAAAAAATATTTGGATATAGGAGTAACCGTGTTAATAATTTAAATGATTGTAAATGATTAATTTTACTAACAACAAAACAAATGAGATAGAAGATTGTGTTGGAAATCTTATATTTATGCTTACCCAAATCTATTGAGTTATTATAAATAAAAGACGTCTTTCACAATATCCTAACCCACAAAATAATGAAATAATAATTTTTTTTTTATATTTTAGGTGATTAATATGACATGGGAAAGAATATTAAACTTCCTAATTGTCAAAAATGTTGGAAGAGTCACCCAAGGCAATGTCTTAACTGAATATAAAATTACTCAAGTTTACAACTATTGTCTATCAAGCAACTGATATTCAGTGAGAGATGAAGAGGATATCTAATATTATGGAAATTATTAGAGAACCAATTAATACACCATCAACACATTATCACCCTAAATACAAAGGTATTTGGAATTAGTAAAATAAATTCTCCATTCCAATATCTAATAAGGATTATAAGTGTCAAAATCCATCTAATCCAAGAGAACAAGAAAAATAGAATCAAACTCAAACTAATTAATTAAATTATGATAATTAATATACACTTGTAAACTATTATTTAATTATTAAAAAATTGTATTATAGTCTAGGGTATCTAGTAATTTCACTAAAAACATTAAAGAACCACCTCAGTGATTTGACTATCAAAGAAAAATAATAATGTATTGTATTCCATATTAATGATTATGAAACCAAGACTTTTAGACATATTTTTATTTTTATTTTTTTAAAATTTATGAGATTTTGTGAATTTATTGGTTATATCAACATATAATTGATCATAAAAATAAAAAAAGAGATAAAACATTTTATATTTCAAATAACCCTATGATCACATATTATTAGAAGGGTGAATACGAGCTCTCTCGGAAGAATACATCAATTATATGAGTTATAATAACAAACCATGATGGTTATTGAGCTCAATTAAATTGAGAAAAAAATATTATGATTTAAAATTTATAAGGGAGAATGGTATGTTCCCAATGTTTTTTATAACACTTTAAATATAACATCAGTCACGTATATATCTTAGGATCCTAAATATAATTTTACAATTAACATATAAAAAAGATGAAAGAACATAATTTCTTTCATGGATACAATGTGACACTATATGATTTTGGAAAATATTTACTTACATAAAATGCATTGAACAATAATATTCTCCACATAAATCAGCAAACTAAAACTAGGCAAAACATATTTATTGTTAAGAAAATTTATGAGCTATAAAACTACAAGTAAATAAAAGTATATTAACACGTTTAAAATTTATACATATATTAGATATATAAATAATATAATTTAATATATGAAAGTAAAATCAATTTTCAAATAACTTTTTAATGTGTTCATAAATTAATATTGATCACATTCAAATAATTATTTTCATAATATAAAATATTTCAAAAAATTAAGTAAGTTAATTACAATATAAATTTCGGGATTGGTATGAGGTTGTTCTCATAATGCATAATTATTATAATTTTGATTTTTATATAATAGTTGTTTTCATTATATTTATAATCATAAGAATATTTCTTCAATTTAAGAATATGATTTTTAAAAAATTAAAATCATTTTTTAAATCCATATTTTAATATTATATTAATGTCAATTTTAATGATTTTACAAAAATAAATAAAATTTTGGAGAAATGTTGATACTTTATTTTTCCAAAAACTATAAAATTATAATAAATACCTAGAATTTTGTAATATTTTTAAATTTGTAAAATACTGATTTAAAAATGTAACTTTTTGATTTAAAAATAGTGTTTAATTCAGAAAACCAATGATTATTATTTTAGTATCATAAGTAATATATTCAAATACAATTTTTTTGGAATTTTATATTTAATTCAAAAGTATTTTTGTAAAAATTGTTTTTGACTTTATTTTAAATCTATATAAAATCTATATTATTTACTAGATAAAATATATATCATTACATGAATATTAATTGATAACTGTACACCACATATAAATTTTATGAATTAAAATAATATTTTTCTAAAAAAAATTTAATACATTATATACACAAATGTAAAATGGTTAAGATAGTTTTTCTCCATATTGAATTGTTATAATAGTAAAAATTATTTACCATGGTTAAGATAAAAAGGATATTGTGGGGTTGAACTAAAAATATAAGGGTTTAGAATTTCCAAAAACTTTTAAAAACTCCATTGGTATAAAATATACCAACCTTATATCTTCTAGTTTTGTAAATATTCTATTTTTAAGTTTTTTCATGTGTAAAACAAGGGTATACCTTTTTCTTTTCCAAAATTAAAAGTGTACTAGTCACCTAACATATAAATAACCACCCATCTCCTCTCACATTAACACTTCCAAAACCAATTTTTTTTGCCAATTTCTCAACAAATGACTTATTTACATCCCTAATATAATTATATAAGAATATTTTTTTCAAAAAATTAATTTTTAGGAAGTATTTTAATGAAAACCAAATGAGAATGTCTGAAGAAGAAAAAAATGACCTTATTCGAGCCTTTTCTTTTTTTTCTTCATCCACGTCATTAAATTATTTTTAATCCATGTTGCAATAATAAGATAATTTACATACATATACAATGATTTTTTTAATATTATTGTAATTATATATATCCATCCCATATTCCATATAATGGGTTAGGAAATTATCATTCATGTACAGTGGATAACTGCCCCAAGAATCAATGTTATTAATTCTCTATCACCACCTCTATCTATGGGATATATTGATGGATTTATTGTTAATATTTGATATTTATGATATTAATAATATTTTTGAATTAGGATATCAGATATTCCTTCTTATATTCCATTCCATTGGAATACAATAATAATGTTCTAGTGTGTGGTGAACTATCGCCTCACGAAGCATTGTAATTTGTTTTCTCACATACGGTTTCCATGGATTGTAATATAGATAGGTTTAATAAAAATGTGATATATATGACACTAAAATGATTCATTATTGGTAAAATATTATATAGATTTCATTAATTTATTTGAGAAAATGTAAATAGAATTCATGTGAACATATGACCTACCATCTATATGAACAACGTATTTCACTTTCATTCTATAAAATATATGGATTAATATAAATACATATGAAATTAATATATATGATTATTAAATCATGGTTAAAATTATGGTTATGATTAATCTATTATCAAAAAAATAATATTCAATATACATAATGAAAACACACACAAAAAGATAACAATTATTACGTGAAATAGGACATTAACATGGAATTGTAAATAAATGGGTAATAAAATGTCATAATAAAATAATATATGATATAATATATATTACTTGGGTTTAATAGTATATTTATAATATGGTTATATTTATTTTATAGTAGTTTCAAATGTTTATGATGTTAGTATAGACTTAAGGTAAGGGATTTCAGTATTCCTTTTACATATATGAGGCACATTCCATACTCACCACCTATTTATTTTAGTTTGTGTATATACTTTCCATTTATTTTTTTATTTTTATCCTAAAAATTATGGGGATGTAAATATTCATTTTTGGATCCATCATTAATGGTGTTTATGGCACTAAATTTTTTAAAGCGGTAATAGATAATTGTCACAATTTTCATTCCTAGAGTCTTATGTGGTTTTATGCACCTATATTGTTTTATGAGGTGTAAATAAAGATCTCTTAACCTTTAATGTCATGAATTCATTTATTATAAATATAATTGATGTTTAATTTATTTTTATTCTTTCATGGGGCCTATGAACCAATATTAACAAAGTTGTAATGAGTTTATGAAACAATCGCATTATTTTTTTGGGATTGTTTATGATTATGTAGCTGATGAGGAAATATTATGATATATATCACAATAAGATCAATACATTACTTATCCAGTGATTATGTCAGGGAATACATGTTTTCCATTAATTTACCTACGTTTATATACTATGTATTTCAGTTGAACGTTTTTATAAAAAACTCCATTTATTTTTAACTTTTGAAAAAAACAGATTCCCTTAGCTATCAATTTTTTTGAAAACAAAATTTAAAAATGTTTTAATGTTCCAATAATATTATTTAATTTTATTTTTAACTTTTTCTATATATTTTTTAATTATTTTTAAAAAAATTATTTTTTTTCTTCTAGACAATTTTATTTTGTATTTTACCAAAAAGTTTCAAGAAATCTTTATTATAATGTATATGCCATGAAAAAAATTTCTCACTTCATGAACTTTTTTCAATTGAATCTTATATTATATATTTTCAAGTTTATTTTAAAAGAAAATGATTTTGACTATTTTTTATTTTTTAAAAATTCTTTTTCAATGTTAAAAGTGTATTTTCATCAAGAAATGCTTCAAATTATTTTTAAAGCATCCTTTATAAAATTTCATATATTTTTTTGAAAAGGTATTTAAAAAATATTTTATAATGTCTAGTTTAAAAAATTGAATATCAAATAAAGGTAACTTTCAACAAGAAAAGTACCAACTGATCTTCCAAAAATAATTTTCCATATAAGATGACATACATTGATGAAACTTATTCATTACTTGGGATATGATCCCAATATACCATTATTATTATTTCATTGTATATTTTATCATTATGGTTACAAGATTTATAAGAAAAATATTTCTCTTCAAAATGTTATAAAATAAAAAAATGATTAGGAAAAATAATTCATTTTTAATTGGATATAATATTATAAAATGATTAAATGATGAAATGACTATGAAAAAAGATTCCCTTACATAGGTTATGTTATGATGAATTGTTTACAAAACCCATTTATTTTTATAGTATCTGATATAATGAATGTTTTATTATCTAGTGGAACACATATATATGATTTTAATTAAGTGATGGGTGTGTCCTATATCTCTTTCTAATTTAATGGGTATTGATTAATGTTATATTACCTAATAGGGTTTATGGGAGGTCATCCCAAACACAAAAGGGTACACAAGATGTAATCACATGCCTAAAATAGGGTACATAAGAGTCTATCCAAAGCCCAAAGATGGTACATGGGTTATTATCCCAAGAGAATCATTTTATGAATGTATTCATGGGTTTCCTTGGTATATAATATTATATGATTATCTATATTCTATAAATCTATGTCTCGGGTGAATATTATGTTATAATGGATCTTTTTATTTGATTCCTTTATGACTCCCATCATATGAATTGGCATTATCTATTCCATAAACGGTTTTTATGATCTACGATATGAAATTTATAGTATTCAATTTATATTATCATGATATCATACCCTTATTCTTAGGATATGTTGATATCTCCATTGTTTTCCCTCACAGAGCATCTAAGCTTAACTTTTATTATGTTTCATTTCCCCAAGATATGAAGTAACATATTATATATAATATGTATTAAAAGGATGGATGTTATGAATAAAATATATAGAGATGATGTAATTCATTTATGGATAAGTTGTTTATGTGTTCATGTCTATAAATTCACTAAACTTAAATGATTCTATCATATATTGTTATTTAATGAATTACATATTCATTTTTTATGATGTAATATTTATATATGTAAAGTTCAGGTCTTTATAGTTAGTATCACAGAAAAGATTTTTTGTCCATTAGAAATTATGATGGTATAAATTTATATAGATACCAATGGATATATCAAATACTATATACAGAGGTAGGTTTAAGGAAAATTTTATGGATAATTCAACGATATGGAAAATATCATAGGATTTCAATAAAGGATGGAGATAATGGGCTATAATAACTAACATCCATGTGTGGATACTAAAAAAGACGTGGCTATAGAATATAGGTACCTTGGGGTAATTACACTAAAATTCCCTCTTTGAGATGGACTTGATTATCACATGGTGTATGACCACAAGACTTATTCCTCACTTAGTTTGACACTTTTAAGGGATATGATTTGATAAATAAAGAACTCATTGTCATACATTATAATGGATTTCAATAATGAACATGAATGACCTAGGTCGGACATAAGGTTTCATAGATTGAAAATAATGTGTCTTGATTTAGATATTCATTAAATTATTTTTCAAGATTATATGGTTTCTCGATATGACTAGTGCTTCTCGCACTATGAATTATAGTTTCAGTCAATTGATAGACCTCAAATGAACCACATTAGTACTGAATAGAATGGAAAATGCAATGATAATCATCATGGGAAACCAAATTTTATGGGATATGGAATGCATAACTTCATTTTAATACTCACTCCAAATTCTCAAGATATGAATCATGCTGAACATCCAATCATGAAATGGGGGGAATAATGTTTTGTTGATTTCTTAATGAGGCAACATAAATCTTATTTTATTAGGTACACTGATCCACTAGTTTCTATGAAATGTATCATTACGAATTAAAATGCATTTTTCATTCTCAATTTATTGATGAATTAAAAAGTAATATTGGTAATCTATAATTTAGAATGTGAATCAGATCAATGGTGGAATCTTTTATGAATATGAGTCATGACATGGTATTTGAAACTATTGAATGGGATGGGTTTAATAGGATACTTTTTAGTAATTACTACTCTCATATTCAGTTGAGAAGGATGGAGAATGGATTTTATGATCTTGAACATAAATATGGTGAATCAATTAGTTCTTATGAAGATAATTTTACAATACTTTCATGGTAGCTTCATATTTTATCCTCAATAAAAAAATTGAATTATATTTGGAAACTTAATGGAATGTATTCCAAAGGATTTGGATATAAAAGTCTTTAGTTTATATTAAGATTTATTTTGATGTGTTCTGAATTTAGACATGGAAATTAGAGATTCTGACCATTAAAACAGTCATTAGAAGAAAATAAAGATCAGATATCATGAAAACATCAATAAATCACTTTTTGGGATGAAATTTTAGTCACCTATATACTAGAAATGTGAGAAGAAGAAACATGGTGAATGTTTGAGGGGAAAAATAGTTTTATACAAGTTTATAAAGCTTAGAAATAAAGAAAATATGTGACTTCAAGAGGAAATTAATTGAAATTAATGGAGAGAGTGAACAATAAAATTCACCACCACACTCTCATGTTTCATGTATAAGGAGTTTGGGAATTATGTGAATTAATGAAAAAAATAATGGGATAATGTGAATGATAAGATGTGACAAACATTGTATAAAAATTACAAAGTGAAAGCATATGAAACTGAAATGTATAATTTGAATCAATATTATTAGGGAAAATTATACAATAAACCATGGTAGGGAATTATAATTTTTATTTGGAATGAATAATTCCTATAAAAATAATTTTTATCCTTCAGTGTAATTTCATGTGATTTTGAGCATTGATTAGCACCTTCTAAATTTATTTTTGAGCACTGGTATCACATTTGATATCATATCATTATAGGATGAATCTAATCTTATAATGAAAATGTTTTTCTATAAGATAAGAACTTATATATGAAACAAATTATGAATTAAATTTTGGTAATGTATATGTCTCAATCAATTATTAAGGTAATAGTAAACGATACCATAAATATTTTATTAGTTTAAGGAAGATCATTAGTTCAATGTAATTAACAACACTTTCTATTTTTGATATGATGGTATTTTATCATGATTAATTTTTTTTAAGAAAATTTATGGAATTAAAAACTTTGGTTTTGTATATGGTTTAGATAAAATATTATTTGTGAGGATTAAATTTAGAAATTGTGGACAAATTATTAAAAGTACTAGTAACTGTTAGGGTTTATATTATATTTTATGATGAGTTAATTATGGTTTATAGTTGATCACCTTACCAAGTTTGAACACTACATTGCTATCAGATATTATTTGTCTCTTGGTATGCTTTCAAGAATATAAAATAAAGATGTGGTTAGGTTTTTAGAAGTATCACATTCAATTTTATCTATTTGGGGATTTATTTTTAAATCAATGTTTTGGATAAGTCATCATAAATATATTGTTATGGAGTTGAGTTTCAGCATTGTGTATCATCATTATATGTATGTTAATTCTAAAATAACATTTAAAATCATAAAGGATATTCTAGGATCATGTTCTTCGATTTCGAAGGTTGTTGTGATAAAAAAATTCCTCTAGTTAAAGATTAATATGAAAATATATTTCACTAAAACATTTAGATGCATCCTTATGAAGTGCTTTATATAATGGAGTGTATAAGTCCAACATACTAGAATGGTGTTGTTGGAAAAAAGGTATTATAACCTGAGAAAGATAATGAAATTGAGATATTGTTATATACATTCATTAACATATAAGGATAGAAAGAAGTTTAAATAATTGTTCTATTGATAATCATTAATGAGATCTAGAATTTGGACTGTTTGAGAAGATATTTCAATAAATTTCTCCATGGGAGAAATTAGCGTAAACTAAGACCTGTGAGTATCAGTCACATTAAAATCCCTGATCATATCGAGACTATAGAATATAACTTGGTGAGTCCACAAAACCAATATCATATTCAGAATTTGTTCCATGTATCTCTCATGTGGAAGTACATACCCGATCCATAACATGTATTGAACTCATAGGACATACCACGAGAAAATGATATTTCTCATGAGGAAAAACATATTCAGATTCTTGATTATACTATGAAATTACCATTAGAGACTATGGATCATATATAGAATTTTTTATATAACAATACCAATTATGTGTACAATGTATTGTGTGAAAATTCATAGTTTATGAAAGCCACATGGGAATATTGGGATGTAATGTGACACATGTATCCTTAGTTTTTGGTACCAAATTGAAGAATAATGAGTGGAAAGTAAATTTAATTTGGTTTAAAATGTAATAGACTCTAATATTGTGAAATACTTTTACCAAATGAATATTGTATTTTCAATATTTCTGTTATGAAAAAAATGATTCAGGATTGTGATTCACCCAATACTGAGTTTTCCATTTGTTTTACACTGAGCTGAGTTCTAACAAACCGTGATACAACATTAATATTATAATTTACAGATAACAATTATAACCTAGTTTTCAAAAATAATTATATGAATAATAATAAATTATCTTAAAATATTATTTATAATTGTTTTAAAAAAATAAAAAATATTAGTAAAATGTACTCCATTTTTAGAAAATTCATTATATGTTTCAAAAGAACTGTTTCCATAATCATTTGTTTTTATTTAATTTTGTGAACAAATTAAAAATATAGCATTTACAAATTTTATAGATTTTATTTGTAAAAATATACTTCATTTTTAATTATAAATATCAAAATTACATTAGAGTAAATTTTTGTGACTCTTTTAAAATGATAAATTTTTCTGTTAATAATGAAAAATACCTGTTAATTTTAGAATTATCATTTCATATAATGATTTTAAAAAACTAAAAATTATTTTCAAAATGATTTAAAAGTAAAATTTTATATATTATATTAATTTTAATCCAATTTGGTTCTTTTTTATAAATTTATTTTTACTATTGATATAAAAAAAATTTAAACCTTAGAGGATTTTCTCTTTGAAAGCCTTCTTTCTAACCATGTCTAGACGATTAATTGAAAACAAAAAATTTTAATTTATCTGAATGTATGAAGGTAAATGGAATAAATATTTCGAATCCGTTAAATTAATATTATAATATACGGATTACTTAATTTTTTACCACAATGAAAAGTAAAAATAGTACAAAAGTATTTATCATAACTAAGGTAATAATGGATTTACGAGTTGTTAAATTAATATAATAAGTGCTAAAAATTACATTAAAACATGTAAAATAACCATTTAAATTTCATATTTATACCATATATCATTTATAATTAATAAAGTGAAATTTTGGAGCATTTTGGATTGTGAAAAACATTGTTAGACTATTTTCTTTTCAAAAATTACATATTTTCCACTCACCTCAATTAAAAATGGACACCCCTATCCTTTTCTATTAACACTTCCAAAACCCATTAAATAAAACAAAACCATATAAAATAACAAACTTAATTCCATACCCTTATATTAGAATCATTATTGTTTTCAAAAAATTAATTATAGTAATTCTTTTGTTGCATACCAAATGAATTTGTTTAATAAAAAAGGTAATGTCCCTAACCAAGAATTTTAGTTTTTTTGTTCCTCCACCTACATAATTTTTTTAATAAAACATTATGATATAATTACCTATGTAAATTTTAAATATTAGTAATTTTTTATAATATGTTAAATACCTATATACTTCTCCACTTTCATCAAATGGATTACGAAGTCACCCCTCGTGTGTAAGATAGTGCACCACCTCATGAACCGAAGTTACTAATTTTCCATGAACACCTCTCATTGATAGAAATAATGATTGATCTATTATTTATATATGAAATTTCAGTTATTTATATGTTTTAATCATTGTATTACCTATTTTTTATAAATGTTATTCCACGAGAATACAATAACGCCATACGTGTGAACCAAATAATACAACTTCATGATGAGATGTGATTATTTAATCACATTCGCATTAAATACAAGGTAATAAAGATATTTTTATTTAAAATTATGTTATATAAATGAAATATAAATCTCCATTTAAAGGTCAAATTTATTTACCAATATGTTTATCAATCCTTCACGAAAATGGAAATAGCGTTAATTGTACCTACGGTCGGCCATCTTTATGAATGGTGTATTTCACTTTCTATCTCTAAATGATATGAAATACAATAAATATGAATATAATGAATAAATATTTACTATATTTAATATTAATCATAATGTATATTGTTGAACCATGATCAAAATAAAAAGACCCAAAATTCTAAATCAAAACGAACAACAAAAATAATGCAGTTATTACACGAGACAAATTTTCTTTAGGAAATTGTTATTAAATAGATAGTAAAATGACATTAATAAATAATATATGGTAATATATATGTATAATTATGGTTCTATAATAGAATTATAATAGAGTCATATTTATTATAAAGTAGTGTCAAATATGAAAAAAAGGATTTTGAGAACAAATATAATGGATTTTTATCTTACTTTTTTATTACGTTAGAAACATACCATTTTCACCACAAAATTATTTTATGTTGGGTATATACTGACTATGAATATATTTTTGTATTATTATGAATAACTATAATGGTATTGAAATATCCGTTTTTAATCTATCTTTCATGGGGTTTACACATCAAAATTTACCATAGTGGTAACATATAATTTTGTCATATTTTTTTCTTTGAGACATATTTTGTGTTATGAACAACATTATATTATGAGTTGTTCATAAATCCATATTGACATATGATATTATGAATTTTTTTTCACGAAATTTTATTTTTATTTTTATTTCATTATTTCTTAGGGCTTATGATTCAGTGTTACCAATGTTGTAATGTTTTAAGGATATAATCTCACATTTTCAGGATTATTTTTATTACATTTCTGATGACGAAATATTATGATACTTATCTCAATAGACTAATTACATTTATTCTTCTATGTTTTGGT
This sequence comes from Viscum album, assembly GCA_963277665.1. Classification (NCBI taxonomy): domain Eukaryota; kingdom Viridiplantae; phylum Streptophyta; class Magnoliopsida; order Santalales; family Viscaceae; genus Viscum; species Viscum album. Next base: position 1,570,985,277 of record OY728120.1, read on the forward strand.
CATTAGAATAATTTTTTTCTTTTTTCCAATCTTTATACACTCTTGATTTCCCAAGAATGTTTTTATAGAATACTGAATTTTTTATCATTGACAAAAAGCCTTATATATTCTATCTCCAGGTTATCCAAAAATGATTTAAAAAATATTCTATTGTTATTATATGATTTTATAAATACATTTTTACCATCATTTTTATTTTTTTGCAAAAAATATTAAAAGTAATATTTATGTCATTTTCCAAACAAGTCCTTTTTTACTTTAACCTAAAAGGTGAAATTTATATCTATTTTGAAGTGTACAGTACGAATGAATTTTCCCACTAGTATAAACATAATATTTTTTGTTTCATATATTATATGTTTTCAAAGTTATTTTCAGTTAAAAGGATTTTTAAAATGTTTACTGCTTTAAAAATGTATTTTTCAATGCAAAATTGACATTTTCATCAATAAATGTTTTAAATGATTTATAGTAGTTCAATTATAATGTTTAAAAGTTTTTTTTCAATGAAATGAATTTAAAAAATAGTTTATATAGTTTTTTATTTCAATTTGCATTACTATTATTGGTTATTTTCCTCAAGAAATGTTTCAATTTGTATTTAAATAAGATACTCTAACAAAGACCACATCGATCGTGGTTACTGATTCTTTACTAGGGATATGATCTAAGGATATCATTCTTATCATTATCATAATGGTTTTTTTATATGATCAAAATATTTTTATAAAACTCATTTATATTCCACATGTTATGATATCATAAAATTATTTTGAATATATATTCTTTTTTTATGGGTTATGCTATTATTAAATGATTAAATGAGTACGGATCCTTTTTCATTTCCACAAGTTTTTTCATGATGTCAATTTTATGAAACCCAATTCAATTATTATGTACTAATATTATGAATTTTATTATGATATTATTTCACAAATATATAGTATTTTCACTATGTGACTGATGGGACTTATATCTCTATCTAATGAATCTTGTTACAATTAATGTTATATGAGTTAAAATGGTACATGAGAGATTATAACATGGGTAAAGACCCCTAAACTAGTATCTCGGAGTTTTTACCTTACTTTATTACATTGTAATAGATATAATACTTGAATCCCAATATACCAATCAGTTTAGTAGTTTTGGAATCCAGATTACATACATGAACATTACTTTACAACTTTAATGGATAAAATGTTGAAATTCCATTTTTAACACAAAAATACTCAAAGAATACCTTGAAATTCATTCATAATATTCAAATTCATATCCTGGGGAAAAATAAAACATATGAAATGGGCTATCTCAGATGATCAGTATCTGCATGTAACATTGTTAAACATAATATACACAAAAATGAATTTGAATGAATAAAAACAATAGCCATTAGAATATAATCTTGAACCTAAAATGGAAAGGATAAAAGATAAAATAATAATGCCGTATAAAAATTCACATTAGAATAAAGCATAACCATGGATATTCTACAATTTGTATAGTCAAATGGATAATCAATTAATAATATCATTATGATGTAATGAATATGCCGAACATCTAAATTATATCATCAATTCCTCGGCCAAAACATCGGAAAATGATTAAGTCCATGGCCGAAACCATATCTGCAAATGGGAAAGGCCTCATCCATGTCCATATTTTTTTTGTCACAGTAGACCTACTAACGCATCAAGAGAATATATTGGGCCCCAAAAATCAATTTCTATGACCAAATAATTCTACATATGAATGGAATTAATCATAAACATCATATAAATCTGAAATGTAAGTAACTATCCCCAATATATAAACATAATCACTTATCATTCCGAGTAACATGGATTATGGTACCCAGATAGCACATCCCTAGTCCAACTGATCATAAAACATTTAATAAAATATTGTATATGATACATTTAAGATATAAATTTCATTAATGAATAAAATTCAAAATTATTGGTGAAATAGATTAAAATACTCAAATAAAATCATCAAGGAATTCGCAGGAGAAATAACCCTTTTACTTTGTAAAGAAGAGTTTTTTTGGAAAAATAATCCTTATTTTTTAGGATTGTTTATATAAAACCAAATATGAACAAATGTAGTTATTATTGACAAAATTAGTGATTTATGAAAAAAAATGTGTCTTATAATATTTTTTGGGTGGTACTTGAATATGGGTAAGAAATCAACATGTTCCCTTTAATCGAGAATGCATATAATAAAGAATTAAAAAGGGTGACTCATAAAACATATATTATACAATAAAAATATATACAATATATATATATATATTTGTGTGTGTGTTTTTAACATATACACATAATTTTCAATATGTTTAAAAATAATAATGAATAATTTCATTGGTGTATAGATGGAGAAAGCATAACCCAAATAAAAATGGAGGTTCGAGAAGAAAACCCATATATTATGTCGGAATGTGTTATGCACTTTAACATAATGTCATTGATAATAAAATTATTTAAATTAATAATTTGATTTAGAACATATTATACATTTAATTCACTTTGTATAATTTTATTAATATCATTTATGGTCATTTTTATGAGAATAAGATACCATTTTATGATTCATGAGCATTTGTTTTCTCAGGTTTTCATGATTTGTTCAATTTTTTTAAGTAATATGGTTCATGTAAAATGGCTATAATTCTTCATAATTGAAATTACATGTAATTAATGAAAATAAATATATTTAACTGGTTTTATGTTTTTTTAATCTCATATATGTGGATTAATCATTCAATAATATGTTAATGATATTTTTTTAGATTACATTAAGTGGTTGTAGATCACAACGAACATGTTTTTTATCATTTAATATTATATAAGTATGTTAAATACATAACATGAAAAGGTTTATAATATAAATATTAAAATCTATTCCAAAAATTATAATTGTTAAATTAATAGTCATGTTGACAGTGAATGAATATTAAAACTTGTCATCCATTAAGGTGATGAAACAACATCTCCAAGGCAGTGTTTCCATTTTTAGAATATAAGGGAAAGGAGGAGGGATTTATGATGGATTATTACATTTGATTTCTAAAATTAATGTTCATTTATGTTAATGTATGTTTCATTTTTCTTGAAATATGTTAGGGGTGGAGATAATAATAAAAGAAAACATCTTGAAAAGAAATCTAAAGGAAAAGGAAGAGTATTTTTTCTCTTGAATTCTCCTCTTTGGGAACCCCTTTAGTGAAAATGGTTTTAGTATTTGTATGAGACCAAGAGATCCTATACCTAATGTAGATATTGGTAATAGGATTTGGCAGAAATTTGATAAGGCACAATTCTTGGATAGTGTGAGTAGAAGGGGTGGTATTTATAGAGGGGGAGAGGGGTATTTTTTGAATAATTTATTCATTTGTTTTTTATTTTTTCTCAAGACTTTGAATATTTTCATCATTTTGTCAAAAATATTAAAATAGTAAATCTATGTTCTAGATTATGGCTCTTAAATAATCCATTACTCAAATATTACTATATTTATCTTATAATGTATTTATACTGTAAATTACCATATTTTACTATTTATAAAAAAATATGAATTTTAGAAAAATACTGAAAAATTACCCTAAATTTTTTTCAACATGTATAATTCAAAAATGGAATCCATTTTATGATTTTTTTAATGCAATAAATTTTATTTTTAATCAAAGCTATCATTTACATGAAAAATATATATTTTAAATTTATAATTTCATTTATAACACTCAGAAAAATAAAATAAGGTCTCATACAATTATATTAAAATAATAAGAAAATAAAATATTAATTTCTGAATACATTTTATGAAAATAAATTTTATTTTAATTGATTTTATTAATTATAAAATTGTAATAAAATATTTTTGACTTACAAAAAATAAAAAATCTTAATTAACAATTTTTAAAATATTCACATACATATATTGTGATAGAATTATATCACACTTTCATTAATAAGATGCCTAATTTTTTTATACAAACATGGGTGGGGTTATTATTCATTTGGCTGATTTAATATTCATAAGGGATATATTACTATTCCTATGGTCATGTTACTATTTAATTGTTATAGGTTTTATAACTTTGAGAAATGCCTATTATTTTATTCATCATTCTTTTATAAGATTTTTATTATGTTCTATAAGTGATTTTATGTGATTTATACTATGTGAAATAAAAATAACAAGGCAATTCTCAATGATATAATTTTGGTTCGTTACATTCCCTCCTCCTACCAAAATTGCATCCTCAAAATTCTGGATTTTCACCTCATAAGATGATTTGGGTAGTTCTTTATTATAAGTTCCACAATTCTGCACATTACCTCTTCAATTTTATGATCTTTCTAAAGTACCTTTACCATCTGAGTCATTATAATCCTCAACACCAGTTTGTTAGATTCCATAATCCAGATAATCTCTTTAAATATTTTTGAATCAGGTTCCAAATCTATTTCATTAGAATTTTGAACATGTGTTGAGTCTGGCATACACTTTATTAATGAAGAGATGTGGAAAAAATTATGAACTTTGGAAATCCTAGCTGTCATTTCCAAATAATAATCAATTACTCCAATTCTCCACAAAATTTCAGAAGGACCAATGTTCATGGGGCTCATTTTCCCTTTCCTCCAAAATCATATAACACCCTTCCATGGAGATACATTCATGAAAATGTTATTTGCCACTTGAAATACAAAATCCTTCCTCTAATTATTAGCATGACTCTTTTTACTACTTTGAGTTACATTGATATGTTTTTGAATACTCTTTACCTTCATTGTGGTTTTGAGCCCGTGATTTGGGCCTACAAGCTTCCTTTCAAAAACATCATCCCAACATGTTTATGTATGAAATATTTTTTCATATAATGATTCATATGGTGCCATTTAAATACTTGAATGGAAAATATTATTGTAGTAAAATTCTACCATAGGTAAATACTGATCCCACATACCTTGAACATCAAGTAAGCATGAACTCATCATGTCTTCTAAAATTTGAATCGTCCTTTCTGATTACTTATCAATTTGAAGGTGATAGGATGTACTCAAATAAATCTCAACATCCAAATTATTCTAAATACTTATATAGAATTTTAATGTAAATATTTGATCATGAACAGAAACATTTGAGAGACGTGATCCATGATGTCTTAAAACATCATTAATATAGTTTCGTTCAAGGTGAAGCAGTGTAAAATCCTCCATTATGGTAAGGATATGTGCATATTGGGAAAGTCAATCCACAATCACCCATATTGTATCATTATTTCGTGGAGTTTTTTGGAAATACAGTTAAAAAAAATATGGTTATGTCATCCCATTTCCATGTTGGAATAGATAGAGGTTTAATGCCTCTGATAGGATGTTTTCTTTCAGCCTTTAACTATTGACTTACTAAACATCTTGATACATAATCATCAATTTCATGCTTCATGTTATCCCACCAAAAATGTTCCCTCCAATCTATATACAAATTCTTCTTTCCATGGTGTATAGGGAAACCAGTTGAAAAGGTGATGATGTTTCAAATTTCTTGATAATTCCCATATCCATCATTGATAGATCCATATACAGAGGGTCCTATTAAATTAATATTTTCTTTATAAATCCATAGTCCTTTCTGGTCAATGCATCATCTACCTTATTTTCCTTTCCTTGGTTATAGTGTATCGTACAATCATAATTCTTAAGTAGATCGATCCATCTCCTTTTCCTCATGTTTTGTTCTTTATGTGATAAAAGATATTTCAATGTCTTATGGTCTATATATATCTCACATCTCCCACCATAGATATTTTTTCACCATATTTTCAAAGAAAATAATAATGTTGCTAACTCAAGATCATGAGTTGGATAGTTCTATTCATTAGTTTTTAACTGCCTTGATATACAAGAATGAAATCTATCATTCTGTATAAGGACGTAACCAAGTCCTTTCTTTTATGCATCACTATAAATCACAAATACAAAATTTCATGATGAAAGATTTAGAATCAACGCATTCAAAAATCGCCCTTTAAATTCGTAAAAACACTCTCCCTATTATTTTGTCCATAAAAACTTTACCCCTTTATGATTAAGCTTTGATAACATGTCAGAAAATTAGGAAATTTTATAAACAAAACACCGATAATAACCTGAAAAACTAACAAAACTACACACCTCATTTATGTTCAATTGTGTATACCATTCCAAAACATACTTTTTCTTCATATGATCATGTGATATTTAATCATTAGAGGAAATATGGACAAGAATATATGCTTATTGAATCCAAAATTTACACATTATAAACGTCCCATATAATTCATTTATTCTAAATGTCTTTTTAATAATCTAAAAGTGATTCTCTCGGTCTTCATCACATTTTTAGTATGTCATGATATTGTTAAAAAAATACGATAAAATATTTATCAAGACATCCATTAAAAACATGGTTCATTAGATCCATAATAATATAGGGTGCATTAGTTAGTAAAAATGGAATTATTATAAACTCATAATGTCCATATCTAGATTGAAATTCTATCTTTGGAATATCTTCCCCCCTTACATGCTACTAATGATATCCAGAACAAAGGTCAATATTTGAAAAGTATCTAGATCGATGAATTTTATCAAATAATTCATCAATTCGTGGAATGGGATAATTTTTCATTATTTTCATAGAATTTATTTATCGATAATCAATGAAAAACCTCATGGATCCATCTATTTTCATGACAAAGAGAACAATATCTCCCCCTGGAGAAATACTAGGGAGAATAAATACCTTATCAATAAATTCCTCAAGTTGTTTTCTTTGTTCAAAATATTATACCGTGGTCATTTTATAAGGTGTCTTTGATATAGATCTTAAACCAGGAATTAAATAAATATATAAATCAACTTCCTACTCTAGAGGATATCCTAGTAAATCTTGTGTAAATAACTCAATATAATCTTGTACAATAGGTACATCCTAAATTTGAAGATTTATTTACTTATCCATAGGTGATATTTTCTCTTCCCCCCATGAATTTCATTTAGTGGAGCTATTGGGGGTGGATATAGAAGAGAATAAGGTAGTAATATTTAAGCTCTAATGATAAGGGATTCTACACCTTCCTCAAAAATTATAATTTACTTCTTCCTTTACATGATGTTCACATCATATTTTCAATGGAATTCAATGAAGAGGATTATATCAAATTTGAACATAAGTTTGATTATATAATTAGAAAATAAATCTCATTTATATTACTGAATGGGAACTTCCTGACACATCGTTGTTGCAATGAGACTTCACTTAGTGGTTTTCATAGACAACTCCCTTTTTAATTATAATTGGAAGTATGTAATTTTTAAATTAATCAGGGCAGTTATTAATTAGTGCGATCATCTAGAATCTAATAATGATATAGCTAAATTTTAGGATATGATTAATATACTTACAACCACATCATTTGGAAATTCAACAATAGCTCTTGTGGTCACATAAGCTTGTCGTTTCTCCCATGGCCATTTCTAAGGAAATTTTCCTTGATGCTTTGGAAAAAAATTAAAATATTATCATATATCCCAAAAATTAAAGAATTAAACATTGGTGTCTTATTTATTTCCATTGAAATGTTAACCTTGGTGTCATTTCCCACCACACAAGTAGTAATCTATTTTACCCTTTAAGCTAGCACTAGGGTGTTTTCATCCACATGTATCACTTGTAATAAAATTATCTTTTTTATTCATCCCATTATCTATTTTTTCCTTCTCCACCCACTTCATATATTGTTTTCCCTTAAATTAATAAAACATAGAGAATTGTTTCTCTATCTTTATAAAACATGAGACTATATCTTTGTACATGGTGATATTTTGGGAGACTATTTCCCTTTGGGGGAATGTTAATAAACCATAAAATAATCAATAAATATTGATACATGGATTATGTAAATAGTCCACGAAATTCCATGATAACCTTATAATGTTAGATTAATACTTTTAAATGTTTTAATTCTATTTTTTAGACTCAATAATTTCCTTTTATATCCTCTCATTCTTTCTGAGAGAAATATTTATTTAAGAAAATTTTCTTAAAATCCATCCATATTTCTTACTCATCCTTTAAATTTTTAGTTGGGTACGAGAATTGATCCACATCTCATGATAATTGATATATTTCCATGAAAACAGTCTCCCATTGGTTACTTACCAAAGTAATAAGTATCTTCTATAAGGAACTTATAAACTCCTATTATAGAAATGTGTTTTTAGTCCCATTAAATGTTGGAGGAAGTTGTTGCATAAAGAGGTATAACTTTTGTACTCCATGTTGTGGTTAAAGATACACTATATAGGTAAGTTTATGTTTCATAAATTTAGTCAGATGTCCTCGTAAAGTTATAAGTTTCTCAGAAGTAGTCATAGATCCAGTACCAATGTCATTATCTAGTGTAGGAGGGAAATCACTATATGGGATACTCATGTGGATATGGTTTCCATTCCATCAACTATGAACCATTTATAAATGATAACATACACCAAATTATGTTATGAATCATAATTCGTAATCACAAAATAGAAAAATACTTAATATTAATAGAATACTTATACATAGCTAATCATATAATCCTAAACACTGTTTATTTGAAGCAAGTTCCTTATACAGATTTGTAAGGAAAATGTGAATTATCCTAAGAATATCCCCTGGGAGTGTCAAACTAGGTGCATGGTATGTCCCGTTGTCAGGTACCATGTTTACCCAATTCTGGCCTAGAACTCTTTTTCTATGTTGTTACCCCTAGGTAAATCAGTGCCAGAACCACATCCATAAATAGTATCCAAACACATATGTATTTATATGAATATCCACATAATCCCTACCTTACCAAAATTATAGGATGATCATAGATTATTGTCCTCATGGTCTATCTTAGGGTTATGTTCTCTAATATATGTTCTCCAAATTTAGTTTCCATATTTTATATTAAACTTCCTTTGATACCAACTATAAAGACCCTGACCCCAGTAGCCCAGATCTGGGGCCTTACATTAATACATTTTCAATGATACAAGACTCAGATCACAATGGTCCAATTTGTTTAGTATTTTTATAATCCTTATTACTTACGTGGACATTAAATTAAACTTAAAATCAAAAACCATGTATAAAATCCATTTGCATCATTAAAAAATCATAGATTAACCCTTAATGTCATTCATAATATTTATTATCATATCTTATGAAATAATAAAACATAATAAATGGTAGGGGTCATATTCATAGAAATGGGAAGTAATATAGAGAAAGAAAATATAAACAATAATTTATGGTGAATGAATAAAAACACATGCTATTATAACATAATCATGAACATGATATATTAAGGATAAAAGATAAATAAATAATTCCATATAAGATTTCACATGAGAAAAAATCTAGTCCATGGATATTCTTCTAGGTGGATATTAACAAGAATAGTAATTTAATAATATCATTTTGAGGTAATTCATATTCTAAACATCTGAAATATACAATCAATGCCTCATCCAAGTCATATTAAATTGATTAAGGTCTCTTCCAATAAAAAATATGAAAATGGTCAAGGCCTCAGCCACATCAATGTCATTTTTGTATCATGAGACCTAATGCTGCATATAGGTGATATAACAGGCGCCACAACTCACTTGATAAGTCCAATTAATTCTACATATGAATGATATTTAATATAAAAAACACACACACACATTTATACACACACAGAGATATATATATATATATATATGAAATTAAATTATCTTTCCCTAGACATTAAATATTATCACTAACCATTCTGAGTAACATGGTGTATGGTATCAAGATAGTACATCCATAGTCGAAGTGAAAATAAACCATTTAATAAAATATTTTAGATGAAAATAATAATAGATAAATCTAATTAAATCATAAAATTCACTAGATTATTTGAAATAAATGAAAATACTATACTAAAGTCATTGATGAATTCTTTGGAGAAATAACCCTTTTACTTTAAAAATAATAATTCTTTTGGAAAAATAATTTTTATTTATCATGGTTATTTTTATACAAACATATATGAAAAAAATAGTTTTTCATGATAAAACTAGTTATTTTATAAAAATAATGGTATCTTAATACAAATTATTGAATGTAATTTAAAATAGGTAATAAATCGAGATGTTCCCTTTAATTGAGCATGCATATCAGAAAGAATTGAGATGAGAGCCTTCTAATACATGTGTTATCCCATAAAAGAAATATCAAATGATATCGATATATTTATTTGGAACATATAAATATAATGTAGAATAATTATGAAAAAATAATGAAAAATTATATAGGTGTATTGAGGGAGAAAACCTAACCTGAATGAAAATGAAGGTTCGAGAAGAAGACCATTATCTTATGTCCAAATATGTTATGCACATTCTCGTATTATCATGGATAATCCAATAAAATACGTTAATTAATTATTTCATAACCATTTAAACATGTAATTGATTTTCTATAATTTTATTTTGTATATTTATAGTATTTTTGATGAGTTAAAAGATATAGTTTTATCATTGGAGAGTGTTCGTTTTCTGATTTTTTCATGATCTGTTGTTATTTATAAGTAATGAAGTTCTTCTAAAATGGGTATAACTATACCAAAATGGAAGTATATGTCATTAATGAACATTCAAAAATATAATAGTTTTTTTATATTTTTTTGTTCGCAAATATGAGGATGAATCATTAGATAACATTTTAATAATATAGGTTTAGCTTAATTTAAGTGGATTTATATCACAAAAAACTCATTTTGTTTTATCATTTAGTATTATGTAATTATGTTACAAACAAAAAATAAAAATGTTTATAAACTCTAAAAATTAGTTTCAACCATTGAAATGGCTTCATGAACAACCAAGAAGATAGTGAAGGAAAATGAAAAATTGTCATCCTTGATGGTGATGAAACAACGCCTCAAGGACGATGTTTCCATTTATATAATAAAAGGGAGAGGAGAATAGGATGGATGATGGATAATTACATTAGAATAATATTATTCTAGTAAATGTATGTTAATGAAGTTTTTATGAAGTTTCGATATGGGGAGGTGAGGAGACAATAACAATTGAAAAGATCTCGAAAAGACATTAAAAAAGAAAAGGAATAGGATTTTACCACTTTAATTGCCCTCCATGAGAACCTAAATAGGTAAAATGGTTTTGGTATTATGATGAGACCAAGATATCTATGACATAGGGGATGGTCTTGGAAAGATGATTCTGTAGATATTTGACAAGGCTCAAATTTTGGAAGCTGTGGTAAGAAGGGGTGGTGAGGGTGCATACATAAGTTCAACATTACAGCTTGAAGAGAAATACAACATGAATATATTTCATTAGAAACATCCAAGCCTCCTAGATTATGCCTACAAGTCACTCATAACTAACTTCTTCATATCCTGGTAAAATGAAACATAAGAAAGGGGTGATCTCAAACACTCGGTAAGGGTATGTAATACAATGGAAAATGACATAAATAATAAGCATGGTAAATAATTGAAACCACATGCATTTACCAATAATAAACAAGAATAATTTTATAGAAAGAATATGAGCAGAGTAAATAATACCATAATAAAACATAATCATGGGTATTCTACTAGTTGAATGACCACATGAACCATCAATATTATTTCCATAAGGAGAGAATGTATAATGTCAGACATTCTGAAACATTTTGTCAAGGCCTCTGCCAAGACCTCTAAAAAAGATTAAGGGCTCGGCCAAAACCATAAATCAAATTAGGAAAGGGCCTCATTAAATTCCACGTCTAGTTGTCTCATGAGACCAACCGATGCATCGAGGAGCTATAGCGGGCTCCACCCGTCACTTACTTAGTCCAATACATTCCTCAGATGAAAAGGATTAAACATATCATAAACATTCATATTAAAAATAGCATACGAAATGCCAATACCTTAACCATAAATCATGAATGGTGTAAAAATAGAACATCCATATTAAAACAAATCACAAAACATTCAATACAATATGGAAGTTTTTTATCATAAAAAATTAACTCCAAATAAACATAAAATCCATCAAAGGATATTGACATAGATGAAATAAAAACCCTTTTTAGAGAAATATATCTTTATGTTTTGAATCCATTTAAGAGTCACATAATTATAAAATAAAAAATTTATTTTGAAAATATTTTTATAATCTTCTATGGGAAGCTTCCACAAGTTTATAAGGGTAGAAAATATCTGCACCAACAGTATAAGTTAAAAAAATATTCTTACCAGAATTTGTTCGTAAAGGTTAAAAAAACCTTGTTTGGAAAACGACAGAAAGGTTCCTTTAAAAACATCTTATAAAAAGTCAACAAGGGTATAAATAAATTTAACCCATATTCTATAAAATAGTAAGAATGTTTTGAAATACATTTTTAAGAATCATGGATATGGATGATAAAGAGGTCCCAGTAGATAATTACGTATAAACAACCTCAGATAAAGAAGAGATTGTGAAATAAACCCTTACCTAGTAATTTTCCTTGTTTTAGGGTAGGTTAACCTCTTGTATAATGGTGAAATAATTTTTTTAAAATTATACAAGAATCATATACATTAATATTATATCATATATGATCTTTTAACATTGCTTTGTTAATAATATATTAGTATTATCGTCATTTCGGGTGTTAACTTGCTCATTTTCTATTATATATTTTGTTACATAAGACTTGTTTGTTATGGATAGGTTTTATCTTATTCATATCCAGAATCATATCAAGTCCTTAAACATTATTTTTAACCATAAAATGAAAATTATTCTTGAATAGATATGATGGGGAATGAATCTCATCGCGTTCGTGGAGACGGTAGTCCGTACGTACGCACGAGTAACAATATCATTATTTTGGTTATAAAATAATATATAATTGCTTGTTATATCATATACATAGAATAATTATCATGTTATATTTATTATTTACATGAATTATACATCATTATTATACCCATCCAGATAATAATGTATTGAATAACAATTACACCACGACGTGGTGACGGTAGGCCGTACATACCCACGTATGGTGACATGTCATTCAAAGGATGGATAGAATACTGAATATGGTTGTACCATATTTATAATACCATCACAGTATATAAAAGATATTGGAGTTCTTATTTTAGAATGGAAACAATAAAGAAAGAAGAATTTGAAGAAGAAAGGAACTTGAAAAAGGGTGGTGAAAACATTACCTCTTCTTCAGGTTCATCCTTTTGATTTGATCAAAAGGGATCCTTAGGCTGGATTTATGACTAATGGAAGGCCTCTAGGATTTATGGAGGATATTTTAGAGGTTATTTTGGCAGATTTTGGATGATCCAAAAGGCTTTGAAGGTATGAATAATTGGTTAGAAGTGGTGTCCTTTTATAAGGGGGAGGAGGGACTCTTTAGGAAAAACATAAAGTATTAATTTATAATAAATTCATATTCGGTTAATAATGGCTCCAAAGTGGATTATTAAAAGTATAAGGTGGGGATGGGTCGAAATACTTTCAACCAATAGATTTTAGATGGGTTCAGGTCACTATATTAACCTTATCTTTTAGTTTTAACTCCTAGTTAATTAGTTATACATTTACCATGTTACTTTGTATTTTTATATTATATAGTTAATAAACATACTATATACATCCAAGATACCCCCCAGTGTCCTATTAATAAAACAACTAAAATTATATAAATCTTTTGTCCGAACCGTAGAATTTTAGGAATAAAATATCAATTATTAATATAATATTTGTTTTAAAAACTCATTTATGTCCATTTTGACACTATTCAATAATTGATTTTTTTAAAGTCTTAAAAACATTATTAATTCGAATAAAATTCATTTAAGACATCCAAACATTTAATATTAACCAATAAAATTAGTGGATGGAATCAAAACATTAAAATTAATTTTATTTTAACTTTTATAATACCAATTAATTGATTCAATCATTAATAAAGAAAATATTGCATCATTATTGTGTCATTTATAAATTTAATTACTAAATGTCTAAAAATTATAAATAAAATATAATTTTGTATTAAATATTGATATATTTATTATGAATATATATAGTAGATAATATAACATATATAACCCAATGTAAAAATTCGTTTCTATAAGATATATGCTTATGTCATTTTTGTATTTACATTAACTTAATTAATATAAAGTGTCCTTATCACCTACAAGTGGCTCCATGGGGTCCCAAAATTGACCCAAAGATTCCCATGGTCGGACATGTATCAACCAATAAGTTTAGGACACATTTTAGGATAATTCATTATTATTATAATATTATTATTTACCCTTACTTAACAGATTTACCATTTTACCATAGTAAATAAAATATTGACTGAAATAATTATTTAAAATGTCTAAAAATAAAAGTTACCTATTGACACAATTTGGACATCTTGATTCCAAATTTGGAATCCATTTTTCCAAATTCAAAACACAGAATTGGATGAAATAAATTTAAAATTAATTCCCATTGCTAAAACAAAAAGCGTGTTTCTAAGAGATAATAACTATCAAAAGATTGACACTTGTTTATGTCTGATTTAACTGTAAAATTATGTTCAATGACCAAAATTGTATTAAATGGTAAATAAAAATTCTAAATATACTTTAAAACCACTCAAATTCATAATTTATCACTATTAATTATTTTGATTAAAAAAAATTATTTAATTACAATTTAGTCATTTTCACTATTGATCAAAATATAAATGTTATCTGAAAAGTACCAAAATTTCACCCTAGGATAATTTAGATATTATGAATCCAAAAATTAAGTCCATTTTGAGATATGAAATTTATAAAATTTCAAAAAGTGTTTATTACTATTCATAAAGGCTACTTTGATAGGTTGTGGTGTGTGTTAGAACTCGAAGTTGCGTACAACACATGCTACTGTATTATTCAAAGAGAAGCATAGTGTGGAAGCGTGGAGTGTTTAATTCTCCCCTCCTTCAAATAATTTTATCCTAGAAATTTCTCAAATACTACTTCATGAAAAGACTTGGGTGGTTCTTCATCATAAGTTCTTCGGGTTCCCACGTTGCCTCTTCCATCTTATGGTTTCTCCATAGAACTTTTACCAGACGAGCTGTCCAGTTTCTCAGCACTTGTTCTCTCATATGAAATATCTTGACTAGCTCTTCGTAATAATACATATCAGGTTCCAGTTCTAATTCCTCATAGGTGAGTACATGCATTGGTTCAGGCATGTATTTTCTCAACAGTGATACTGGAACACATCGTGAACTTTGGAGAGATTTGGCGGCATTGCCAAATGAAAAGCTACAGCCCCAATTCTTTCTAGAATTTCAAATCGTCTGATGTACCTGGGACTCAATTTCCCCTTCTTATCAAAACGTATAACAACCTTCCATGGAGATACCTTCAAGAAAATATGATCTCCTACCTGAAATTCCAAATCCTTCCTTTGGTTATCGGCATAGCTCTTCTGCCTACATTTAGCTTCTTTGATGTGGTTTTGGATTAGCTTCACATTTTCCATCGTTTCCTCCACCAGTTCTAGGCCTACAAGTTTCCTCTCACCAACCTCACCCCAACATGTTGGTGTGAGACATCTCTTTATGTATAACGCTTCATATGGTTCCATCTGAATACTTGAGTGGAATCTATTGTTATAAGAAAATTCCACCAGAGGTAAATATTGATCCCACACACCCTGAATTTCAAGTGAGTAAGATCTCAACATGTATTCTAAGGTTTGAATAGTTTGTTCTAATTGTCCATTAGTTTGGGGGTGGTAGGAATTTCTCAAATGGAGATCAGTGTCCAGGGATTTCTGAAGACTTTTCCAGAATCTTAATATAAAACTAGGATCACGATCCAAAACAATTGATAGGGGTTCTCCATGAAGCCTCACAACATCATAAATATATAACCTTGTTAGACATTCAAATGGTAGATTCTCTATTATAGCAAGAAAATGTGCTGACTTGGTAAGATGATCAATAATAACCCATATTGCATCGTTTCTTCTAGGAGACTTTGGTAGCCCCATGACAGAGTCCATCGTAATATTATCCCATTTCCATTCCGGTAGGGGAAGAGGTTGCATGACTCCTCTAGGATGTTGCCTTCCAGCTTTCACTTGTGGAAAAACCATACATCTTGACAAAAAATCCAAAATATATCTCTTCACGTTGTCCCAAAAAAAATGTTCCTTCAAATCTATATACATTTTGGTGCTACCAGGGTGTATAGAGAAATTGGAGCTATGAGCATCATCTAACAATTCCCTTTTCAGATCAGGTATATCGGGAACACAAAGTCTCTTCCCAAATTTCAAAATTCCTTCTTCATACAAAAAGTATCTCAATATCCCATCATTCACAGCTTTAATATTCTTTTGAAACTCTTCATCATCCATCTGAGAACTCTTTATCATTTCTAGTAATGATGGTTTGGAAACCATTTGAATTAGTATAGAGGTTTCACCTTCCATGGTGATTCCCATATCCATATTTACTAGATCCATGTATATAGGATCCTTTTCAACTCTATTCTTGTTCAAAATTCCATGATCCTTTCTTCTAAAAGAATCTTCCACCTTATTTTCCTTCCCCAGGTGGTAGTTTATCCTACAATCTTAATCCTTGACTAGTTCAAGCTATCTCCTTTGCCTCATGTTGAGTTCTTTCTATGAGAAAATATACTTCAAAATCTTGTGATCAGTATAAATATCAAATTTTTTACCATAGAGAGTGTCTCTAAGTCTTCAAAGAGAAGATTACAGTAGCTAACTCAAGATCATGAGTTGGATAGTTTTTCTCATGAATTTTCAGCTGTCGTGATGCATAGGAAATAACTCTATCATTCTTCATAAGGACACAACCACGTCCTTTCTTCGATGAATCACTATAAATAACAAACCCGTTATTTCTCGAAGGTAGAGTCAAAATAGAATCATTGACTATTAAACTCTTTAGTTCTTCAAAACATTCTTCACACACTTTTGCCCAAACAAATTTAACCCCTTTATGTGTGAGCTTCATTAATGGGTTATCCAGTCGGGAAAAGTTCTGGATGAAATGCCGATAATAATATGCTAAGCCAATAAAACTACATACCTCAGTTATACTCGTTGGTGCTGGTCATTATTCGATTGCCCTTTTCTTAGAAAAATCAATAGAGATTCTGTCATTAGAGAAAATATGGCCACGAAATAAAATATCTTGAATCAAGAATTCACACTTTATAAACATCCCATATAATTCATGTCTTCTCAGAGTCTTCAATATAATGCGCAAGTGATTTTCATGAGCATTCTATATTTTGGAGTATAATAAGATATCATCAATAAATACCACAACAAAGTCATCAATATATTCCTTGAAAACACTGTCCATTAGATCCATGAAAACAGAGGTTGCATTAGTCATCCCAAAAGGCATTACTGTAAACTCGTAATGCCGGTACCTGGTTCTAAATGATTTCTTCGGAATTTCTTCCTTCTTCAAACACAAATGATGGTATCTAGATCTAAGGTCAATCTTTGAAAAGTATTGATCTTCATACAGTTGGTCAAATAAATCATCAATGCAAGGTAGGGGATACATGTTATTTATTGTTATAGTATTGATATCCCTTTAGTTGATACGTAACCTCATAGATCCATCTTTATTTTTAACAAAAATAACAGGGGATCCCCATGGGAAAACACTAGGGAAAATAAATCCCTTATTACTCAATTCCTATAGTTGTTTCTTTATTTTAACTAATTCCACAATGGCCATTCTATAAGGGGTCTTCGATATAGGCATTTATCCAGGAATTAAATAAATGGAAAAATCAACTTCTCATTCTAGAGGATGTTAAGGTAAATCTTCTAGAAACACATCTACATATTCTTTCACAATAGGTAAATACTATATTTTAACATTCTTTTCCTCCCCCACAGTCATTTCATTCTCTTCCTCCCCAATAATTGAATATAGTTGAGCTGCTGGGGGTGGATCTAGATAAGAATTAGGTGGTGCTGATTCTGCTCTAAAGATAAGGTGTTCCTTATCATCATCATCAAAAATCATAACCTCCTTCTTCTTAAAATAAATCTTCACATCATGGTCTGAAAGCCAATCCATAGCAAGGATTATATGAAACTCAATCATAGGTATGATGATGAGATCAGTGGATAAAGAACATTTATGTGCTCTAATGGGGATAGATTCACAAAACTTCGTTGCAATGATATTTCCCTTAGGAGTTTTAACTAACAACTCCCTTGTTAAATCTAATTGGAAATATCTAATTTTCCTAGAAAACTTGGAAGATATGAAGCAATGTGATGATCCATAATCAAATAAAGCTTTTGCTAAACTTGAGGAAACCATTCAATTACCATCCACCATGTCTTTCAGGGAATCAACCTTAGTAGTAGTGATTTCAGAAGCTTGGACTTGGTCCCTAGGCCTTTTCTGAGGTAAGTTTCCCTGACGCTTAGGAAATTCATTTGCATAATATCCCATCTCCTACAATTGTAGCATTAAACATTGGTAGTGTCTTTCTTACCTTTACAATCACCAGCTAGATGGTCTATCTGTCCACATTTGTAGCATACTCCTTTTCCTTTTAGACAGGAACCAGGGTGCTTCCTTCCGAAATTATCACAAGGTGGAAATTCAATTCTTACCTTCTTCCATGTTTCCTTATTTACATTCCAAGAGTGTTCAACAGATCTCTTCTTCTCTTTCTTTGATTTAAAGTCATAAGACTTAGAGAATTACTTTTCTATCTTGATAGCCCATGAGGAAATATCTTTATATGATGAGAAGGATTGTGATACTAATACTTGATGGAGAAATTGTTTTAACCCACCAAAGAAATGATCAATATTACTTCTTGGGTCACGTATATAATCTACATCATGCCTTTCTATCCTTATAATTTTTGCCTCATACTTTGTGAAATTTTCATTCTTCTTTTGCCTCAGACTCAGAAATTTTCTTTCCATATCTGCTCGATGGTCACGAGGAAATTATTTTTCTAACAAAATATCTTTTAACTCCCCCCATTCCATATTTTATACTTCATCATATTGCTTCATGTTTTGAATCAATGACCACTGTTGATCAGCATCGCCAGTGAGCCGGTAAACTGGCATGATAGCTTTTTCCCTTTCACTACTCCCCATGGCATAAAATATTTTCTCTAAAGAAATTATCCATTGCTCAGCTACTAAGGGATTTGTACTCCCATTGAATGTTGGTGTATGTTGCCTCATAAATCAATCTAATATTGATTCTCCACGTTGTGGATCTGGGTGCTCTATATGGGTAAGGTTATTATTCATAACCTAAGTGAGTTGTCCCAATATGGTGATTAGCTGATCAGCACCAGTTGCATCACCAGCTCCACTACAATTATCTGGAGCAGTAGGGATATCCATACACAGAGTGTGTGCATTGATATTGTTTACATTCCTTCCACTAGGCTCTATTTCTAAAAAATGGCATAAATTAGATTAGTTTATTAATCGAAATATATAATTCTAAACTTCTAAAACACTTAACATAAATTCAATAGTTTATGGATATAATCCATAATAATAAAAAAATGTTTTCTTTGAGGAATTGTATACTCTTAAACCCTTCATAATGGTTTGTAATGAAAATATGAATTATCATAAGCATATCCCCCGGGATTGTTGTAACCAAGAGTGCAGCATGGCCGATTGTCATGCACCAGTTCTCATTCTAGTCTAGCTCAAAGTGGTGTTTTTGGGTTTTACCTTTAGGTACGTCTCTGCCGGAGCTGCCTCTACCTAATCATATCCAGACAGGGATGTATTTCATGGAAAACTCACAAAATCTCTACAATACCAAAATTCTAGGAAGTTCTTCTATACTAGTCCTCAAAGTCTATCTTAAGGCTATGTTATCTAATCAGATTTTATCTAAATCTAGTTTCCAAGTATTGTACTAAACTTTCTCTGATACCAACTATAATGCCCCGACCATAGTTACCTAGAGTCGGTGCATTATTACATAACATTGGCATGATCAAAAGGAAATCATGTCTCGAAAGACCGATTAATTGAGTATTATTGGAAAAAAGATTCATACATAAGTTCAGCTTTATAGATTTAAGAGAAATACAACACAAATATATTTCATTATAAACATCCTAGCCTCCTCGATTATGCCTGAAGGTCACTCATAACCATCTTCTTCATATCCTAGGAAAATAAAACATTAGAAAGGGGTGATCTCAACACTCAGAAAGGGTAAGTAATACAATGGAGAATGACATAAATATTAAGCATGGTAAATAATTGAAACCACATGCCTTTACTAATAAAAAACAAGAATACTTTTTTGGAAAGAAAATGAGCTAAGTAAATAATTCCATAATAAAACATAATCATGGGTATTCTACTAGTCGAATGCCCACTTGAACCATCAATATTATTTCCATAATAATGAAATGTATAATTCCGGAAATTCTGAAAAATTTTGTCAAGGCCTCGGCCAAGACGTCTAAAAATGATTAAGGCCTCGGCCAAAACCATAAATCAAATTGGGAAAAGGGCCTCAGCCAATTCTACATCTAGTTGTCTCATAAGACCTACTGATGCATCAAGGAGCTATAGCAGGCTCCACGAGTAAATTACTAAGTCCAATACATTCATCATATTAAATTAATTAAACATATCACAATCATTTGTATTAAAACTAGCATACTAAATATCAATACCTTAACCATAAATCATGAATGGTGTAAAAATTGCACATCCACAGTCAAACATATCACAAAACCTTCAATACAATATGGAATTCTTGTATCATAATAAATAAAGTCCAAATAAACTTAAAATCCATCAAAGGATGTTGAAATAGATGAAATCAAAACCCTTTTTAGAGACATATATCTTTCTATTTTGAAACCATTTAAGAGTCACATAATTATATAATAAAACATTTTCTTTGAAAATATTTTTATAAGCTTTTAAGGGAAACTTTGATGAGTATATAACTATTGAGACCTCTGGAAGATTGTTGAATTCTTCCTATGATTGCTGTTTTAATAACCACAAATCATCGATTACTTAATCTGGTTGGATTTCTCATATACATAATCACAATCTCTTAGTGAATCTGTTTATATTGGTTGGATCATGTTTTTATCTCTTTGTTATTGATTTTCAAGTATTCTGGAAGTCTTCTGGATCAAACAGACACTTTGTGTTCTGTTAAGACAACGGTCGCACCGATCTATATCAAAGGATAACGGTCGCACCAATCCATATCAAAGGACAACGGTCCCACCGATCCATATCAAAGGACAACGGTCACACCGATCTATATCAAAGGTCAACGGTCGCACCGATCCATATCAAAGGACAACAGTCGCACCAATCCATATCAAAAGACAATTGTCTCATCAGTGCTGATCAAATTAGTCACCGAAGATATCTCACCGATGCTGATCAAATGAGTCACCGAAGATGTCTCACAAATTCTGATCAAATGAGTCGACGATCATGACACACCGATGCTGGTCAAATGAGTCACCGATCATGACACACCGATGCTGATCAAATGAGTCACCGATCATGACACACCGATGCTGATCAAATGAGTCACCGATCATGAAACACCAATTCTGATCATCTGAGTCACCGATCAGGACACACCGATGTCTAGCCACTGATGCTGATGTTTATGACCTACTGATCACTTGACTCACCGATAGTCAAAAACAGTTTTTTGAATTTCATTATCTTTATTTAATCTAACCAACAGTCATATTAGGAATATTTTAATGCTCTGTTATTTATTTAATGATGTTTTTTTGGATGTCAGGTAACCGTACCTCGTACCTGAAAAAAGAAATCATTTCTTTTACTGGAGCTCGTGCCATAAATACAAGAAGTCCCTATTGGTACAAACACACCATGTGACAACTACGAGACACATATGAGTGAAAAGAGTGGTGGATGAGATATTTGCAGAAGACACAGAACCTCATACACACTCAAGATCACTTAAGAAGAGTTTTGTACATTCACGAGGACATTGAAGAACTTCATCGACTACTTTTTCTCTATCTCTGAACCTAGAAGTCAAGGAAGCAGACGATACTCTATTTTTTAGAAAAAATTTAGAAGAAGACTCAGAACCATTTTTAACAAACTCAAGGAGTCCAAAGCTTCACTTCAATCACTAGATCCATTTCTAAACTCTACATCTCTGCTTTGTGATTCATTATTTTACATTTCGAGCAGTGTGTGTTATCTGTTGTATTCAACACACACACTGTCTCCTATACTTTAGCTGCAGGATCTATAAATACTTAGCAAAATCTTTACATCTTTCATTTCCCACAGTAATAGTGGTAGAGGTCGTGTGTGACCTAGACTTCTGGTTGTTGTGTTTTGTTTCCCATGAATAACAGTGGTAGAGTTCTTGGACCTAGACAGTTGTAAACTGTTGTGAACCCCGATCCAGGGTGTGGATCAAATTTATATAATTTGTTGAGAGGACTAAGTCTCGGCTTGAGACTGAACCTCTTGGTTATATCTACTATGATATA
Source organism: Viscum album (assembly GCA_963277665.1). Classification (NCBI taxonomy): domain Eukaryota; kingdom Viridiplantae; phylum Streptophyta; class Magnoliopsida; order Santalales; family Viscaceae; genus Viscum; species Viscum album. The sequence goes on from OY728120.1 coordinate 1,571,007,931, forward strand.
TCATTCAATGTTATTCTTTTATTCCACTGCTAATTACTTTGACACCAAAACTGTTTTAAAGTCACTTTGATAATTAAAGTCTCGGCTTGAGACTGAACCTCTTGGTTATATCTACTATGCTATATCTTTCAAAGTTATTCTTTTATTAGAAAGTGTTTATATTAGTTGTAAATTAGTAAGTTAGTTTCAAAAGTTAATCAACCTTTATGTTTTGATTAATTGTGAAATAATCAATCCCTTGAGAACCCAACAGAACCTTTGCATTGATATAAATTCACTACAGTTTAATTCAGTATTTTCTTGGGGGGGTTTTAAGACAATGTTTTTAAAATAGAAATTTTAATTGGAACTCAATTCACCCCCCCCCCTCTTGAGTATCCACTCCGACCAACAATTGGTATTAGAGGTTGTTTAAATATTTTCTAAAGTACTATGTTTTTCAATTGTGATTTTAGTTGTATTTTAAAGTTCTTAAAATTTCTGTTATTTCTAAATTTTTATCTATTTAAAATATTTTCTTTAAGTAAGCTATCATGGAAAATAGACTTGAAGGTGTTTCTATCAATAGACCACCATTTTTGAATGGAACTAACTATGATCAGTGTAAAATCAAGATGAAAATTCATTTAGAAAGAATGGGTTTTGATATTTGGACTGCTATAGAATCAGAATATAAAATTCCTACTACTGTTAGAAATACTTGGAATGAAGCTACTAAGGATTCCTATAATAATAATTTCAATGCTATGAATGCCTTGTACTGTGCTTTAAGAGATGAGGAATTTAATAGAATATCTGCCTGTAAAACTACTTATGAAATTTGGGATACCTTAGCCGTTTCTCCTGAAGGAACAACTAATGTTAAGGAAATGATATTGAATACTAATACTATTAAGTATGATAATTTTACAATGAAGCCTGATGAACCAATTTCTGACATGTACCTCAGGTTCAATGAAATTTTCAACACAATGACTTCTCTGGGAAAGGATGTTCCATAAAAGGAACAAATAATGAGAATTCTGAGATGTCTACCTGAAAGACGGAGAGGAACTTCTATCTCAATTAGAGAATCACCTGATATTGGTGAACTGCCAGTCAAGGAACTAATTGGAAATTTGATGATGTATGAAGAGCAACTCAAGGTTAACAAAGAAGAAAATGATGAACGTAGAAGGAAGTCAGTTGCTTTCAAGACTTCAACTTCAAAGAACAAGGATAAGTAAAAGCCTCAAGATATAAATGAGAGTTCAAGATGTGAAGACAATGAATGTGATTCTGATAGTGATGCTAAGATGGCTCACATTTCCAGAAGGTTTAAAAAGTTTTATAGGAAGAAGAAGTTTTTTCAGAAAATCAAATTATAAAGGTAAGTATGTTAACAAGGGACATTGGAAAAAGGATTGGAAGAAATATGACAAATCAGATGAAGTTGTCTGCTATGAGTGCAAAAGAAAAGGGCATATTAATGCAGACTGTCCAAAGTTGAAATACAAGAATAAGTATGAATACAAGGACAATAATTTTAAGAAAGCCATTAAGGCTACTTGGAGTGCTTCTTAGGATAGCTCCACTGAATTTGATATTTCTGAAACTGAACACAGAAATAAGGAAATCATGTGTTTTATGACAAACACCTCTTAGGTAACATCTGAAACTCCTGCTTTAAATTCATATTATTCTGAAGATGATTCTGACTCAGAAAACATGTCAAAATCTGAACTATTTGAATATTGTGATATGTTATAAGAAACCTGTAATGAGCTAAAAGGCAAATACAAAGGTTTAAAGAAATAGTATGCTTTAACTGCTAAACAGAAATCTGATCTTGATATTGAAATGGAAAAGAATGCTCAGTTTCATAAAGAAAAAACTGAACTGAAATTATCTAATGAGCAACTTAATAAAGACTTAGAAAAATTTACAAATGGTAAAGATACTCTTACTCAGATGCTAGGTAAGAAAATAGCACCTAGATACACTGTTGGTATAGGATACCAACCTGGACAAAGTAAAATTACCAAAACTAAATTCCTTCCTAAATCTGGACAGAATGTAGATAGTTCTGAAACATCATATGCCTCAACTAGTTATATTCATATTTATGGATATAATAAGATTTATCTTTCAAAATTTGTTGATTCTAGACATTTTATGAGACCCATTAGACAAATTAGGGTACCTAAAGTTTTGTTGGATAACCTTTCTGGACCTATGAAAATCTGGGTACCAAAATCATTTCCTGTCTAAATCTATTTTGTAGGGAACCTGCTTAAAGAGCTCCCGTAGAAAGCTATGGTATTTAGACAGTGGTTGTTCAAGACATATGTCAGGAGACTTCTCATGCTTTAAAAGCTAAGTCAAAGTTGATGGAGGCTTTGTCACCTTTGGTGATAACTCAAAAGGAAAAGTCATCGGCTTAGGCCAGATTGGTACCACTAACTCAAGATTAATTTCTATAGTATTATTTGTTGATGGAATTAAATACAATTTTTTAAGTATTTCTCAGTTATGTGATGATAATTTTTATGTTAAATTTGAAAACGATTCTTGCAATGTTTTTAATTCTAAAAATGATTTAGTGTTTTTTTCTTTAAGAAATGGAAATGTTTATGCTATTGATTTAAATTATTTAGATAAGAAGAATATTACTTGTTTAGATGCTTTTCATAAAGAGTCTTGGCTTTGGCACAGAAGATTAGGACATTGCAATGTGCATTCACTTAGAAAACTTGCTAGGAATATCTTAGTTAGAGACCTACCCAAACATGAATTTCCAGTAGTCAAAGTTTGTAATCCCTATGAAAAGGGAAAGCAACATAAAGTTTATTTTAAATCAAAGAAAGAAGTTTCAACTTCTCAACCTCTCGAGTTGGTTCACATGGATTTATTTGGACCTTCTAGAGTTTCTAGTTTTAATGGGAAGCACTATGTCTATGTTCTTGTAGATGACTTTTCTAGATATACTAGGGTATATTTTCTAGCTCACAAAAGTGAAGCTTGTTCTTACTTTGTAAAATATTCCAAATCTGTAGAGAACCTTAGTGGACTTAAGATCAAAACCTTGAGAAGTGATCATGGTCGTGAGTTTGAAAATCAGGAGTTTGAATCCTACTACTCACACAATGGCTATAGTCACAATTTCACTGCCCCTAGGACACCCCAGCAGAATGGTGTAGTAGAAAGGAGGAATAGAACCCTACAAGAAATTTCTAGGACTATGCTTAATGAGTATGACCTACCTGTTTATTTTTGGGCTGATGCTGTCAATACAACTTGTTATGTTATTAATAGAGTCTTGATCCGACCTGTTCTTAAGAGGACCCCTTATGAGTTGTGGAACCATAGGAAACTTAATGTTAACTACTTCAGAGTTTTTGGCTGCAAAGTCTTTATTCTTAATACAAAAGTCAATCTGGACAAATTTGCATCCAAGAGTGATGAAGGAATTTTCCTAGGTTACTCTACTTCTAGTAAAGCCTATAGAGTTTTCAACAAAAGAACCAAATGCGTAGAGGAATCTGTTCACATCAAATTTGATGAAACTGATCCACATGAACCTAAGACCTCTCTTGAAAATCTTGAAGATGATTTATCTGCTTTGACCCTTAATGATAAGGATAGTGGACCTGTAGTAAAAACATCCAGTTCTGGAAATTTCCCAGAACCTGCATCTGTTGATTCCCAACCTATAGATGAAACTGAAATCTCTAGTCCTAACTTTTCTAGACCAACTAGGACTCTAAAGAACCATCCTTTGGATGCTGTTGTAGGTAATTTAGATAGAGGAACACAGACTAGAGCTTCTCTAAGAAATCAGGTTGAACATCAAGCTTTTCTTTCACAGTTAGAACCTAAAAATATCAATGATTCTATCAATGATTAATTTTGGCTAATGGCTATGCAAGAAGAACTAAATCAATTTGAAAGAAAAAAAGTCTGGAAATTAGTAGAAAGACCTAAAGACACTATAACCATAGGCACAAAATGGATGTTTAGAAACAAAGTTGATGAATCTAGAAACATCATTAGAAACAAAGCTAGGCTAGTTGCACAAGGTTATAATAAAGAAGAAGGAATTGACTATGAGAAAACCTTTACACCTGTAGCTATATTAGAGGCTATTAGGATCTTACTTGCCTATGCATCACATCTAAATATCAAGTTATATCAAATGGATGTGAAAAGTGCTTTTTTAAATGGTTTTATTATTGAAGATGTTTCTGTAGAAAGACCACCTGGTTTCTCAAATCCTCATTTTCAAAATCATGTTTTTAAACTTTCTAAAGCTTTATATGGTTTAAAACAAGCTCCAAGAGCTTGGTATGAAAGACTTTCAAATTTTCTTATTTCAAAAGGATTTTAAAAAGGAATTGTTGATCCCACTCTTTTTATAACAAGGATTTCAAAAGATGTGTTAATAGTACAAATCTATGTTGATGATATTATTTTTGGATCTTCTAAAAATTCTTTATGTATTGATTTTTTAATGGTTATGCAAAATGATTTTGAAATGAGCTTAATGGGAGAGCTTAAGTATTTTCTTGGATTTCAAATCATTCAAACTAATGATGGTTCTATTCTAAATCAATATAAATATACTAAGGATTTGTTAAAACATTTTGGTTTGGATAGTATTAAGGAAAGTGATATACCTATGAGTACTACCTGTAAATTGGATGTTGATGAAACTAGGAAACAAGTTGATCAAACCTATTACAGAGTTATGATTGGGAGTTTACTTTATCTTACTGCTAGTCGATCAGATATTATGTTTAGTGTGTGTATGTGTGCTAGATTTCAAGCTAATCCTAAAGAATCACACTTACTGGCTGTTAAAAGGATTTTTAAATATCTTAAGTATACTGTGAATTTAAGTTTGTTTTATCCAAAAGGACAATCATTTGACCTAAATAGTTATTCAGATGCTGACTTTGCTGGATGTAAGTTAGATAGGAATAGCACATCTGGAACATGTCATTTAATTGGAATGTCCCTAGTATCATGGTGTAGTATGAAACAGAACTCAGTTGCATTGTCTACTGCTGAAGCAGAATATATTCTTGCTGGTAGTTGCTGTGCACAGATTCTGTGGATGAAACACACTTTATTGGACTATGGATTTGATTTTAAACATGTTTCATTTAACTGTGACAGCACTAGTGAGATCAACATATCTAAGAACCCTGTGTCCCACTCTAGGACTAAGCACATTGATTTCAGACATCAATTTCTAAGAGATCATTATCAGAAAGGGGAAATTTCTCTAGAATTTATTAGTTCTGAACATCAATTAGCTGGTATTTTTATAAAGCCTTTATTTTATGAAAGAATGAATTTTATTAAACAAGAATAGTGTATGATCGATCTGTGAATCTAATCTATGAAACCAATCTGTGAAACCGATTTGTGAAACTGATCTGTGAAACCGATCTGTGAAACCGATCTGTCAAACCGATCTGTCAAACTGATCTGTCAAACCAATCTGTGAAACTGATCTGTGAAACCGATCTATGAAACTGATCTGTGAAACTGATCTGTCAAACCGATCTTTCTTTCAATTATTTTTTAATTATGTTGTAATTAATTAATTTCTTTTATATTTTTTATGGGAACCCTAAATGATGAAATAAATGATACGCAACTATTTCTATTCACCAAACCGTCGACCTTTCATTTCCTGCCAAGCCTTATTTTGTCTCTTCTCCTCTACTTTGAACCTTCAAACTCCTGCATTCCCTAGAAACTGCAAATGGCTAAGAAAAAGAGACCAAGCAAAAGATTAGAATGTCTTGTACCTTCAAAGCGTTCTTGAGGCGAGTCGAGTAGTACCTCTCAAAGATCAGTAAATCTGAACCCGGAATCTCAGATTGTTGCGTAGAAAAGGAAGTCAGTTCCGCCTGGTTTTTGAAAAGTAAGTCGCTGTTGTTACAAGTTTTAGAATCGCAAGGATGGAAAGCCTGGTTCTCAGATAACACTCGTGTATACTACCCAATGCTAGTGCATGATATTTATATAAATCTGCAAGTTACGTTAGATGGTGTAGAGGCTACCAGAATGTCTTCTGTAGTAAAAGGAGAGAAAATATCTTTTTTGTCTAAATAATGGGCTGAATGTTTAAATATACCCCATGAGGGTCGGTATGAGGAATATGCTGGAAACATTCCTCCAACCACTGAATACTTCTCTTATGAGTCAGCTTTAGAGATTTTGACTAGAAACAGAGAGTCAAGAAGAATCAGAGCCTCAGAGTTGGATGGTGAATGTAGACATCTATTTAAGTTTATTCAGCAGCAAATTTTCCCCAAGAAAAGAGATTTTTCTGCTATAAGATACCAGGATGTTTCTCTATTTTTTTACTAAAGACCCATGAGAAGATCAATTTTTGTAGATATCTAAAGGTGCACATAGCTAGAATGGTGAAACCTTCCAAGAAAGCCACTTCCATGTTCTTTTCCAAAGTGATCTCTACTATGTTAAAGAATCTGGAATGTGTTGATGAAGCTGATGAGATAGCTGAATCTAATAGTGCTTTTTGTGTTAACAAAGAAATTTTTAAAAGGATGAAAATAAACTAGAACCGATGAACTAAATGTTGGGTTGCTGATGAGGACAGGTTGTATGAGTCCTACAATCCCACTGATCATGGAAAGAGGCCGAAGGGTTTAAGAGACCCTAGTTTGAAATCAGAAGAGGAGCCAATTTACTCTGATGATGAGGAAGAAGTAGATGTTGAAAGGAATAAGGACACTGAAGAGTCTGGTAAACAAGGGATGGAAGAAGCTTAAACAGAAGAAGGAAGTATGTCACCTCCTTCTGATAGGAGTGATCCTGATACTGTGAGCCCCAAGAGAAGAGTGGACTTTGGATCTGCAAGTCCACCTTTACCCTTACGTGAATCAGAACCAGTTCTTGGTGATGAAGAAGCTAGTGACACTGAAGTATCTGACAGTGAAGTTTCTATGAATAATGGAAATGGGAATGATAATGATGATGATGATGATGATGATAATGATGATGATAGTGATAACTGACTTGTGGATGGTCTTTCTGTACCTCCAACAGAAACACATCAAACTGTACCAGAAAAAAATACCAATGGCAAGAGAGATTCTCTAGAAATCAGTGGAAAAGCATGTTATGATAAACTGAAATATACTCTGTGTGCTGTTGTTTGGGATGATTACTAGGGTTTTTTTGTTTTGGGTTTAGAGTATTCTGAAGAAGAAGAGGAAGAATCAGAACCTGTTGCGGTTGTGAAGGAAATACAACCAGTTGAGACAAGGTCTGCTCATGCTATTGATGCTGCAGATGCTCATCTACCTAGTTCTAATGTCTCTCAGTCTGATTTTGATATGTTCAAAATTGAGTTGCTTGCTGCTGTGAGAGATACAGTCAGAGAAGAAATTTCAAATGCTATTAGACCAAACATGTCAAATACTGGTGAGTTTATTGGAAGGCACATAGCCTCTCTAAATCAGATTCTGAAGGATCCACAATCTGGATTAGTTTCTTTATCAAACGAATTTAGATCAACCATCTCTGGTATGATGGAAGTGTTGATGAATCTGATTGAACAACATAAGAAGTCTGATCTGAGAAAGTTGAAAGCTGAGATAACTTAGATAGTTTCTCAAGCCAGTAAAGAAAAAGTAACCAATATCACTACTCGTGAGCTAGAGGCTCTAAAGTAGACTGTGCATGATGAATTGGACGTCATTATACAAGTTCTTGATTTGGACTCGTTGAGGAAAATGAAGGAGCACAGTGATCACATTCATAAGATAGTAACAGTATATTCAGTAGATTCCACTAAACCTCGGAGAGAGATCAAGGAAAAGGTTGAACATTACATTTCAAAGATTTATACAAAGCATGAGATGACCGCAAATTTCAAAGTTTTGGCGGATAATCTGAAACAACCTCCAGTCACACAAGAATTCAAGACCCAAGTTCGTCAATTGCAAGATTTTACTCCTACCTTGGAACGGTTCATGGAGAATAAGGATGATTTTTAGAAGGCTATACAGTATGGTGCAGAAGTTATTCAGAATTTCATAAATATTTTGAAGCCTTATCTGAATGCACAAGCCACCGCCATTATGCTTCCTACTGCTGACCCTCTCAGTGCCTCTGATATTGCTCCAAATCAGATCTTCGTTGCTCAAGCTCTATCTCACCTACGACTAGTTCCTCAGCAATCTTCTCAACCAACTACTACTGCTTCACAGCAAATCCCAGTGGCATCCTCTCCTACACCTTCCAGAGTTATCTTACCACCTTTTCAAATTCAACCAGTTCAACCTGCCTCCAAGCCATCCAACTTACCAACCATTGATCCTTCTTACAAAGGCAAAGCCCCGTTACATCCCAAGAAATAGTTGTGCATTGTTGTTGATAGGGTGACCCCTGTTGTGTCTGTACTGTGATGTGCCTTATAAACTTTATTCTCTATGATGCCTTCTTTTAATCTCTTCTTTATCTGTTTTCCCTCCTTTTTTATTATCCAAAAGGGGGAGAAATATGTATATATATGGGGGAGATGCATATCTAAATTAGGAGATCTATATCTAAAGGGGGGAAATTTTTTTATATATCTATGGGGGATAACCTTTCTATGGAAATGTTTTCATAAGTATTTAAAGGAATAAATTCAGGGGGAGATTTATATCTCATTATGTTTTTATTCTTATTATGCCTTGTCACTGTTATTGATGATATATTATAATTATTTATGACTAAGATTTGTGATTATCAAAAAGGGGGATATTGTTGGGCCCTCTGGAAGATTGTTGAATTCTTCCTATGATTGCTGTTTTAATAATCACAAATCATCGATTACTTAATCTGGTTGATTTCTCATATACATAATCACAATCTCTTAGTGAATCTACTTATATTGGTTGGATCATGTTTTTATCTCTTTGTTATTGATTTTCAAGTATTCTGGTAGTCTTCTGGATCAAACAGACACTTTGTGTTCTATTAAGACAGCGGTCTCACTGATCCATATCAAAGGACAACGGTCGCACCGATCCATATCAAAGGACAACGGTCACACCGATCCATATCAAAAGACAATTGTCTCACTGATGCTGATCAAATGAGTCACCAAAGATGTCTCACCGATGCTGATCAAATGAGTCACCGAAGATGTCTCACTGATGCTGATTAAATGATTCACCGAAGATGTCTCACAAATGCTGATCAAATGAGTCACTGGTCATGACACACCGATGCTGATCAAATGAGTCACTGATCATGACACACAGATGATGATCAAATGAGTCACCGATCATGACACACCGATGCTGATCAAATGAGTCACCGATCATGACACACCGATGCTGATCAAATGAGTCACTGATCATCACACACCGATAGAGATCTAATGAGTCACCGATCATGACACGCCGATGATGATCATCTGAGTCACCGATTAGGACACACCGATGTCTAGCCACCGATGCTGATGCTGATGACCTACCGATCACTTGACTCACCGATAGTCATAAACAGCTATTTGAATTTCTTTATCTTTATTTAATCAAACCAATGGTCATATTAGGAATATTTTAATGCTCTATTATTTATTTAATGAAGGTTGTTGGATGTCAGGGAACCGTACCTCGTACCTGCAAAAAGAAATCATTTATTTTGCTGGAGCTTATTCCATAAATACAAGAAGTCCCTATTGGTGAAAACACACCATGTGACAACGGCGAGACACATATGATTGAAAAGAGTGGTGGATGAGATAGTTGCAGAAGACAATGAACCTCATACAAACTCAAGCTCACTCAAGAAGAGTTCTGTACATTCATGAGAACATTGAAGAACTTCATCGACTACTTTTTCTCTATCTCTGAACCCGGAAGTCAAGGAAGCAGACAACACTCTGTTTTTCAGACAAAAACCATAAGAGGACTCATAACCATTTCTGATCAAACTCAAGGAGTCCAATGATTCACTGCAATCACTAGAGCCATTTATAAACTCTACATATCTGCTCTGTGATTCATTATTTTACATTTCGAGTAGTGTGTGTTATCTTCTGTATTCAACACACACACCGTCTGCTGTACTTTAGCTGGAGGATCTGTAAATCCTCAGCAATCTCTTTACATCTTTAATTTCCCACAGTAATAGTGGTAGAGGTCATGTGTGACCTGGACAGCTGGTTGCTGTTGTTTTGTTTCCCACGAATAACATTGGTAGAGGTCTTGGACCTGGACAGTTGTAAACTGTTGTGAACCCCGATCTATGGTGTGGATCAAATTTATATAATTTGTTGAGAGGACTATGCCTCGTCATGAGACTGAACCTCTTGGTTATATCTGTTGTGCTATATCTTTCAAAGTTATTCTTTTATGCCGCTGCTAATTACTTTGAAACCAAAACTATTTTAAAGTCACTTTGATAATTAAATTCGCAAGTGTTTATATTAGTTGTAAATCAGTAAGTTAGTTTCAAAAGTTAATCAACCTTTCTGTTTTTATTAACTGGTAAATAATCAATCCCTTGAGAACACAACAGAACCTTTACTTTGATATAAATTCACTACAGTGTAATTCATTATTTTATTTGGGGGTTTTTAAGACAATGTTTTTAAAACAGAAATTTTAATTGGAACTCAATTCACCCCCCTCTTGAGTATCCACTCTGACCAACAATAACGGTAGAAAATATCTGCACCCACCGTATAAGTTAAAAAACATTCTTACATTAATTTTATCGAAAAGGTTAAAAAAGACATTGTTTGGAAAATGACATAAAGATTCCTTTATAAACATATTAAAAAAAGTAAACAAGGGTATAAATGACTTTAACCCATAGTCTATAAAATAGTAAGAATATTTTGAAATACTTTCTTAAGAAACATGAATGTGGATGATAAAGAGGTCCCAGTAGATAATTACGTATAAACAACCTCAGATAAAAAAGAGATTGTGAAATAAACCCTAACCTTTTACATTACCTTGGTTGAGGGTAGGTTAATCTCCTATATAATGGTGAAATAATTGTTAATAAATTATACAAGAATCATATACATTTATATGATATCATATATGATCTTTTAACATTTCTTTGTTAATAATATCTTAGTATTATCGTCGTTTCAGGTGTTAACATACTCATTTTCTTTTAAATGTTTTGTTACATAAGTTATGTTTTTTAAGGAAATGTTGTATCTTATTCATATCCAGAATGATATCACGTCCATAAATAATAATTTTAATCATCAAATGAAAATTATTCTTGAATTGATACGATGGGGAATGAATCTCATCGCGTTCGTGGAGATGGTAGTCCGTACGTACACATGAGCGAAAATATCATTATTTTGATATTAAAATAATATATAATTGGATGGTATATCATTTATAAAGAATAAATATCATGTTATATTTATTATTTACATGAATTAAACATCATTATTATACCAATCCAAATAATAATGTATTGAATAACAATTTCACCACGACGTGGAGACGGTAGGTCGTACGTACGCACGTATGGTGACTTGTCCTTCAAAGGTTGGATAGAATACTGAATATGGTTGTATGATATTTATAATAACATCAAAGTATATAGAAGATATGGGAGTTATTATTTTAGAATGGAAACAAAAAAGAATGAAGAATTTGATGAAGAAAGTAACATGAAAAAGGTTGGTGAAAACATTACCTCTTCGTCGGGTTCTTCCTTTTGATTTGATCAAAAGGGATCCATAGGGTTTCTTTCTGAATAAAAGAAGGCCTATAGGATTACGGTAGTGTATTTGAGATGGTATTTTGTCAGAGTTTGTCTGAAACAAATGGATTTTATGGTATGAATAATTTGTTAGAAGTGGTGTCCTTTTAAAAGGGGGAGGAGGGGCTCTTTAGAAAAAAACATAATTTATTAATTTATAATAAACTCATATTCGATTTATAGTGGCTCTAAAGTTTATTATTCAAAGTCTAAGGTTGGTATGGTTATAAATAATTTCAACCAATTAATTTTAGACGGGTTTGGGTAACTATATTAACCTTATCATTTAGTTTTAACTCTTAGTTAATTAGTTTGACATTTACCATGTTTCTATGTATTTTTATATTATATAGTTAATAAAAATAATATATACATCCAAGAAACCCCCAAGTTGTACATAAATAATACACCTACCATTATATAAGTCCTTTTTTTGATCCTTATAATTTTAGGAATATAATATCAATTATTAATATAATAATTTTTTTAAAAATTCATTTATGTCAATTTTGACACTATTCAATAATTTATTTTTGTTAAAGTCTTGAAAACATTATTAATTCCCATACAATTCATTTATAAAATCCTAACATGTAATATTAACCAATAAAATTCTTTAATGGCATAAAAACTTTAAAATTATATTTATTTTAACTTTTATAATACCTATTATTTCATTCATTCTTTAATAAAGAAAATACTCTTTCGTTATTGTGTCACAAATAAATTTAATTATTAAATGTCTAAAAATTATAAATAAAATACTATTATGTAAGAAATAGTTTTATAATTCTAATTAATATTTATAGTCAAAAATATAACATATATAAACCTATGTGAAAATTGTTTTTCTAAAAGATATATGCTTATGTCATTTTTGTATTTACTTTAACATAATTAATATAAAGTGTCCTTATCATCTACAAGTGGCTCTATGGGGTCCCAAAATCGACCCAAAGATGATCATGGTCGTACATGTATCAACCAATATGGGTAGGACACGTTTTAGGGAAATTTATTATTATTAAAATATTATATTTTACCCTTATTTACTGGATTTACCCTTTAACCATGGTAAATCTAATATTTACTGAAGTAATTATTCAAAATTTCTAAAAATAAAAGTTACCTATTTACAAAATTTGTAAATCATGATTAAAAATATGAAATCCATTTTTCAAAATTCAAAACACATAATTGGAAAAAATTAATTTAAAATTAATTCCTGTTGTTAAAACAAAAAGCGTGTTCTTAAGAGATAATAACTATCAAAATATTGACACTTGTTTATATCTGGTTTCATTGTGAAATTATGTACAATGACCAAAATTTTATTAAAACGTAAAAATATATTCTAAATATACTTTAAAACCACTCAAATTAATAATTTATCACTATTAATTATTTTTATTAAAAAAGTTTTTTTTTAATTAAAATTTAGTAATTTTCACTATTCATCAAAATATAAAAGTTATCCGAAAAGTACCAAAATTTCACCCTAGGATAATTTTTATATTCTAAATATAAAAATGAAGTCCATTTTGAGAGATAAAATTTATAAAAATTCAAAAAGTGGGTATTACTATTCATAACAGATACTTTGATTGGTTTTGGTGTGTGTTAGAACTCAAAGTTGTGCACAACACACGCTATTGTATTATTCAAAGAGAAGTGTACCATGGAAGCTTGGGGTGTTACAGATAATTACATTATAATAATATTATTCTAGTAAATTTATGTTAATGGAGTTTTTATGATGTTTTTATTTGGGGATGTGAGGAAATAATAACAATTGAAAAGATCCCAAAAAGATATTAAAATGAAAAGGAATATGATTTTACCACATTAATGATCCTCCATGAGAACCTCCAGAGGTAAAATGGTTTTGGTATTATGATGAGACCAAGATATCTATGACATAGGGAATGTTCTTGGAAATATGATTGGGTAGATATTTGAAAAGGAGCAAATTTTGGAAGTTGTCGTAAGAATGGGTGGTGAGGGTGGTATTTGTTGTACCTCTCGTATCCCTCGTGGTTTGATTTTCATGATCACAATCACCCACTTATTTATCTAATCCTCTTTTAAGTGTTTTTGGATAATAGGCATGATTTCAGGTGGCCAAGCAATTGGGCCAAAGAAGCAAGAAGGCAAAGTGGACTGAAAATCAGTCCACCGGCCAACCGATGGAAGACCACCGGCCAGCCGATGGAGGACTGGACAGGAGGCATTCCTCTGTCCAGACCACCGGCCAACCGGTGTCACACCAGCGGCCAGCCGGTGGCACCCAACCCAAACAGTGGAAGCTACTGCCTCAGCACCGGCCAACCGGTGGCCTCAGCACCGGTCAGCTGGTGGCACCTGCACAGAAGAGGAAGCTACTGCCTCAGCACTGGCCAACCGGTGGCCTCCTCACCGGCCAGCCGGTGGAGCCTGAGCCCGAAGCCCTCTCCATTTTGCAAACACCGGACAACCGGTGGCTCTGCACCGGTCAGCCGGTGGAGCCAGTCAAACTAGTCGTTGGGCCTTTGACCAGGCTGGTCCACTTGCCTCCCAACGGCTCCGAAGCCCTTTCCAACGGCTCCGAAGACCCCCTAAGGCCATATGAGGGTTCCCCCTCTATAAATAAAGGACTAGGAACCCCCAGAAGCCTAAGGAACTACATCAGAACATTTTCCATCATTTGGCCAACCTCTGGCGGATTGTTCCAAGGGAACCCCAATTGCTCCAACCAACTTCCACATCCAAGGAGCATCACCATAGAGGCTTGGGAGAGCACTTCATCATCTTCATCAATCATTTGGCTCCCAAGGCTTCTCCCATTACGGTTTTTATTGTTTATCATTTTTGAGCTTTAATTTGGGTTTGTGCCTACAAACCCCATCTCTTTCTCTCATCTCCTCTTTTGGGTTCTCACACCACCTTCAAGGTGTGAAGAGGTTAGTCAAGCCTTACCTTTCAAAAGGCTTGAGAAAAAGGTGAGCTAGCCTTCACCCGTAAAAAGGCTACTGGGTTTCTTGCTCAAACCATTAAAAAGCAAGCTATAATAGGTGAGCTAGCCTTCACCTGTAAAAAGGCTAGTGGGTTTCTTGCTACAACCATTGAAAAGCAAGCGGTAGTAAATCTCTCAACGGTTGAGTTGGGAGCGGAGACGTAGGCCGGGTTTTTGGCCGAACTCCATTATCAATTCTTGTGTCTTGCCTCTTTATTTCTGCTGCACTTTCACTTTGATTTTTAATTTGTTAATTTATTTTTAAAAGGAAATTCACCCCCCCTCTTGCCATCACTCCTTTCTTTCTCCACCCAACAATTGGTATCAAAGGCAAAATTTGAGTAATACCCTAACCGGTTTCAAATTCAAGATCTTTTGTGATGGCCTCAACCTCTTTTTCCCCCGAAGGCTTTTCTTTGGGTCGTGCTCCATTTTTTGATGGAACCGACTATTCTTTTTGGAAAACCCGCATGACCCCTTATCTTAAAAGCATTGGATATCCTATTTTTAAAATTGTCATGCATGGTTATTCTTTTTCCTCTCCCGATGAATCCAAATGGACCCCTGAAGACATTGCAAATTTTGAGCTTGATGGAAAAGCCATGAATTCTCTTCATTGTGGGCTTTATCATACTGAATTTAATTGTATTTCTACTTGCTCATCTTCCCATGATATTTGGAATCTTTTAGAAATAACCCATGAAGGTACTAAAGGCGATGACAAGCCCGCTTGCCCATCCCTCAAGAAAAAGGCCAAGAAAAAGGAAAAGAAGAAGGCATTCAAGGCCACATGGAGTGATAGCTCCGCATCATCCTCCTCCTCCTCCTCCTCGAGCGACAACGGTAAAAAATGTCTAATGGCATTACATGAGGTATCATATTCCGACTCCTCTTCCTCTAGTTCTTCAAATTCTTTCAATCACATGTCATATGAGGATCTCCAACATGCAATAGATCAATTGGAGGAAGGTTTTCACGAACTTTCTTCCAAATTTTTTGCTTTAAAAAAGAACTTCAAAAAACTCTATTCCGAAAAAGAACAACTTCTCTCAGAGAAGGAAGAGTTGAACCTCAAAATCCAAAACCTTCCCGATGTTGAATCATTGGAATCAACAATCAAAGACCTAAGGGAATCCCTTGCCAAGTTCACCCAAGGGGAACAAAATCTGACCAAACTACTAGGTTCCCAACGTGTATCTAGAACCACCCAAGGGCTTTGCTATTCCAAGCAAGCTTCCTCTTCCCATGCACCTACTATTTTTGTAAGGGGGAGCTCTCAATTTAAATTTTGCAATTATTGTAAAAAATCCGGGCACATAATTTATGAGTGCAATTGAAAAAATTCCCAGTATGGAAGGCCCAAAACTTTTTTATTCAATGATGAATTTTATAGGAGAAGACCCACCACTAGACAAGTGTGGATTGAAAAATCCCTTCTAGCGAGTCTCACCAGACCAAAATTTGTTTCGGTTCCAAAAACCTCTCCCCGGTGATTTGTTGTTTTATTTAGGGGGAGTGAGGTTTGTTTAAGCATTTTCGTTTTATTCAATTTTTCATTCAAAACTTTCATTTCAAAATTTTCGATTCAAAACATTCAATTCAAATTTCAAAAATTTCAATTGGTTTAAAATCTCTTGTTCCCTCAATCATGTTTTATGCCCCGTGCTATTTTGATAATCACAAAGGGGGAGAAATTCTTGGTTGATTGGGGGAGAAATCATTCTCTCATAATTTTCTTTACTTTGTTTTATCCTTTAAAACATGCCTCTCATTTCAGTCTTTTTACTTTACTTGTATTAGTGATTGTGATCATCAAAATAGGGGGAGATTGTTGTACCTCTCGTATCCCTCGTGGTTTGATTTTCATGATCACAATCACCCACTTATTTATCTAATCCTCTTTTAAGTGTTTTTGGATAATATGCATGATTTCAGGTGGCCAAGCAATTGGGCCAAAGAAGCAAGAAGGCAAAGTGGACTGAAAATCAGTCCACCGGCCAACCGATGGAAGACCACCGGCCAGCCGATGGAGGACTGGACAGGAGGCATTCCTCTATCCAGACCACCGGCCAACCGGTGTCACACCAGCTGCCAGCCGGTGGCACCCAGCCCAAACAGTGGAAGCTACTGCCTCAGCACCGGCCAACCGGTGGCCTCAGCAACGGTCAGCCGGTGGCACCTGCACAGAAGAGGAAGCTACTGCCTCAGCACCAGCCAACCTGTGGCCTCCTCACCGGCCAGCCGGTGGAGCCTGAGCCTGAAGCCCTCTCCATTTTGCAAACACCGTCCAACCGGTGGCTCTGCACCGGTCAGCCGGTGGAGCCAGTCAAACTAGCCGTTGGGCCTTTGACCAGGCTGGTCCACTTGCCTCCCAACGGCTCCGAAGCCCTTTCCAACGGCTCCGAAGACCCCCTAAGGCCATATGAGGGTTCCCCCTCTATAAATAAAGGACTAGGAACCCCCGGAAGCCTAAGGAACTACATCGGAACATTTTCCATCATTTGGCCAACCTCCGGCGGATTGTTCCAAGGGAACCCCAATTGCTCCAACCAACTTCCACATCCAAGGAGCATCACCATAGAGGCTTGGGAGAGCACTTCATCACCTTCATCAATCATTTGGCGCCCAAGGCTTCTCCCATTACGGTTTTTATTGTTTATCATTTTTGAGCTTTAATTTGGGTTTGTGCCTACAAACCCCATCTCTTTCTCTCATCTCCTCTTTTGGGTTCTCACACCACCTTCAAGGTGTGAAGAGGTTAGTCAAGCCTTACCTTTCAAAAGGCTTGAGACAAAGGTGAGCTAGCCTTCACCCGTAAAAAGGCTAGTGGGTTTCTTGCTCAAACCATTAAAAAGAAATCTGTAATAGGTGAGCTAGCCTTCACCTGTAAAAAGGCTAGTGGGTTTCTTGCTACAACCATTGAAAAGCAAGTGGTAGTAAATCTCTCAACGGTTGAGTTGGGAGCGGAGACGTATGCCGGGTTTTTGGCCGAACTCCGTTATCAATTCTTGTGTCTTGCCTCTTTATTTCCGCTGCACTTTCACTTTGATTTTTAATTTGTTAATTTATTTTTAAAAGGAAATTCACCCCCCTCTTGCCATAACTCCTTTCTTTCTCTGCCCAACAATTGGAATCAAAGGCAAAATTTGAGTAATACCCTAACCGGTTTCAAATTCAAGATCTTTTGTGATGGCCTCAACCTCTTTTGCCCCCGAAGGATTTTCTTTGGGTCGTGCTCCATTTTTTGATGGAACCGACTATTATTTTTGGAAAACCCGCATGACCCCTTTTCTTAAAAGCATTGGATATCCTATTTTTAAAATTGTCATGCATGGTTATTCTTTTTCCTCTCCCGATGAATCAAAATGGACCCCCGAAGACATTGCAAATTTTGAGCTTGATGGCAAAGCCATGAATGCTCTTCATTGTGGGCTTGATCGTACTGAATTTAATCGTATTTCTACTTGCTCATCTTCCCATGATATTTGGAATCTTTTAGAAATAACCCATGAAGGTAATAAAGGCGATGAGAAGCCCGCTTGCCCATCCCGCAAGAAAAAGGCCAAGAAAAAGGAAAAGAAGAAGGCATTCAAGGCCACATGGAGTGATAGCTCCGCATCATCCTCCTCCTCCTCCTCCTCGAGCGACAACGGTAAAAAATGTCTAATGGCATTACATGAGGTATCATATTCCGACTCCTCTTCCTCTAGTTCTTCAAATTCTTTCAATCACATGTCATATGAGGATCTCCAACATGAAAGAGATCAATTGGAGGAAGGTTTTCACGAACTTTCTTCCAAATTTGTTGCTTTAAAAAAGAACTTCAAAAAACTCTCTTCCGAAAAAGAACAACTTCTCTCAGATAAGGAAGATTTGACCCTCAAAATCCAAAACCTTCCCGATGTTGAATCATTGGAATCAACAATCAAAGACCTAAGGGAATCCCTTGCCAAGTTCACCCAAGGGGAACAAAATCTGACCAAACTACTAGGTTCCCAACGTGTATCTAGAACCACCCAAGGGCTTGGCTATTCCAAACAAGCTTCCTCTTCCCATGCACCTACTATTTTTGTAAGGGGGTGCTCTCAATTTAAATTTTGAAATTATTGTAAAAAATCTTGGCACTTAATTTATGAGTGCAATTGAAAAAATGCCCGGTATGGAAGGCCCAAAACTTTTTTATTAAATGATGAATTTTATAGGAGAAGACCCGTCACTAGACAAGTGTGGATGGAAAAATCCCTTCTAGCGAGTCTCACCGGACCAAAATTTTTTTCGGTTCCAAAAACCTCTCCCCGGTGATTTGTTGTTTTATTTAGGGGGAGTTAGGTTTGTTTAAGAATTTTCGTTTTATTCAATTTTTCATTCAAAACTTTCATTTCAAAATTTTCGATTCAAAACATTCAATTCAAATTTCAAAAATTTCAATTGGTTTAAAATCTCTTGTTCCCTCAATCAAGTTTTATGCCCCGTGCTATTTTGATAATCACAAAGGGGGAGAAATTCTTGGTTGATTGGGGGAGAAATCTTTCTCTCATAATTTGCTTTACTTTGTTTTATCCTTTAAAACATGCCTCTCATTTCAGTCTTTTTACTTTACTAGTATTAGTGATTGTGATCATCAAAATAGGGGGAGATTGTTGTACCTCTCGTATCCCTCGTGGTTTGATTTTCATGATCACAATCACCCACTTATTTATCTAATCCTCTTTTAAGTGTTTTTGTATAATATGCTTGATTTCAGGTGGCCAAGCAATTGGGCCAAAGAAGCAAGAAGGAAAAGTGGACTGAAAATCAGTCCACCGGCCAACCGATGGAAGACCACCGGCCAACCGGTGTCACACCAGCGGCCAGCCGGTGGCACCCAGCCCAAACAGTGGAAGCTACTGCCTCAGCACCGGCCAAACGGTGGCCTCAGCACCGGTCAGCCGGTGGAACCTGCACAGAAGAGCAAGCTACTGCCTTAGCACCGGCCAACTGGTGGCCTCCTCACCGGCCAGCCGGTGGAGCCTGAGCCCGAAGCCCTCTCCATTTTGCAAACACCGGCCCACCGGTGGCTCTGCACCGGTCAGCCGGTGGAGCCAGTCAAACTAGTCGTTGGGCCTTTGACCAGGCTGGTCCACTTGCCTCCCAACGGCTCCAAAGCCCTTTCCAATGTCTCCGAAGACCCCCTAAGGCCATATGAGGGTTCCCCCTCTATAAATAAAGGACTAGGAACCCCCGGAAGCCTAAGGAACTACATCAGAACATTTTCCATCATTTGGCCAACCTCCGGCGGATTGTTCCAAGGGAACCCCAATTGCTCCAACCAACTTCCACATCCAAGGAGCAACACCATAGAGGCTTGGGAGAGCACTTCATCAAATTCATCAATCATTTGGCGCCCAAGGCTTCTCCCATAACGATTTTTATTGTTTATCATTTTTGAGCTTTAATTTGGGTTTGTGCCTACAAACCCCATCTCTTTCTCTCATCTCCTCTTTTGGGTTCTCACACCACCTTCAAGGTGTGAAGAGGTTAGTCAAGCCTTACCTTTCAAAAGGCTTGAGACAATGGTGAGCTAGCCTTCACCCGTAAAAAGGCTAGTGGGTTTCTTGCTCAAACCATTAAAAAGCAAGCTGTAATAGGTGAGCTAGCCTTCACCTGTAAAAAGGCTAGTGGGTTTCTTGCTACAACCATTGAAAAGCAAGCGGTAGTAAATCTCTCAACGGTTGAGTTGGGAGCGGAGACGTAGGCCGGGTTTTTGGCCGAACTCCATTATCAATTCTTGTGTCTTGCCTCTTTATTTCCGCTGCACTTTCACTTTGATTTTTAATTTGTTAATTTATTTTTAAAAGGAAATTCACCCCCCCTCTTTCCATCACTCCTTTCTTTCTCTGCCCAACAGTATTTATAGTCGAGGGGAGGAGTGTTTTTAAAATAATTTTTTCATATGTTCATTTTTTAGGAAAAAGACTATGAATAGATTAAGATTTGTCAAAAAATATATTAAATTAATTAATTTAATTTTGAGATTATGGTTCTTACAACATCCTTGATGCAAGGAATATTTTATTTAACTTATAATGTATTTTTATTGTAAAATACCATATTTTAGTATTCACAAAAAAAATCATATATTTTTGAAAAAACCCAAAAACTCACCATAAACATTTTTTAAATTATAAAATTTGAAAATGGACCCCATTGTATGAAAATAATTTTCTAAATATAGGAAATTTTAATTTTAATTATAACCATCATTTACTCAAGAAATACAGATTTTAAATTTATAACTACATTTATAACACACTATAAAATTAACTAAGGTCTCATAAAATTATCTTAAAATCACAAGACAACAAAATATTAATTTATTAATAACTATTATGGAAATTAAATTTATTTTAAATCATTTTATTCATTATAAAATTTTATTTTTATATTTACTACATAAAAAAATACAATGTCTTAATTATTAATTTTTTTAAATATTCTTTTACTGATACTATGATATAATATTATCATATATTAATTTATTAGATTCATCAATTTAATTTATAGAATCATGGGTGAGGTTACTATTCATTTGACCAATTTACAATTCATAAGGGTCATACTACTATTTCAAAGGTCAAGTTACTGTTTTATCTGTATTGTAACACCCCGAGATTTTATGAAAAATATTCTTTTTAATTTAATTAATGTATTGTGTTGTACGCTACACCAAAAGGATTTTCACAACACTCTTCCTTGACTTGCCTTGTATTACATGCAATCGTGACCTTCCTCGATAGCGTGTGTAGTACGCAATAACGAGTTACACTAAACAACAATACGCTATTAAAATATTATTAAAACGAGTCGTTATGAATAGTAATAACCACTTTTTGAAATTTTGTAAATTTTATTTTTCAAAATGGACTTCATTTTTGGATTAGTAATATCGAAATTAGCTTAGGGTGAAATTTTGGTAATTTTCGGATAACTTTCATATTTTGATGAATAGTAAAAATTACTAAGTGGTAGTTAAAAAAATGAATTTTTAATAAAACATAATTTTACCGCCTCTGTGAGTGGAATTTCAAAAATCCGAGAGACACGGTTGATGTCAGAAAGTAAAATGTGGTTCAATGAGATGAAAATAATTTTTGGTAAATAGTAACTTTTTAATTTTTTTTACCACGGTTAAAAGTAAATAGGGTAATTAAGGGTAAAAATGATATTATTATTACCCTAACACATATCCTAATTCTATTGGATAAGTGTAATTCTACCAAAAACAACCTTAGGAATAAAATATGACCATTTAGGCCCACTTGGATTAGATTAGGACATTTATTATTAATTTATTTAAAGAAGGGTTAAAATAGTTAAAATCAATGTTTAATAAGTATATCATTTTTAATATAGGGTTATACATAATATAAATTCGACTATAAATATTCATTATAAAGATAAAAATATTTCCAACATAATGATAGTTTATTTGTAATTTTTAGAGATTATATAATTTAAGTTATTTATGACACAAATATAATGCATTAATTATCTTATTAATGAAATATTGACATAATTGATGTTATAAATACCCAAATAAATAAAATTTGAGACTTTTATGAATTAAAATAATTTTATAGGTTAATATGACATGATAGTATTGATTTAAGTAACTTTATTAGAACTAATCATTTTGTTATGATTTTCACAAAAATCAATTTCTAAATAGTGTCAAAATTGATGTTAAATAGTTTTTAAAACAAATATTATATTATTAATTGTTATTCTATTCCTAAAAATCTGAGGTTCGGCCAAATGGCTTAGATAAGGTTATATATATTAATAATAAACAACTTGGTGTTAGTTTGGCTTCTTAGAGTAAGTTTATTATCCTTATAGTATAAGAACACAAGAAGACACGGTAAAAGTAAAATTATTTAACTTAATGTTAAATCTAAATGATAAGGTTAAAATAGGAACATAAACATGTATAAATTATTTTGGATGAGAGGATTTCGACCCATACCCACCTTATCTTCGAAAAAAATTAATTTGGAGCTATTTAAAATCGAATTTGACTTTATAATAAAATAATAGTTTTAGTTATTCCAAAGGTGCCCCTCTACTCCCTTATAAAAGGGCACCTCCTCCCCCTCTTCCTCACACCACTTTGATCCATCAAGCTAGGCCAACCCCTATCAAGTTCTCCTCTCCAATTCCCTAGAAACATCCTAGAGGTCCTGGTCTTCTTCAAAGACAAATTTTAGTGCCCTAAAAGGAGATCTCAAAGAGGCGTTTCAAAGAAGAGGTAGTGTCTGTTACCAATTCTTTCAACTTTATTTCTTCCTCCACTTCTTCTTATTTAGTAGTTTCATTATGAAGTAATAACATCAGTATCACTCATATAAAGATATATTATTATAAGTATGAAACAACCATATTTCACCATCTATCCATCCTACAGAAAATGAAATCACCGCACGTGCGTACTTACGGAATACCGTCTCCACGCCGTGGTGTAATCTATTTTCCACCACCACCTTACTTGGATGGTTATAATGGTGTAAATAATGAATATATATGAATATTTTAAAGTGATATTGATTCTGAAATTGTATACATACACTCCAATACAATTCCATGATCATGAGAATGATATCTTCGCTCATATGTACGTACGGACTACCATCTCCACGACGCGATGAGATTCATTCTCCACGTTAACCATTCATGAATGATTATAAAGTATATATAATACGTAATCATGAAATATATGACATAATAATGATACTGGATTTATGTGTATATATATTTATTTCATCTACTTAATTCCATTCAACTCAATAAGGAAACGAAAACAGCGTTCCTGCGTACGTACGACCTACCCTCTCCATGAACGGTGTATCTCTTTCCATTTACTGATCTATTATATATATGTATATTCTAAATATATATTATATATAAATCATGTTTTATATTCTGGAATTAAGTAATCATTATCTAAGTAATCATATGAATAATTACAAGTCAAAACACAGACGACAAATGAAACGATTTTACCCAAACACACTTTAACATGGAATTTACAAAAGAACGGGTAATATAAAGTCATAAGTGAACCATATATGATATCATAACAATGAGTATGATTCTGGAATAAGTCAATGACATTATTTAAATCATTATACAGGAGGTTCGGACACTTATGAAGCAAAGCAGACCTATGGTAAGGGAAATATCACAATCTCATTTTTATCCGATATTGTTTATACTTTGGAATTTAATGGGGTGTATTTTATTATCCACATCCATGTTTCCTCAATATGTAATATTATTTCCATCCACCTACACTTTTTTAAATCCAATTTTACCCTTCAGTGAGTTTTTAGTAAAATATATGAATGCAATTTTTTGTCGTTTATTCGTACGAGGTACTTTTTGACTTTTCCGACAAAAGTATGAGAAGAATGTTTTTTTAACTTATACGGAATGAATGGATTCTTAAAATATTATTTCCAAGAAAATTACTTTACAAGTTTTCAAGTCTATTTTTAATCAACTTCTTTTAGTTTAGAATTCTATGACATTTTAAGAATGGAAAAGTCTTTTTGAAGTAGAAAGGATATTTTCCTCAAGAATGGAGTTCAAGTGTTTTATCAATATTATTTTCCATCTACGATAATAAAGGGTTCTGTTTTTATCCCTATTATTACATTGATTTGATTACATTGTGATGGAAATATTTTTATGAATTCCTTTATCTTATATGAATTGTTTTATGATGTCATGATGTTTAAGATTCCCATTTTTGTTACATGGGTTATGCTATGATGTATGGTTTATGATTTTTGGCACACATAGGAATGGTATCATTATGAGATGGGTGGGACCTATACCTCCATCCAATGCATTGGGTAAAGATTTTATATCTCATGAGATATACATGGCTGGAACAGCAGGTTAAACCAGTTCAGTGAAACAGGACTGAAACGAGGAGTGAACTCGGTTCAGAAATGGACTTTGTCCGCTAAGATAGTCTTGGCAATGAGTCTTGACTAATAAGAAATGATTCTCTATGATTATGTGTGTATGCCACAAATTTTAATGTTTTATGTTATGATTATTGGGATTACATTTCACTACTATGATTTATTCCAGGTTATGATATTATGATCTTTTTTGCAGGTTAAGATTTCCAAAATGTTAGGTTCTTATGAATATGATGTGATTGATATTTCTTTTGTTTACCCTTACTGAGCATTTGAGCTCACCATTTTTTGTTTTCTTTTCTCTAAGATATAAAGAATTGTTTTAGGTAAGAAAAAAATGGAAGATCTTTATAGGAGATGTTGAAGATCTTTCACCGCGATTAGAAGATTATATTCCGAGTTTCCAAAGACACTAAACTATTACGGTCCTTGTGTGTGTGTTTTTGTTATGTACTAAGTATTCCGCAAAATTAATGTAATGTCCATGTACGTTAAGCTTCGGGTATCTACAGTTGGTATCAGAGGGAAGTTTTAGTCAACCTTTGGAAACTAGGATGCGAGAACATTAGTGAGATCCCTATAGATATTTCTAAGGTATGTATAGGGATGTCCCTAAGGTTAAGTATAAGTATAGGTTATAGTTCTAGAATTATGGTAACCTAAGATGTTAGATATTGAAGGTACTCCCCTTTTATTATGTTGTTTTCCCGAGCGTGATTTTTGCGTCTCACACTATTCTTTTTGGGTTTTAGACGATGGCTGGAACCCGAAGGAACCGTGTTGATCAATGTAATGGAAAATGCAATGATTGTCCTCCTGAATAAAAAAATGTTATGGGAGATGGATTAAAAAATCTTATTCCTATACTTACACAAGCTATGAATCATTCTGGACTTCCAAATGAGCACATAAGGGAACAATATTCTATTGAGTCCTTCATGAGGAAACATCCACCTTCTTTCAGTGGGTCTTCTGATCTACTTGTTGCTGAACAATGGATCATTACCACTGAAAAGATATTTTCAGTTCTTCAATGTTCTGAACATGATAAAGTCATCTTAGCAGTATATCGTTTGGAAGGTGATGCTGATCAATGGTGGAATCTTATCAAGAATACGAGGCCAAGAGATGACATTGAGTCCATAGAATGGGACATGTTCAAGAACATGTTTTTCAATAAGTACATCCCTCGTAATCTTCGAACAAAGATGGAGAAAGAGTTTCTTGAACTAAAGAAAAAGGATGATGAATCTGTTGGTATATACGAAGCGAATTTTACAAGGCATTCAAGGTATGCATCTGGCTTTATCATCCAACCTGAATGTAAAGTTGATCGATTCTTCAGTGGCTTAAAACCAAGTCTTCGAAGGGAATTAGCTATAAGAGACTTCAGTAGCTATGAAGAAATTGTGTGTTGTGCTATCAAGGTAGAAATGGAAGTTGGTGTTACTTATCAATCTCATAGTTTTGACAAGAAATGAAAGACGGAGTTCAAGGATAAATCTCAGAATAATGGTGAAAATAAGATGAATGTTTCCTTATGCTCAAAGTGTGGAAAGAATCATGGTGGAGATTGTCTTAAAGGGACTAGAAAATGTTTTAAGTGTGGAAAAGAAGGTCATCGAGCAGCTGAGTGTCAAAGTAATGGAAAAAGGGTTTCTAATGATGTGAATAACGAAAAGACTGTAGAGAACACACCACCAACACTTCAATGCTTCATGTGCAAGGAAATGGGGCATTATACTAATAAATGCCCAAATCTAAAGGTTTGTGATGATTGACATGAGCAACCACTTAAGGCAAAGGACAAAGGGAAGTCACATGCGATCACTATTGGCGATGTTGAATATGACAACGATGTGGTGGAATGATTAAGTGTTTATGTAATGGGATTCCAAAATATTGTTGTATATAGTATCGTGGAATATTGGAATATTTATGTATTGGTCTATTTTGGTTTTCAATAATTTTATGATACCGGTAACCATGGAAAGTGATTGAGAAATTTTTGGAAAAAAAGATGATATGCACATAATGAAGGGAAAATGAGAAAATGAAATGTTTGATAGTATTCATGAGCTCATGATTGATATAAGGACTAAGTGTTATCATGGTTTGAGTATATAGAATTTTTGGGATTTTGGTATGTGGAAAAGAGTTAACTTTTGACAGAATTCATGTTTTCACTAAGGTTCAATGGGTATTCATTCTTCAAGAGAATACATGATTAAGGTATTCACATGTTTGTAATTTGACCAACAAGATATATCTTATGATATATGGGGGATAAATGATGGAATTCACGTGATTGTTATGTGACATTTCAAGTAATCATTTTCTTTATACTATGATCTTGGACCGAAGTATTTTAGATAAGCCTAAAGATTGGAATGGATTATGTTGGACATATGTTAGGATAGAACTTTTTTCGATATTATTGATGGGATGTTATAGTAATATAGCTTTAGAAAAAGGACAACCTGCAGGACGGGCGAAACCCATCCCGTCGGATAAGGCTGCGGGAATCGAACACACAAACGAAGTGTGACTAGCCTTTATCGCCTACCACTGGCCTACAAGAAGTCCCTGTTTAGTAGAAACTAGTTTTATTATATTAAGCAGTATGATATATGAAGTATAAGTCCATTTTAGGAACCATATATGATTAATCTCACTATAGATGGACTTACATATTTTTTGATAATTTTTCTAACCTTTTGTTTGAGACAGATGGAATGACCCGTCATTCTATCACATGATCTTCTAACACATAATGAATGACAAATTCAACGTCATTTCATTAAGAGATGAAGTTGAAATTGTCCAAAGAATGACCAACGGTGAGACTGCTCCAAAATCATGAAAGTATTTCTTCTAATTCCAATTTCATCAACTTTAGGGAAATGATCTTGAAAACAAAAAATGTTGTCCTAGTTCTCCTATATCTGATGAATCAGATGGTACCTTAGATCGTCACAAATTTATGGCTTTGTGATTGCTGGATTTTTCATAGCCATGTTCTCTACCACTCTCCATCAAAACATGCTGGTTAGATTTCTCTTCCATACCCATATTTTCAACTATGTGGAAACCCAGTGATTAGTTTTTTTTTTGGATAACTGTTACATTTCATACTTTTGTTTTTTTTATGATGTGGTTTTCTATTAAATAAACTTTCTAGTAGTAAACCATTTATAACCCCGACGAATTTCGAGGGCGAAATTCATTTTAAGGGGGGTAGAATGTAACACCCCGAGATTTTATAAAAAATAATATTTTAATTTCATTAATGTATTGTGTTGTAAGCTACACCAAAAGTAGCTTGCACAACACGCATCCTTGACTTGCCTTCTATTACACGCAATCACGTCCTTCCTCGATAGCATGTGTAGTACGCAATAACGAGTTTCACTAAACAAAAATATGCTATTAAAATATTATTAAAACTAGCCGTTATGAATACTATTTACCACTTTTTGAAATTTTGTAAATTTTATTTTTCAAAATGGACTTCATTTTTGGATTTGAAATATCGAAATTAGCTTAGGGTGAAATTTTGGTAATTTTCGGATAACTTTCATATTTTGATGAATAGTGAAAATTACTAAGTGGTAGTTAAAAAAATGAATTTTCCATAAAACATAATTTTACCTCTTCTATGAGTGGAATTTCAAAAATCCTAGAGACACGGTTGATGTCAGTAAGTAAAATTTGGTTCAATGAGATGAAAATAATTTTTGGTGAATAATATCTTTTTACTTTTTTTACCATAGTTAAAAGTAAATAGGGTAATTAAGGGTAAAAATGATATTATTATTACCCTAAAACATGTCATAATTCTATCGGATAAGGGTAATTCGACCAAAAATAACCTTAGGAATAAAATATGACCATTTAGGCCCACTTGGATTAGATTAGGACAATTATTATTAATTTATTTAAAGAAGGGTTAAAATAGTAAAAATAAAAGTTCAATAAGTATATCATTTTTAATATAGGGTTATACATAAGATAAATTCTACTATAAATATTAATTATAAATCTAAAACTATTTCCTACATAATTATATTTTATTTGTATTTTTTAGACGTTATATAATTTAATTTATTTATGACATAATTATGATGCAGTAATTATCTTATTAATGAAATATTGACATAATTGATGTTATAAATACTCAAATAAATATAATTTTAGACTTTTTATGAATTACCCTAATTTTATAGTTTAATATGACATGTTATTATTGATTTAAGTAACATTATTAGAACTAATAATTATGTTATTATTTTCATAAAAATCAATTTCTAAATACTTTCAAAATTGACATAAAATAGTTTTTAAAACAAACATTATATTATTAATTATTATTGTATTCCTAAAAATCTATGGTTCGTCCAAATGACTTATATAAATTTATATATATTAATAATAAAAAACTTGGGGTTCTTTTGGCTGCTTATAGTATGTTTATTAACCTTATAGTATAAGAACACAAGAAGACACGGTAAAAGTAAAATTATTTAACATAATGTTAAATCTAAATGATAAGGTTAAAATAGGAACCTAAACTTATCTAAATTCTATTGGATGAGAGGATTTCGAACCATCCCCACCTTATCTTAGAAATAAATCAATTTGGATCTATTTAAAACCGAATTTGACTTTATAATAAAATAATAGTTTTTGTTATTCCAAAGGTGCCCCTCTCCTCCCTTATAAAAGGTCACCTCCTCCCCCTCTTCCTCACACCACTTTGAGCCTTCATGCTCAGCCAACCCCTACCAATGTCTCCTCTCAACTTCCCTAGAAACATCCTATAGGTCCTGGTCTTCTTCAAAGACCAAGTTTAGTTCCCTAAAAGGAGATCTCAAAGAGGCGTCTCAAAGAATAGGTAATGTCTGTTACCAATTCTTTCAACTTTATTTCTTCTTCCACTTCTTCTTATTTGGTTGTTTAATTATGAAGTAATAACATCAGTATCACTCATATACCAATATGTAATTATAATTATGAAAAAAACCTATTTCACCATCTATCTATCCTACGGAAAATGAAATCACAGCGCGTGCGTACGTACAGAATACCGTCTCCACACCGTGGTGTAATCTATTTTCCACCACCACCATACTTGGATGAGTATAATGGTGTAAATAATGAATATATATATGAATATTTTAAAGTGATATTGATTCTTAAATAGTATACATACACTCCAATACAATTCCACGATCATGAGAACGATATCATCGCTCGTGCGTACGTATGGACTACCGTCTCCACGATGCGATGAGATTCATTCTCCACATTAACCATTCATGAATGATTATAAAGTATATATAATAAGTAATCATGAAATATATTACATAATAATGATACTGTATTTATGTGTATATATATGTATTTCATCCACTGAATTCCACTCAACTCAATAATGAAACAAAAACAGCGTTCATGCGTACGTACGGCCTACCGTCTCCATGAACGGTGTATTTATTTCCATTTACTGATCTATTATATATATGTATATTCTAAATATATATTATATATAAATCATGTTTTATATTATGGAATTAATTAATCATGATCCAAGTAATCATATGAATAATTACAGGTCAAAACACGGACGACAAATGAAACGATTTTACCCAAACGCTCTTTAACATGGAATTTACAAAAGAACGGGTAATATAAAGTCATAAGTGAACCATATATGATATAATAACAATGATTATGATTCTTTAATAAGTCAATTAAATTATTTAAATCATTATACAGGAGGTTCAGACACTTACGAATCAAATCGGACCTAAGGTAAGGGAAATATCACAATCTCATTTTTATCCGAGATTGTTTATACTTTGTAATTTACTAGGGTGTATTTTATCATCCACATCCATGTTTTCTCAATATGTAATATTATTTCCATCCATATACAATTTTTTAAATCCAATTTTACCCTTCGGTGAGTTTTTAGTAAAAGATATGAAAGGAATCTTTTGTCATTTTTTCGTACGAGGTACTTTTTGACTTTTCCGAAAAAAGTACGAGAAGAATGTTTTTTTAACTTATATGGTATGAATGGATTTTTAAAACATCATTTACAAGAAGCTTCCTTTACAATTTTAAAGTCTATTTTTAATAAACTTATTTTATTTTAGAATTGTATGACATGTTAAGAAAGGAAAAGTGTTTTTGTAGTAGAAAGGATATTTTCCTCAAGAATGGAGTTCAAGTGTTTTATCAAAATTATTTTCCATATAAGATAATACAGGGTTATGTTTTTATCCCTATTATTACATTGATTTGATTATGTTGTGATGGAAATATTTTTATGAATTCCTTTATCTTATATTAATTGTTTTATGATGTCATGATGTTTAAGATTCCCATTTTTATTACATGGGTAATGCTATGATGTATGGTTTATGATTTTGTGGCAAACATAAGAATGGTATCATTATGAGATGGGTGGGACCTATATCTCCCTCCAATGCATTGGGTAAAGATTTTATATCTCATGAGATAGACATGGCTAGAACGGCATGTTAAACCGGTTCAGTGAAACAGGAGTGAAACGAGGAGTGAAATCGGTTCAAAAATGGACTTTGTCCACTAAGATAGTCTTGGCAATGAGTCTTGACTAATAAGAAATGATTCTCTATGATTATGTGTGTATGCCACAAAGTTTCATGTTTTATGTTATGATTATTGGGATTACATTTCACTACTATGATTTATTCCATGTTATGATATTATGATCTTTTTTGCAGGTTAAGATTTCTAAAATGTTATGTTCTTATGAGTATGATGTGATTGATATTTCTTTTGTTTACCCTTACTGAGAATTTGAGCTCACCATTTTATGTTTTCTTTTCCCCACGATATACAGAAATGTTTTAGGTAAGAAAAAAAAGGGAAGCTCTTTATGGGAGATGTTGAAGATCATTCACCATGATTAGAAGATAATATTCCGAGTTTCCAAAGACACTAAACTATTACGGTCCTTGTGTGTGTGTTTTTTTATGTACTAAGTATTCCGCAATTATAATGTAATTTCCATGTACGTTATGCTTCGGGTCTCTACATGTATAGGTTACTTAACTACAAGAAAAACCTATTATTTCTTTCCTTCTTCATTTATAATGTGTTTATTATGTTCTCTAAGTGTTTTTATGGGATTTATACTAGATTAAAAAAATTAAGAAGGGAAATATCATTTATAGAGTTCTAGTTTGTTACAACAAGCCCAAAAGAGGGTACACAAGAAGTTATCCCATTCCTGAAGTAGGCACATGGTTGGTTATCCCTTATTTAACATGTTATGAATATCATGGTGGAAAACCATGACATACTATTTTCTATGATTATTTATGTTCCAAAAATATATTTATTATGCCAATGATATTTTATCAAGTCTCAAGTTCATTGATTCCTCTATTATTCATGTCATATGAACTGTCATGATTTTTTCCATGACTAAATTTCCAGATATACAATGTTCAGGGTATTGTATTGAAATTTTATATTCATGTTCTCATACCCTTTTTCTTAGGATATGTTGATATCTACACTTCATACCCTAGTTGGCCATCTTATATCCCCCTTTATTATGTTTTATTTCCCTATATTATGATGAAATTTATTGTATATGATATGTTTTATAAGGGTTCTAGTTAAGGAGAACATAAAGGGAGATGGTGTAGATCTATTATGAACATGTTTTTGTGTGTCTATTTTTCAAAATTCATTAGACCTAAATGATAATTGTGTAGCTAATTATGTTATGAAATGAATTACTATCTATTTTGGTGTTATATATATATATATGAGATGGTAGGTTCTTTAATAAACCACTCCCCAAAGTGATAGAGAAACCATATTTTGAGTACATGAATAACTAATATCAACTAAAGAAAATTTGTGGGGTAGTTTATCTCATGAGGGAATAACTAGAAGGAGCCATAGACAAGAAATACTTACCTTATATCACAAAACCACACAATACCAAAATTAAAGCATTATTGAACACTTCATATCATGAAAATGGATCATGTGGCTTCAAAAATATAGATGAATTCAACCTGACCTTAAATTATTCAACAGATCTCTGACACTTTTTCGTCCATACAAACATTACACCATTACATGTAAAAGTTTTCATTGGAGGGGAATGACTAGAAGAGTCTGGATGAAAAAACACATCATAAATGTTGTTAAAAGGAAACATCTAATATCAAAAAAAAATTTGGGATACTCCCACGGAATTGTTGGTTGAATATTTTTAAGATCGACTGAGATACCACTATCATTTATAGAATGATCCCGAATTTTCATATATTGGTTCCAAAACACACACCTGGAAATCAAACCATATTTTTATGTTCTTCCATGGTTTTAAATATGATATCTAAATGATCATGGTTCTCCACCTCTAACCATATTTTCACTAATATATCATCAATAATAATGAAATTGGAAGTTCCCAAGAACCAATTATTAGTCTAACTCAACAAATCCACCTATACCACAAGAGTGATTGTGATACCTAATGGAATAACCATAAATATAGAATTCCAAAACCAACTCCTAAACACTGTATTTGTTATATCCTATTCTCATACTCTCTATTTTTGTTACACTAACTAGATGTCAATAATTGAAAAACATATATTATCCTCTCATTTGACTAGAGAGATCATCAATATTTGGAAATGGATACCTGTTATTAACGATCACATGAAGTAGTTTTGATAATTATTGAAATGATTTGGGATTATGTATAATTAAAAATAAAATATAACGGGTGAATAAAAAGGTTAAATTATAGGAATAATTATTCCCTTTTCCCCAAGGCCTAAATTTTGGACAATAATTTTCAACATATCACCAGTTTCAAGGATATAAGATGGCATAGATATGGGAATATTACATAGGAGTAGGTCGATTGTGAAATCAAACACTATATATGTTAGTAATATAGAGTAAATAATTCATAAATCCCTCAGGGTATGAATTCATCACTGTAGTAAGTGTAACTCTCAAATGATAATAAATTACAACAAGAGACATCTCTGACTTCTAGACTGATATCACCTGAACATGAGGAACAAAAGCCCCCACTCTTCTAAATCTGTAATTACATTCACCATAAAAGAGATAAGAAACCACATAATGATATAATAAAAAAATAGATGATTATAAAAATATAAATTTTATTTTATTCTGATCATCCATTACATTACAGTAATTCTATTCAAGATATCAGGATCATGAAAATAGAAGAACCACAACACTTTGAAGTCAGATATCATGTCCCGATAGATATGGCATTTGAAAACTTGTTCAGACCTCTTTTCTAAAAATGTGAAAATATACATCAAGAATTTTATAATATCTGAGAAAACTATTAAAATTTTAAAAAACATGGTCGATATAAAATAATGAGTGACACATGTATCCAAAAAATTTAATACGATAGAGGATGTAATAAACATTATGCCTCTAATAGAATCCTATTATACCAAATATTTTCATCGTTTGAAATCCATGGCATAGATATGTATAATAATATATTTTACCTAATATATCTTAATCACATGGACATCCCATAGTGAAGGAGGATAATACCCACCACCCTTGGTAACATAAAAACAAACATAAGAACACTTAGTGAGAGTGGATGTAGCCAACATTTCTTTTGGATTCCTTACTAATAAGAATTAGAAGACAATATTGTATGAAATGAAAACACATCAAGGGAACTTACATAGTATTTGGCATGGTATAAATATCCCTCCCGCATAGATATAAAATTATCATCTACTATATTAATGAATCCCTTGAAACTAGTCTTGAAGAAAACTGACAACCCTTACATTTTCCTTTCTTCTCAGAAGAGACAGCCTAGCTAACATCTTCCCCAACCTAACCACCACCCAAACCTAATCTAAAATATATTTCTTCCTCACCTTTATCTATTTTCTCAAACACTTCCAAAATTTTTATAAGTCATAATAGGATCATTGTTAAATAAATATCATTCTTGAAAACCATATCGACCCTCTGAGACACTAGTTTATGATTTCTAAAAAAGTGGGTTCTGGGTGCACAAAATTAGGGAACTAAGTGGAATAATAGAAAAATAAACACTCCACCTAATCCAATGTTATATATTCATGAGAATTCACATCATGAAATATCATAGCATAAAACATCTTATAGAACATTGTCATTAGAGATATCTAGGTGAGATCCTCATGAAACATGGATTACATGACAAAGTCCAACAATCTCCTTCCTTGTCTATCAAAATGGTATGTAAAAACCCACCATAGATTCCTAAGAAGTTTTCAGAAAATTGATGATCCATTTAAACTGTCAATAAATAATATGATTCATGGGTTCATTTATCACTAAGGAATACAGACTAATTCTACTTAGTAAATTATGATATATGATACCCCACACATCCATGGTGTCCAATACCAACAATACCTAGAGCCTGAATAGTACAGATTCTAGATTACACCAGTGAAGGGTAAATCATATGATTTATCTAAATAATAAGCCTCATATAATCCTCACTATCATTTAGAAGATATCTCTTAATAGGAATTATCTAATTAATATAAAAATTTACTATTCAGTTTGAGAGAAAATTTTAAATCACAAGACCATCTACAGGAATACATATCAATGAAACTAAACAAAAAGAATTTAAATTATTGATGAATTTTACAAAAAAAAATAGAAATCCAAAATAAAATAAAAGTTCAATATAAATAAACCACATATCTAGTTCATTCAAATAACCTTAAACACCATATCTCAGGCTTGGTAAAAATTTCTGACCACCCATGGTATCTCTTGGTAACACACATAATTGAGAAGGTTATGAACCTTTCTAAGCATACTAACCAAATCAGGAAGGGCCTAACTCTTATCTACCATGACCATAAACTAAACATAGGAATTTTTGTAGCACTCCAGACTAGGTTATCCCATTTTTACCAATTTATATCAAACCTTCTTGTATTGATCAAACAGATCACACAATATGTTCTTCCACAAGGTGAGTGTCAAAAATACTACTATACATGTCTTGTCTATAACCAGAATAAGGAAATATAATAGAGTAAATTGTGGATGAAAGATTACATATCCAAGAGACATAAAAAAACTATGACTGAAGGTATGAACCAATAAGAAAAAATTGGATAAAACCAAATCCAAAAACACAATTTGATAATATATTACCTCTAAAACAACCCTATAACGATTGAATCGAAAACCAAGAGAATTTTTAGAAATAAATTATTCCCTTCTGTTTGAATATTTTTGGAAAAACAAAATATACAAATTAACAACAGAAAAAGTTATATATAAGCACAAAACCCATTAGGATTTATGAAAATTAATCTATAAAAAGTAAAATATCAAGAAAAAATTAGTTGCAGATTTAATAAAAAAACATTTTAATAATTTTTTCTATGAGCTAAAACATTTTATAAAAAACATCCATTTTTTCATAACATGAATTCATATTATCTAAAATTAAATATGAAATGTTTATATATTAAATAACATTAGTATATACAATTTCATTTATGGACACTATAAAATAAATAACTAAGAAATCCATCCTTGAAATAAACAATCCGTTGTAAA
This sequence comes from Viscum album, assembly GCA_963277665.1. NCBI lineage: Eukaryota > Viridiplantae > Streptophyta > Magnoliopsida > Santalales > Viscaceae > Viscum > Viscum album. The sequence goes on from OY728120.1 coordinate 1,571,044,315, forward strand.
ACCATGCATAATTGGTTGAGAAAAAGATGAGGCTCTAACCTATGTGAATATATAATAGTCATAAAAACGAATACTATACTTGAAATAATATTGATGCAACCTAATGTTACGTCCCACAACTTTCTGTAAATAAAAAAACATATAGTGGCATTAAACAAACTAATTTGACATGCCCATTTCTCAACACACCCAAGGATAACAATGTTTTATTATTTCAAAAAAATTGAAACCCATGATTAATATTAATAAATAATTTTTATAAATAATAGTTGAAACTACACTACTATAATAACACATTTCAAAATCAAAACAACCTTTTAGTACATCATCAATAGGTTTTTATGGTGATGAATTACCACTTCCATTTATGAAAACACATTTTAGAATTGAAACCATATATAATAGAAAATATATATATAAATGAATATATCAAGATAAAAATTAACCTTGATATCAAATCCAACCATTTCTTCTCACAATCCAAGGAATTGACCAATAACATTATGTTATAAGAAAATTAGAAGCCTTTTATAGAGAAACCAAACTCAAGAAAGAAGAGGGATCATAAAGAATTGGTCTCCCAAAGCCTATGGTTGAATCTAAAAATCAAGGAAATCATGGTGCTTCAATGAACTCTCTTGGGAATGTAAATCATGATAGAGAATGATGTTAGGAGGTTAAGACCTGGGGAACTTCTGTTTTTTTAAGGATGACTTAAAGATTTAAGACCATGACATAGCTTGACAGAAAATGGTATATTCCCTCTATCCCATGCCATAGATACCATACCCATTTCATAGTGGACCCCATTCAACCAGACACCACAAAAACCTTTCCTAGATCAACTTCTCTTAAGTAAATGATATACAAATGCTAAAGGAACCATTCCCTAACCACTGTTAATTTTGAAATGGATTCCCATAAAGACCATACATTGTAGTAAGACTACATGTTTCATCCATATCCATATGGAAATGTATCAAAAAAATATCCTCATGAAATCCATTTTTTCATAATATAGAGCTCAACCAAACAGAAGGCCTAATCATTGTCATGGGGACCAAAGTGAATCTATGCAAAATATGTCAGAATTTTTAAAAATCACCTCTAAGGACCATATGACAAAGAAAACATTATCATGTTCTAGTTAACCTCTACTACACTGCATCCCCCACCCTCCACGATATATCAATTTTCACAAAAAAATAAAAACCCAACATCACCTCTTTAATAATCCGGGCCCACACTTTTATCTCTTCAATGTTATAATATAGCATACCCATACACGGAGGTAATAACAATAATGTTTTTAATTTTTTTTGGTTTCAAAAGACAAGAGGAAGTTATAGTGCTTTGTTATGATATTTTCTAATAATGTTAAATGATATTATGATGTACATTAAATGCTGCCAATATAATGAAAATCATATGGTCTAAGAGTTTGTTGAATAACAGAGTTTGAACTAATGGATGAATAATAACTTTTTCACCCCACAATCATTATAGATAAATTTGGTTGCAATGAATTTCCTAAAAAAATTACCCAAAGATCATACTAAATAATGTTTTTAATAAATTATGGTTATTTATGTTGATGAATTTGTAGAATGAGATGTTTTTAGAATTTTAATAGTTGAATGAGATGGATATCATTTTATAAAACTTTCTAGATAGATTAGTGTTTCTTGAGTTTGTGTTGTTTTATAAAATGTTAATATAATACATTTTGGAAGAAGAATATATATTTTAATATCAATGAACATTAACATATAGAAATAAAAATGATAAATCTCTATTGGGAATTAGATAATGAAATTTTCATGTCACTGAATTACATTAATGTTGAAAAAATATAGTCAATATTCATTAGTGGATCAAGAAAATTACAAAAATGTTGATGTGTATTCTAGAAAAGATGTGTTTACAATGTTTAAATATTAATTATTCTTTACAGGAAGATGTTAAATAATGTTATTTTATTAAATAATTTTCTAAAAAATGAAATTATAAAAGCATCCATTAGACAAAAATTATTTCTTTATATGAGCATCAGAAAAACATTACCGATGTCATCAGAAAAACAATTCACATATATATGAACCAAGTGTTGTATTGTTAGTGCTGTGGAAAATTTACAATATACATTATTTTTTATCCATTAACAAATTTTTTCCCATCAACATATGGGGATCTGGATTAAGAAAAGTTGTGCATGAGTGATCAAAAAAGTAGAGTTGAAAATTCATCTCCTTAGAAAGACATTATATTAATAATTAATCCAAATGTAGAAAATTATACAAGTGATGTTTATTCATAAAAAGGATATGACTGTGTCAAATGAAATATTAATAATGATGACTTCGGAACAAAAATTTCTGCAAATTTTTTTATGAAGAATTATCAATTACATTTAATGTCCCAAAACATGAATTTATGAGGTGAAAAAGTTTTTATCAATTAATGTTAGGTATAGTAAGTTATAATAATATTGTGGTCACATTATAATTCCTAAATATTTACAATTGTAATATGAAATTAGTGAAGGATCTAATGAATTCTAATTAAGTAGTAATGATTGATTTTAAAATTTAATTGAGATGGAATGAAAAATTGGTTTCTCGCCTTTCCACTATGGGGATAACCAATAATGGGAATGAAAATTTATAATTAAACATGAATATATTCATAAGTATGAAGATACAGATCATAATAGAGTTTGTTTCCATATGAGATTTTATCTGGTGGGCTCTATTGATTTAATAAAATGTACTGAATTTAATTTTCCAACAATGTGTCAGAGAGAGATTTTAATTCAAAGGAACATGAATAATTGAACAAAAAATGATTCATGGAAAAAGTTTAAGGTCCAATGGGGTTTTTAAAATGATTTATGTGAGATTACAATAAATTTATGTTTCATTGAATTGCACAAGAAGGACAATAACTATACATAAAGAAAGTTTCACCAGATGAACATTACCAGATATTAGATTCTAATGGACTATTCATGATGACCATTTAGGATGAGTTGTATTTATAAATTTTCACCTTTTCCTTTGTCGCATGTTTTATGAGGAAAATATTTTAATCTAAAATTTTGCATTAATATAATACATATCAATAGATATAATTAGTCTAATGATAGATTTAACCAATTTTTATTAACTTCATTCTAATAGGGAAATTAAATAGGCTGAAGAGTGTCTCCTTTGAAAGGATATAGGTTCCCACACATTGACTGAACCATGTAATTATTTTGGACCATGATAGCAATCCTATCATCGAATTCTTTTTAGATTGGTATACATGTTTGTAAGGAAAATTGATCAAATAAGTTGATGGGGTTAAATTTAATGAAGTTGGAAGTTTTTATAAACAAAACAGTGATTAAAACCCCCCTCTAAGTGGTTTTTGATCCTATTAATCATTAATTTGTATCAGAGTGCAGGTTCCCTTGATTAATGCTTTTATTGAAAATATAAAATATATTATCCATTGTTGAATTCTAACATTTTGTGTAAAAATAGTATTGGTTAGAAAAATATATTGATGTATTTTCTTCTCTCATATAGCATAAATTTTATTTATAAAAAAACCAGTTTAAAGCGTTTGGAAAAAATGATACAATGACTCTTGAACACAAACGGAACATCAATATTGATATGAAATCATGAAAATATACTCGTATGTTTTTGAATGAAAATTTTATCATGAAGATGATGGGGCTTAATATACCTAATGAAACTTGGGACAAAATTGAATTTGATACCAAGATAAATAGAAAAATAAAAGAGGAAAATTTAAAAATGTGGAAGACATTGTTTGACGATATATAACTTATCAATGAATAAATTTTTTGTTAATTCATCAATAGGGTTATTGATGTTTTTTTAACATAAGCGTATTTTTAGATAAAATTGAATATTATACTATTTTCAAGAAACACATTAGAAACTTACTTAGAAGATATGAGTATAAAATATCTTCTGTATAATATAATGATGATTTACCACTTGAGGAATTTAAATACTATCCTATTTATAATAATATGAGGAAAGAAAAAACACTCAAATGGATAATCAAGGATAAAATATGTTTTGAATCTACGAGAAAACTAAAAATACATGATTTTGAGAATTCTAATCTCTATGATTCAAATAACAGGGAAGATGATTCAATGAATGAGACGTTCAGGTAACTTATCTATAAAAAATATCAAAGAGGTAGGGGTAAGTATAGAGGAATCAATCCAATCTTATGTTTATAGTTTAGAGAATTAAAATGTTACTATAAATTTTCCCAATAATAAAATTGGTTAATATGAAGATTATCTTGAAGAAAATGAATAATGTAAGGAGTTGATGAAATATTATATGGAAGATAAAATGAACATTGTTTGTTAGAAAAAAATCATTGGAATCTAAATAATATTGTTGAGTTAGAAACATGAATCAGACTCTAATGAAAACAATTCATTAAAAGGTGAATGTTTTGAAAAATTTAAAACCTTATATTAATATGTTTATAAAATGAATGATTCCTCATATAGTGAAGAATAATAAGGAGGTGAATAATCTTATAGAGATTATAAAATAAAATATTAACATATTTTATTTATTTATCAAAAACACAAAACTCATGAATGTAATCATAATAAGGACGAATGTAAGTGAAACCAATATTGAATATAAGAAATATTTACTTAAATATGAACATGATTAAATTTTAGAGATTATAAACCTATAAATGAATATTTCTCATCAAGTAATGATGATTGATGTTCTCGATAAGAGAAATGATCCTAATGAAAATAAGGGTCTTAAATACAAACATGAACTTCTTATGGTAGAATATACTCTACTAATTATGTTTTGATATATTAATAATTATTTAGAAGTAAAATCTAAATCATCTCAAGATATACAAAATTATTACTCCAAGAATCAGGTTAAATAATAACCCACTAAATATAAATGATTATTTTAATTTAATAAAAATATATGCAGTAGAAAAAAATGTTTAGAGAGTTTGTATTAACAAGGATTGTGTGAAACCCGTCACATAAAAATTGTTTAAAATAATATTTATATAAATTTTTTAACATTCTAATAAGGAAAAAAACAGAATGATGTAATAATACTAGAAAAACTGATTACAAGTAAAGATAAAATTTCTATATAATAATGATATTCTATGGATATTATTGGTTGTTAGGTATATTTGGTCACAAGTCATTTAATTTTTGAAAATAACAAGTCTATTATAGTAATTAATTTTGGTTTGAGGTGAAAAATAATAGTGGAAGTTTGATAACTTTCCTTATTCAATAGGAAGAATGAATGAGAGGATATCAAGATTATAGATATTTTATAATGAAAAATTGTTATATTTTCGTAAAGTAAAATTGTGGAAGAAGTGACAAATCAAGAAATTTTTTTGAATAATTCTTCAATGTTATCCCATGACATGTTTTTAATGATAGAAATGATAACGAGGATGGAAAGAATAATTTTGAAGAAAGGGAATTTTTTATTGAGACAACACTCAAATAATGAAAAATGTGAAAACTGAGGATTCAAGATTGGGGTTTTACATCCCAGTCGTCATGTGATTTTCGATTCTATTTGATAATAGAAATCAATAAGGAGTTATAGTGACTTTTGGAAATTATTTTTCTTTAAAAATCAGCGGAATATGAACATTAGATATTTTTCAGGGAAAATAAAATATAAGAAATGTTTATTTTAAATGGGCTCAAACACAACTTTCATAATGAGAGACCACATTATGTATATGGTAATGATGTGACATTTGATAATTCTTCATATATAATCATATGTTTTGAAGATGGTAATGTTGTTACTAGAGTATAAACAACTAGCGAAAGACTCATTCGGATTTGAGAATGCTACAATTCATATTACAGAATGTATGAAGATGTAAAAAAGTGTTGAAATCTCATGATCAAGTATCTTAGAATGAAATGGATAAACAAAAATTCCAAATTATATGCTGTAAGAAACATTCAATCATTGAAAATGAATGAAGATGATGTTTTTACATCATATTAGAAACTAGATATGACTGGTACAATCTATATGAATGACAAAATTCAATCTACCAGACCTAAAAATATTGTTCACTAATTTAATTGTGTACTAATGAGACATAAATCAAAAGATGGGATTTTTACATTATCGGTAGTATTAATCATTTCACATGGATGAAAAGGTTTTATGTTTATGAGACATAAATTATTATCATTGAAAATATTGAGATATTTTAGAAGAGAAATAGAAAAAGTTTCATTTTTATATATTGAAACTAATAATAGTTAATAGAAACATGTACACATATAATACATTAAAATTATACGTAATGAATAGTTGATATATTAAATAATACAAATATCCTCACACCACACAATAAAATGGATTAATATGAATGAAAAATATATGTATGGTCAAAATGATATGAAGCATGCTAGATGATTATAAACATTAATTTTTTAATGAGATAAGTTATTTATACTACTGTAAATTTAAAAAACTAATGTATTATATATATATAATTAAACAATACTTTTTATGAATTGTACATTAACAAAAAAACTATTATTAAAAATTTTCAATGTTTTTGGGAATGAAATTATTAATAATGTTCAAAAATATGATCTGGAAAAATATTATGAAAAATTTGAGGAAGGATTTTATTGTTACATCCATCCAATATATGATGATATAAATGATGTAGAAAACATTAAAAATGTTTCTCGATTCCTATGATGTTATGTTTTCTGAAAATAAATCATCCTGAACAAAAGTAATTGAAAATGTTAGGAAATAAAATTTAATGACTTACTATGAGAATTAAAAAAGCTGTGATGGGTGTGAGTCTAAATATGTGACAAAATATTCAAATAAATAATGTTGTAATGAAAGATATTTTTTAAAAATTAACTTAAATTTCATACCCTATAAAAACATTTGGAATGTGACAACATTTTTTGAAATCAGAATACATATATTTGAAGCATAATAATATTGATAATAGAAAAATAATCATCACTACCCTAACAATATTACCTAGAGACAGTTTCAGAAGTATATCTACATTAAGAATGACTACTACATATGAATGAATATTAATATCATATTGAGAATAATGAATCATTGGAACTTATTCCATGTCCTTTAATAAATAATACTATTTTGATAATTTGGGTATTAAAAACAATATGAATGAAAAAATGTTTTTATTAGAGAAAAATAATAAAATGTTTTTAAATTTTATCATATTTGGAAGGAGTGGATTTTGAATAAACATTTTCCCCAATAGAATGATTGGAAACTGTAAGAATGTTTTTAGCCATGGGTATACATTATTAATATTTTTTTTAAATTTGATGGAAATTCATCCTTTTTAAAGTGAGGGATTGGGGAAGATGTTTATATTGATAACCCATATGGGTTTTTAGATGATAAATTGGGCCACAAGTTATATAGGCATAGTAAATACTTATATGGGCTAAGGGAATAACTATTTTCTTGGTACTCATAAAATTATAGTTTCATAAAAAATATTAATTTTTCTAAATGGATTATTAAAAAAACTTATATATGAAGCATATGAACTCATGAATAATAATTATTATAATTTCTATAAAAGAAATAATTTTTTTCAAGAGAGTTATAAAATTATTATAATGTATTTATAGAAGGAATGAATAAAAATTTTATATAAAATTCTTGGATAATTATCTATAGTACTAGGTTTATTATTTTAAAAAAATTATATATTTTATTATCATAATAACATTTTTTAGAGAATTTTTACTATTGGATAGAATTAAATATACCAATGATGTTAATAATACTTTTTCAAATGGAATGATGATGATTAAAGATAAATCTAAGAAAAATATAAATCTGAAATATTTCTGAATGTTGTGTTGATTATTTCTCTATATTAAAGCATGGAAGGCTAACATTTTTTAGGTTGTTACATTTTAGGGAAGTTAAAATAGTGATATAAAAAAGTCACATATTTTGGATGATAAAATAGATCATATATTCTTCAAATAAACAATTTCCCAAAGGTTATTTTATAAAATAAATTATGATCTAAACATTCATTAATTTACTGATTCTTATTGGTTTTTCGATTTCAATGATATAAAATAAATATCAGGAGGATAATTTTTCTTCAGATAATGTTTTGTGAGATGGAGTAATCAGAAGAGTTTTCAGTGTCCTTCAGTACATTAGATGTAGAATAAGTTTTATTAACCCATGTATATACATAATCGATTTAAATTAATGTTCATTTAAGGGAATTTATTGTGAATAGTTCAACAACATGGATGATACTTTTTAGTAATCAATGTTTCATTGATATTTCTAAAAATAATATCCAACATTCAAGATAAAAAAACATTGATATCAAATACCATTTTATATAAGGGAATGTTTCAAGGGGATATATTACACAGATGTATATTTCAAAAAATATTATGTTTCTTTTGTTTTAACAAAATATATTCCAAATGGAATAAATATGAAATTTATGTTCAAACAACATGTTCCTCATCCACCATTATCATATTAATGTTTGAAACCAATTACACCACTTTGTATTGGATTTTGATAAGAATATTGGTGGGAATTTTGAAATTTTTCTTAAAAGTGGAGAATAAAATTTATTCTCTATATAGGGATAGTATGTTCAATTTTTTAAAAATGAATATGAATATATAGTAATAATAATATGGAGTAGAAGATAAATTTTAAATAATAAAAATGAAAGGATTTTATCTTAATATTGAATAAAATTCTCTTCACTGAGGGATTTAATTCATTAAAAACATTACTTTGTCCAATAGTGTGGTGCCAGGACTCTCTATATGAGAATGTTTTTTTTAAAATGTTGAGAAAAGGGTGTATTTAAAAAAATTATTTGTTCCAAAATGAATTTTTCCAATAAATCCAAGCATGCTGATTGAATACCTATTGTGTTTTTTTACTGAAAAATACATGTATCCATTGAAAACAATTGTTTGTTAATTTGTGTTTTCTTTATAGGTGAAAGAATGTTGTAGATTATTTGTTAGGGAAGATTGTTAAAAATGATATTTAATGATTTTTATAGACGATGTTATCCAATTTTTCTAATAATATTCCATAAAAGTTCATATGAGTGTTTATTATTCGTTCAATTAGTCCAATATCATGAAAATCTCCTGATCAAAGAGTTTTCATAAAGAGGGAGCTTAAGCCACTTGGTAAAAAATAACTTTTTTATTAGATAGATATTCCAAAAAAAATTGCAACTAAATTCGAATGAACATTACTGAAGAATCCTATAGGATTATGATTCTATAAGAAATTATGGTGTTTAATTTTTCCATGTTTGTATAATGGGATGTTTTTACAAGGTCTTCTAATCAACTAGGTTTGTATTATTATTAAACTATAATTAGAGGAATGTGTCGTTGCTGTGTTTGTAAATATTCATAAAATTATATATAAATACAATGTGCAACATGAAGAATATATCAATATATTTTAAAATTAAAATTATTGAATCAAAAGGAGAAATATGAATAATTAAATGGACTAATAAATATTCATGTGATTGAAGAGTATAGAATTTCTAAAAATATAGTAAATCATCTTTAGTGGTTCAAAAGAAATTGTAAGGTGTAGATGTGTTTTTTATATAGGTAGTGTGAACAATTGTTAAATAGAAAATAAATTTTGTAAAATGATATTAAAAATTATAAAGATATGATGTACACAAAAAATGTATTGAAATTTTGAGAACAAACATCAGATGAAAATCCATTAGTCATATAAGCATCTGAAAAAGACTATTGATATCATCAAATAGTCATTTTTCAAGAAGTTGGAACCATGTAGTTTTAGTTTTCACTATGAAAAATGATTATAAATATAAATTATGAACCTTATTTCAAATTTTTCCCCATAATGGAAATAATATAAAAATATAGTCTATGTAGGAGTGATTAGAAAAAAGAATATTTGGATGAGGATTTTTATATGAGGACATCATAAAAACAACACAGCTAAACATATAAATTTCAGAAAGATTGGTTCTGCAAACGAATAGAGAATGATCCATCAAGAAGAGTGTTCTATGTTATTTAATTATAAAAAATATTACACAACATTTATTAGAATAATGGTTTATTCCCGAGTACATTTTGAAAACAAGAATTCACCTAACTGAATATATGTAACTCCATTGACCTGAGGATAAGGAAATTTGAAAAAGATTATGGTTTCTGGATTATTCCAAATAAATCACAAATTTTTAAGAATAGTTTAGAATGTTTCAAGGAATTTGATTTAATCATAAATGATTAATTTCATAATTTCATTAATTGATAAAGTGAAATTTTTCTCCCATATTTTACACTTTAGGATGACCTATGTAAAGTGGGTGAAAATGTAAAATAGTTTATGACACTCATCATATTTATGAAAACCCTAATTTTGTTGATTTTTTTTCAGTTTTTATTCCGACCAATATTCACTTTTGAGTTGAATAAAATTGCCTTGTATTATTTTAATCAATAATCTATAATAGTGCCTTTCCATTGACAGATGATAGTCACCACAATATGGATGTTGGTTCACACACTGAGTTCGATGAACATAAATTTTTCAATCCATTATCAAATTATTTTCATTTAATTTTTGTGAGATTTAAATAAAATTTTACATGGAAAATAATTATAATATTTTAGGGGTCAGATTTCTTAATTTTCTATACATGTACAAATACATCCACTGATACAACCACCATTCATTATGGTACAATGATCCTAAGAAACATCAATAATAAATATTAGTACTTATATGCTTAGAGGTATTTATGGAAGCCTTGAAAATATATATACCTTTTTTATGCATGATATATTGGGTTTATCATGGGTAATAATTCACTAATGAATAATGAGAGAAAGTATTTTTTTCACTTATTTTATTTAATAGAGGTTTATATCTCAGGCCCACTTAGGGAAATGATATGACCAAAAAAATTAAGGGCTACAGTATTGAATAGGAAATATCAATTAATTGAAATTTATAAATATAGAAATAAAGAACCTAGGTTATGGCACAAGAATGAAACTTTATTTATTAGGAATATCGTGTTAATGTGATGATATTACATAGTATGAATCTGTATGAGGTTTTATGTCATTATGAAATTAACTTATTTTTATTCGGGTGCCTTCCCATATTATAATTTGTTAACCTTAAATATTTTTGAACTTCTCCTAATTCCAAACTATGTGTATCCAGAAACACAGTAAAATAATTTTTTTATTTATTTTTTTACATGCCAAATAAATATTATTCCCACACATGATTTAATAATTTTTTAGTTTTTATTATTAACATATATTATTTCACTAGTAATTCAAGAGAATATTTTGTGATAATATTTTTAAATAAATATTTATTTTATAGTTTTTTATTATTATAATTCTTTACTTATTATGGAATGTTCAAGAGAAATTTGTTTATTAAATATATAGTCCTTAATCAAGGTCAAATAATTATTATTGTGGAATATTGAATTTACTTTAATGGTATAGTGAGAATAACATTTTATTAAGAATTTTTTGACAAAATAATATTTCATTAATACTTGAATTGTGTGCATGTTAATGAATCATAATAATATTAATGTTATTATAGATATGGGGTTCCATAGGGATTTTGGAAATAATAAGGGTGTATGTGAAATTATTAAATTATAATCCTTGGAATATATAAACTAAATATTATTTCTTATTGGGATGAATATTTGTATTCTATATTCATAACAACATCCAAGGAATTATTTCTAGGCGCTATATAGTTCCCTTCCTTAGAAATGTTCATAGGAATTATGAGAGATCCTCCTTCTCAACCACTCTGCATTCTAGAGAGATATTTGAGAATCCTTCTTCAAGTGATTCTCATGGTGATCAATGAAAAAAGGCTCATGTGAAAGGATCTACTGTGTGAGAACCTTGGTATTTCTATAGTTATGTTTGGAGGATTATGGATAACACACATGTCTCTATTTTAAGAAATGTACACTTGATTCCTATAATTAAATGAAGGCACAACATAAGGAAAAAATAATATTCATTAATTATGAAATAATTAATCACAATGTAATCATTAATTGTTTATATTAATTATAATTAATTTATGATGATCTAATGTTATTGGTTTTCGTGTTCACTGATCAATTAGTATTTGATTCAATTTTTGTTATCATGGGGTTTATTATCAATGTACATATTGGGTTTGTCATCGATTATGATAAAAATATGACTTAGGACATCCCCAACTAGAACATCTTATTTTCCCAGAACCTTTAGCACTATAACTATATGGTACAGTTATGTTATGGATTTATATTACAATATTTTATCAGGGTAGTTATTTTTTAGATTATTGGGATATTTTAAAAATTGATATAATATATAGTATATTTTGGGTATTTTAAATGAAAATTGTTTGTGATCACTAGCCTAATAACAAAAGTAAGTATCCAAATTGTCCTATATTGTTGTATCCATTTAAATTTATTTAATGATACTTTTTATGGTGAAATCCATTTTAATATATATTCTTTCATAAACATATAATAACGGATAGAATGTAGGAATGATACTGTTAGGTTTTTTTCCACTATGAAATCAATTAATTTTTATTCTATAATTTTATTGAATATATTTTGGATGGAAAATCTATCCCAATGAAATTAATTCAAACATCTATCTGAGTCCCTTGCCCATGGTGATAATAATTTCATCTGATGGACATGTCGTGCGTTAACTCAATGACATAGTGATGTTGGGGAATGATAAAATAATCCAAAATATTGATCATGTCATATACATAACATTATTATAATAATGGTTTTTGTATTCATGAAACATTCATATTATAATTCATTTTTGACAGAGATGTTTTCTAAATAAGAGTTAAATAAAAAACTAACCTCAATATAATATTTTCCTATATTCTATTATTCTAATGAAATACATTGGCTGTAAATTAATTTACTTATTTGTGTGTGTTGATGCTGATATAGAGTTTTATGTTCAATTTTGAGATATCATAACGAATTACTATGTGTTAATTACACTTAATATATTTCATATTGAACTGGTTAATATTTTATTTGATATGCATATGTTGTAAAATTAATATGAATCCCTATTAAATAGAGATCACATGATATATTATTATAAAAAACATATTTTGATAACTCTCTTCACATATTATTATTGTTGAGCATTAAATGGTGTTGTTGTCTATATTGATTATCATGTGGTGGGTGTTCCATATAAAAATTTGGTTTCCCTCTTATATAGTAGGTATGGTATTCGGTCCCATAATAGAATTATATTGTAGAAATTTCATTCCATTCTTTTTTGAGGCACATGTGTTATGTTCATGTATTAAGATGAATAAGATATTTTATATCATTTAGATTTGTAAATTTATTTCAACAGAATCATGAATGTCTAGTGTAGAAACTCAATTTTTGATTTGTAAGACTTCAGAATATTTCTAGGAATATTTCTAAAGCCATACATTGAGTCATCGTAGGAATCTAATGTTAAGGTATCCTCTTCCCAATGATATTAAAAATATTTTTGATTTTTTACCACACATGCATAGTTTTATATTAAATGAATTATAACAATTGATTGAAGTCTCTAACAAAAAAATCTAATACAATGGTCGATTCTAGATCATAAATATTACTATAGGTGCGACATAACTGTTTGAAACATTGGGTTATCGGTTGGATGAATCAATTGGATGGATATTAAATGGAGGTTTTATTAATTTACTAAAATTCTACTAATAAATCTCACCCTCCCCTTTGACTCTCTCAAATGGAGAGAAGTGGGAGGATCTCCCTTATGTTATAAACAATATGTGGTCACACCAAGGATATTAGGCACCACTGATCCCCATTTTTTCCGATCATCACCAGATAGAGGCACCACGTGTTCCATGACACATTTTGGTCCCACATACTCAATTATTATCTATGATATTGGAATATTTATGATAGTTCTATATTGATCCTCACAAAGTCGTTATTTTATTGTATTACAACTCATAGATGAATACTAGGGATAATATGAGGGTAGATATGTGCTGGATATGGAGAATTATGGGGTTCTAGTTTTCTTATAAGGGATTCCCATTTATAATTCCCATCCACCGATCATGTAGCTGGGAGAATAGGATTTTTGTTCTTCCTTTTCAGGGAAGATGATATTTGGGGACTACACACTGTGTACTAGATCATATATCGTGAAGTGATCCCGAGTTCTATGTTTAAGGGACATGGCTAGTCTCACTATGTTAAGGGACTTGATCATGGGTTTCTATATAGATAGAGTATATGGGAAATCATTGAGTTGCCTATGAATGAAAAAGTACATCAGATAGGGACTAACCCAGTGAAACATAAAGGGTATTAATGGTACCATTTAGGTGTTAGTACATGGCTAACTAGGCTGTATGCGGGCAAGGAAATGACCATAGAATCGATGAGGTCACACACCATATGACATGGGGTACACTCCACGTATCTCTTTTTATAAACATCGAGTATCTACAAAGGTCACAGGTGTGGTCATGTTATAGGATACACACTATTTACTATTGGTAAAGGCTATGTATTCCCCTTGGATATTTTATCCTCATGAATCTCTATTTTCATGACTCAGATGGAGTTCCAATAGTAGCTTATACAAATTTGTTTTTCACATTGGACACAAAGGTGGCCATATATTTTTCATTACAGATATTACGTGTGGTGATGTATTTGGTCTCTTCTGTTAGTGATGTATATACTAGTATCAGTTGGGTGAGTTCCACTAGTCTATTCCTAGGAGAGTTTGGTGGCATCACATCATCATTAGAGGATTGTGACCCCTCTATTGCTTCCTTTTGATTCTTCATCATTGGTGATTTCCCTTATTATGGAGTGAGTAAATCATCATCCCCACAAAATATTAGAGAATGATTCTCTCCATGGGGCCCTGACCGATCCTCATTTCCAGCACAATTCATTGGAAGTGTTGTTGGAATTGGTGATACAAATATTTACATGGGTAAAGATCCCCGGTCTATCAGTATAAATATATTATAGTAGAGATTCCCCATATTGATCCCTTGGCATTGACACCGTATCTATGTATCGATCTCTTTAGTGTTCTTCAATTTTTCCCGATACGGGGTTCTTGGTATTGGTGTCACAAACAATGTACATGCATCGATTACCTATTTAGAGATTTTTCATAGATTTGGGTTGTGGTGTAATACCTTTTCATTGTACAATGATTCCAATAGGGTATGGAGTCCCCTAGTGATCTAGGGGAATTGACCATGTATTTGTGTATCAATATTTGACCATTATGTTGATATTTTATCCTAATTGAGTGAATATATTTGACAAGTTCTTTCAGTTTTCTTCTTAGTTTGATCTGAAATGTGTGTTCACTTGTAATCATGCCATCTAATATGGTGGGTATTTTCCACTGTATTAGTGATACATTATCAAGTGATATATC
The DNA here is from genome assembly GCA_963277665.1 of Viscum album. Lineage (NCBI taxonomy): Eukaryota > Viridiplantae > Streptophyta > Magnoliopsida > Santalales > Viscaceae > Viscum > Viscum album. The sequence continues at coordinate 1,571,059,940 of OY728120.1, forward strand.
TCGAATGAGTTCCATCATGGATGGAAGGGAATTTGAAGTGTGATTTCTTATGTGAGCATTTAAATTTAAACAATGAGTAGGTTTATGAGGATGGATATATTTATAGAACAATTATAATTGGATTATATTAGTTGTGTATATTATATTTTCTGAGATACCATCAAGTATGTTTCGTTTGGTTTATATAACACATAGTGATGAGAATACAAGTATTTTATAGATGAGGAGTGTTTGATATAGGGTTCTTGTTACTCTATGCCTCTATCTTTTCCACATCTATATTTTGGTCAATCTAATTATGTCCTTTCAGAGGATCCCTTTTATTTAAGTCTTTTTGGGTTCTTACTATGTATTTTTATAATTACACCTACATAGGATCTCCTCGCCCATGTTGCGTCTTTAGCAAGTGGCTAGTATTGTATAAGCATCCATCAAAAATCGATAGATGGAGAACCATTGTTCTCATATAGAATAACCTAGGATTTTACTATTATTTAATTTTAGTCTCATACTTTTGAGTAGGATGATCTCTTTGGAATTATTTTTTGTTCCTGTATTTTCACTTTGTTATGCTTTATAGTGCTGTCATGCTCTTTGGGATATATATGTATTGATTAATTTTTTATTTATCATTAGTTTAATAATATATTAACTGTTTCATGTAGATGGATGGTTGTTTGTGCCTTGAGGTATTGTAGGTTAATGATTCCAATGTTTCTTACATTCCTACATGGTGTTGGTCAACATTCCTAGTCCTATTGGAGGTGGGATTAAGGTAGTGGTGCCATGAGCTTCCATCGGGAAAGCAGGCCCCAGATTTTTAGGTTATTAAATTATTGTATCATAGTAGGTACTTCTTTAGGATCTAATATAGGGGTTTTCAGGTTGAGATATTATTTTGGGTTTTATGAAAACATTTTTCAACTCTCTTAATTTTTTATTTCCAGATAGGGACTCAATGTTGGTTTGGTGGATGACATATCTATTCACTATGTCTCTAATAACCTACTTTATGACTCGCAACCATCACGCACTAGTTGTAGTGAAACATTCTTACATGCGTCATATTGGACCGGGTTGTGGTTTCTAGGTTATTCTTGATTCATCTCCCATAATACAGTCTTTACCCATGGAACATAATGACTTCCTTCCACATATATCCATGATAATAGATTTTGGGGTTTCTACAAAAATTTCATGGGTATAAATCATTGTCTGAGAAGGTCATTGTGATGGGGCTTGGTTATGTGATATTGTTTGTCCCAAGTGGATAGATGGTAGTGCTTTCATCCATTGATTAGTGTGTATAACAACTTTAAAGAGCTCCCCTTGTTGTGAAATGTTAGGTTAAGTCATGGATGGATATTTTGGTATTAGATGAAGATAAAAGGTGGTCAAGAATGTTTTTTGAGCATCGATAATAGGGAGATCATGTGTTCTAGGTATAAGAGGAACCACTGATAGTTGGAATGGGATGTAGGTAAAAAACATAGGGTTCTTTAGAGGTATCAGGCACAAATCAGGCCACTAAAAATGAGGCATTTTTTTATTATAATAGAAAAGGAAACCTAATTCAATAGTTTCCTTCCTATCTAATTATATGTTGAGATATGGTCAATAGATTTCCATTGAAGAATATACTATTTTAGCGAGGTGGTTCGTAGAGCGGCAAACATGGTAATAGAGCTGGATGAGAATTGGGAGGTGGATGTAAAATTCATTTTTTGAAACCACCACCACCCTTAGGTTTTCCAATATATGATTTGGGAGCTGGGATATAGGGAAATTGGAGAAAACAGGTTTGGGATGCTTCTGGAACAGAGGCTCTAAGAGTGTTTCATAGTAAGATATTCATCCTTTATAATTTTTTTGTGATATTTTACAATACGGGTGTGAGGTACCCATTGATTTCCACTTATTTCTTGTGAAATATCTAGGGTGACATTGGGTGTAATTGGAACACTATTATTTTAATTTTTAACAAGGATTCAGACACATAATAATGAGGGATACTTCCCCCACAAATACATGTTCTTTTAATGTGATATAAAATCGTTTGGCTGAGTAACTGACTCCAAAAGAGGCTAGTTTTGAGCTTTGGTGGATGGGTTTCTTTGAATATTGATTTGTGAGTGGTTTTATGTGTTGAGTTATAAGATAAGGTCCCAGTTGGAGAGAAAAGTTTTGGAAAAGGATGAGCCTTAGGGAAAAAAGGCTTTTAACCCATAGGGTTAATTGTTGTTTGAGGTACGACAAGTGACTTTACTATTCCTATATAAATTTCATAGTAATGATCCAATTTTTCCCTAAGTGTATCCTTTATTCATGTACTAGTAAATCTGGTGGAGGATTTCCACATGAATTTGGAGAAAGATAAATTCTACTTGGTTTCGTGATCTGTGATGTAATTGCAGGTTTTGGGAGGCCATGTAGGACCCATTGTGTGTACTTGGGAAACCCTTTTTATTAACCTTAGTGGAATAAGAGATCATGTGGTTATGTGTTTTTGAAATCACCTGGACCAATAAATTATTAGGTAGAAATAACGACACCCATGAATTGAATACCTATTCTTTATGTGTCTATATGTGAGATTTTTATTATTGTTTGTCCACATTTTAGGTTATAACCTGCTCCAGGTTAAAGTGAATATTGTATCTATGTCGTTTTCCAAAAGTTATTAAACTTGTGTGATTTTTTAGTGAAACCTCTTGGAGCATTGGATTTCTTATCTGTGATGTTAGAATGACGGAATGTATCCCTAAGCCCCATTTTGGGATTCATTCAAGGTATTCCTTTGTTGATGAGTCTTAATGAATGTTGGGATATTTCTATAAATTTAAAATATTTTTTGAAATAGATCTCTTTATTAGAACCCATGTTTGTGGGTATAGTAGTAGATTATTTCAATGATGATCATCATTTTCTATTGGTGAGCTGGGTTACAAAGTAGTCAACTTCATTGCAATTTACCCTTTAAGTTGAGGTATGTGTAGTGTAGCTCCAATTGATAATTGTTTCACCCCTACCTTTTTAGAAAGATATGGGGGAAAACATTGAGTTTTTTTGTTTTTGGTGTCCAGTGTGATGAAATATCCAATGGAAAAGTTTTTTTTGGTTTTTTTAATGGTGGTATTTACATCATCATTTCAAGGATTGGCAATGAAAAAAATAACATGGAGATACAAGGTGTTTTGGAGGTTATATCCCTTTGTAGAAAACTTGGGTGAGTGGTGTTTGTACCAAATTTCATTAGTGTCAGGTTTGGTGACAAAAAATGTGGACCATTCAGGTTTAGGAGAACATGATTGGGTATTCTGGTTTTCATGGTGTAGTCATCGCTTCACCATCGATATAAAAAATTTTCTGGGGATTGTGTTGGTTTTAGAGATGGTTGTTAAAGGTGTAGATTATCATGGGGTGGATCAAGAATCTATGTTATTTCATTATCTCAATCTAAAAGCGAGGTTATGTACCTCAAGAATCTAATACCATAGATAAACCATGTTTTTTTGGCTATGTGCACTATTCATAGACTAAGAGACACGATGATACTTCATTTAATTATGTTGACCAGTTTTATGTAAGACGGTATGTGTAGTTTATACTTTTGAGGTATATAGTGGTGTTTGGGTTCTAGCTAGAGAGGAACGTACCTGGGCTTCTTATTTCCCTAAAGGTTTTTATGTGGATTTCATGGTAAACCCCATGTGGAATCATAGGAAAGGGTGACCTAGTTGAGTGATATGTTTTCCCCCTTGTGTCTAGGATATCACATTGTTGGATGAAAATAATGAAGGTGGGTAGATTTTGTTATCTGTAGTTTTTCCATGTAAGATTTTGGAATATTTTTTAATCCATTCATAGAGTCATTGTCGGAATATGTGGCATGAGGTTCTTTGGTGTGGTGATATTAAAAATATTAACTATCTTTCTTCATGAGAATCTATTTTGTCTGTAAATGGGGAATAACTCCCAATTGGATTATTGAATCAGAAATATAAGAACACAGTTGAGTCTGGAATGTGGATTTTACACTAGGTGTGAAATATATTTTATCATTGTTGAGTTTGTGCTTCTAGGAATCCATTTTTGGTCTTTTAAGCTATGTTTTTATCAATTTAATTAAATAAAATTAATAAAATAATTTCCCCTTTGGTTCTCACACAAGAAACGGTGAGGGAGGATCCCCCTTTATGACAGATGATTCAAAACCAAATTTAGGAGTGTAGGCTCCACTAATCCCAATTTTGGACATAGATCATCACCATATCAAGGAGAAATACCATTTGGTTGTCATTTTGGATCTGGGTCTCTGTCGTTTCTCCATGAGGTAAGTGGATTTATGATCATTAGTTCATGTTCACCATTTATTCATTATTTTATGTTTTTATATCCTATTTTTGACTACTAATTACCCTATGAGGGTCAATTTGTAATAGATCTAGAGAAATTGGGGGTTAGGTATTCCTAGCATGATATTCCTTTTCAAAAATGTTTATTGCACACATTGTAGTGAAGGATAACAAGGCTTGTTTTCTTCTCAATTAGGGAAGATGAGATTTAGGGTCTACATGCCATGTAATTTGGGTACATGTTGTGTATTGATTCTAGATCATGTGGTTGAAGGATATGGTCATTCCCAATGTATTAAGGGGCATGATCATGTGTCAGTACATTAACGTAGAAAATGGGATAGGTCAGGTTACACTTTCATCTACAATGAAATGGGATATTTCTTGAAAAAGAAGAACATTTTTTGTACCAAGGGTACACACAGTGCGTAGGTACATGGACATCGATTCTATGTGTGGGTGATGACATGAAAAGAGCTTTGGATAGGGGGACACACCTTGTGACACGGGGTTCATACCGAGAATCTTACTCTATACATGCTGAGTACCAAGAGGGGACTTGGAGAAGGACTATCTATTAGAGGAACGATGTGTACTATGGGTACACCCCATGTATTCCCATAGAATACTTCTTCCTTATACATATCCATTTTTTGGAATTGGATGGAGGCCTAAACGTATCCTATCCTGAGTAGTTTTTTGTAATGTACTCAATGGTTGTAATAGTTTTAGAATTAGATATGTGACGAGAGGATACATTGTGGTTCTCTAATGATACCAACTTATAGACCAATATCGGTTGGGTGAGTTCCCTTTGTCAATTCCTATGATAGTTCGATATAATCACATCCTTATCATAGGTTTGTGACCCACTTTGTCTTTATCATGATATTGGGGCATGGTTGTGTTACCATTTTATTATGTTAGACAATTTCATTCTCATTAGTGGATTAAGCATGTATCACTCCAAGAGGCACAAACCGATACTCATTTCCATCATACTTCATTGGTGGGGTTGTTGAAATTTACATGAATGATTTTTTATGTGGCCATCAATCCCAAAACTAGTTGTTTAAATATAGTTGGGTACGAAGTACCCCCAATATCTATAGGAATTTAACCCTATCTATGTATCGATCTATTCATTCTTCTACCATGTTGTTTTTTTCGATGTTGGGATCATGGAATCGATGTGAACAAGACTACTAGGTCATTGATCCAATTTTTACCATGTTGTCACATGTTTGGGTTTTAGTGTGATACCGTTTTTGTGTAAAGTGTCACCAATAGTGAAAATGGTCCCCCTGGTGAACCCTAGGTATTTACTTCAATCTATGTATTGTGATCTGATCATTCTAATGATGTATTAGACTGATTGAGTTTGTATTTAAAACAACCACTTTATGTTTTCATTTTGGCAATACCCAAATTTATTTTCCTCTCATATGCACTCTATTTGGGATAGAGGGGATGTGCCATTATTTTAGTGATACCTGATCGAATGATATCTCTTATTTGATGCTTATTTGGGAAGTCATGGAATGTGTAGTGTTTTCTCCTTTGAGAGTTTTAGTATTTGAACCTCAAGTTGGTTTATGAAGAAGGATTTATTTTTGGGGCCATGAGTCATGAGTTGTTAGAAGTGTATATGTTCAATTTAGGGAGACCAATTGGTATATGAGTATTTTTGAAATACAAGGTGGTGATGAGTTGATTAGTCATTAATAGACATGGAGTGCTTGAGATGGAGTTCGTGTTTCTCTCCCTCTGGGGTTTCCTTTATATATTTTGATCGAGATAACTGTGGGATTTTAGTTTCTTTCTTTAATTATGGTATTTTGGGGTGACTACTATATATTTCATACTTAAAACTATACATACTTTCCCATGAAATATCATTTATTATGGAGATGATAGATACCTTAGTGGTTTCCATATAGGATGAGGATCAGGTGGAGCATAATTGTGGGCTAGACTGACCAAGGATAACACTAGTCATGAATTTAACAGTAGTATCCTACTTATGAGTAGGATGTACACTTTTGTGTTTTGGTGGGCTTATATATTTCCCTTTTTTCACTTTCATGTATTTCTGTACTCTATGTTATATATATATATATGCATGAATTTTCTTATATCAACAATTCTATTATCTATTCAATGTTTAATGGAGATGGATGTGTGTGTGTGTGTGCATATTGGTACCACAGGATAAGGCCTCTAATGTGTGCTACCTTCCAACATGGGGCCAATCTCCATCTCAAGGCCTATTAAGGGTGGGTTTAGGGTAGTGGTGGTTTGGACTTACACTTACCATGTGGGCCCTAGTGGGTTAGGTTGTTATAGATTGGTATTAGAGATTTTCATTTCTTTTTAGTAGAGTTTTATGTTTCCTAGATGTGTTCTTGGTTTTGCTTTTATGAATAAAATATTCATGTGTCTCAAGTTTAGAATTTAGTATCGGGACTCTAGTGTTGGTGTGTCAACATGAATATCCACTCACCAGGGCTCTAAGGACCTTCTTGTTGACTTGGAACCTTTAAGCACTAGTTCCAGGAGGAAATTGGTACATGTATCATATATGAATTGGTTTTCATCTACACATCATTATTGAGTCATCTCTACCAATATACTCATTGGTCGTGGAATTTCTTTTAATATTTCATGTTTTTTTCATGATGATAAAATTCAGGGTTTTCATGGCATGATCTCGGGTGTGAATCAATTTAAAAGGAGGCATTTATGTAGGGATCCAGTTTTGATGACATATTTCTTCCAAGAAGATATTTAATGGTGCTTCCATATATGGACCTGTGTGTAGACCAACATCAGAGGGTTCAGGTGGATGTGTCATGCCAAAAAAATCCCTAGATGTCTCTGTTAGTGATTAAAAATTGTAGAAAAGGTCCCAATCATGTATATTGATCATCTGTAGAAAGGAAAGGATGTGGTCCAATTCATGGAGGGTGCACTGAGAGTAGATATGTGGTGTTGGTCACAAAATATGGGGTTTCGTCAGAGGTATTAATGAGAGCTTAGTATACAAATTTACCAGATTTTTTTTCATGTAACATCCATCGAAAACACACACGGTGTTGTCCTACCGTTCTTTCTATAGGTAGAGAGACAATCGATAGACCATTGAGGTAGAGGAAACATTTTTAGCATAGAGGTTCATAGAGTTGTGGGTGAGGAATAAGATCTCCAGGAGCAATCAGAGGTGGATTAGGTATTGATTTTTTTTCTATCAGCACCACCTATTGTAGTCCATGTTAGGATTAGGGAGCTAATAAACATGGATATTTTCATAAACTTATGTTGGAGGCTATTTACATAGAGGATTCAAGATTGGTTCAGTGTATAATATGTTTCCATTATACTTTTCTAGTGGTAGTTTCTAATATAGGTGTGAGGTACCCATTTCAAGACACTTCATTCTTATTTTAATGTATGGTGGAGCAAGGAATATTTGGAACATTGTATGGATATTTTTTATGTTGATTTAGACTCCGAATAAATATGGATGATACACCCACATGGATGTGTTCTTGTAACTTGATAAAAAGACATGAAGGAACTTCAGTGTTTCATAATGAGGATTGTGTTGATGAGCAGAAAAAGAGATACTTTAACTTGCGTTTCTAGGGTGGGTTGATTTTTAGAGGTGTAGCAGTTGGCCCATGATATAGAGAAGTTGTGGGAGGGCTAGTAAAAAACATAATAGATTATGATGATGATGATAGGGTAATGAGACAATTTTTACCAAACTGTATACCCTTTTCAAGGCCTAGTAACACCATAATGGATTTTTTAGGTTTACCTTTTATAAGCTGGGCTACTGTAGTGTTTTAGGATCTATGGTGATGTTGTGGGATTTTTGAAGGGCTGGTAAAACCAAGTGTCTTCACTTGGGAAACCATATTTTATTCACCTAGGAGGACTAATAGTTCTTGAGGGTAGGTTTGGTCAACAACACCATGCCCATGTGACTATTATGGAGTCGTACCAATACTATAGAATTTATATATTCTTCTACTATTAGAAAAAGTGATATTTTTCTTGATGTTTTTCCCCATGTTAGATTATCACCAGCTATAGGTTTGAGTGTTTTTTATACTGAAGTTGGCTTCATAATTGATTATAGTTTCATGATTTTGTGATGATAAGATTCGTATCATTTGATTCTCCAATATTGTTTTGAGATAGATAAACATTATCCCCAACCCCATTTTAAGATCAGTTTTAGGTAATCATATTTGATTCCTCTTCATAGAAGCAGGGGTGTTGATAGAACTTGAAAATGGTTGTGAAAGAGCTGGCATGAGAACCACCCATGGGCATGGGTAAGGTAAAAGATTCTAACAATGGGATCATGTATCTATTAACATCGTTCCAGTTGACCCTTGAGGTTGAGGTCGGTAAAATGTATCTATAGTTGGTAGTTTTTCCCCTAAAAATATTCAAAAATATTGGGATGAATAAAATGAAGTTTTGTTTTTTGGATATCACATAATGGGATATCCACCAAAAAAGTGTATGTTGTGTTTTCCAAAGGTTGGGAGTATATCAAACATCCATGGTTTGAAAATGACACTAGTCATGTGGTGATACAAGGTGTTGTAGTTATTGTTTTACACTATATAATTCCAAGGGGATTGGTTATTATACTAGAATCCTTTGTAATCGGGATAGGTGTCCATGAAAAGTGGACCATTTGGGTACAAGAGAGTGTGCTTTGGTTTGCATGTTGGTGTTGTGTAATCATCACTCCACCGTTGAAATAATACCATTTATGGGCCTTGAGTTTATTATAGTGATTGTTTTGACATCATAATTAATCCATGGGTAGATGAGGATATAGACTGTTCTTAGTATTTGTGTTAGTTAGCAAGGAGTTTTACTACTAGACCTTATGACCGTAGATAGAGTAGGTGCATGGTGTTCATCCACCAGTCACGGTTGAGGAGACATGTTGATACATCATTGCATGATGTTGACCTATTTTAAGATGGTTGGTAGGTGAAACATATCATTATGTGGAACTCAGTGTTGTTTGAGTTAGGAATAGAGAGGACCCCACATAGTCGTGGGGTTTTGTTAAGTGTGTGTTTATGGATGGAATAGAATCTCGTAGGAAGACTCACAAGAGTGGGAGACCCAGTTGAGAACTACATTTCCTCCCATATACCTACGAATCCACTTTTCAAGATGAAATTTATGAAGGTGTGGATATTTTATCTGCTATGTATTTTCCATGTATGGTTGAAAATTATTTTCAAAAATATTACTAATGTAAGGACCCAGGTCAGCCTAGAAATATGGGGCCTCAAGTGCCTCAGTTCGGTGATAATATGAATATTTAGAATATTGAGAATATTTTATCGCACACACATTTTTTTAATAAATGTTGAATAAAACCAATGATGATTCTCACATTTGAAATCTAGAAAAATAATTGATTACAAAAAATGGGCTTTACCCTAGGTGTGACATAAATTTTATCATCATCAGGTGTTTGGATGGATTCAACTATTGACATAATTTTAAATGTATGTTTTATTAATTAAAAAATTGATTAATAAAACTCTTTCTCACCTTTTTTTATCACACATAGATATGAGTGGATGATACCCCATTAATAATCTATGACCCAAGGATAAAATGAGGAGATGAGGTTCGATAGATCTTCATATTTGATGCTAATCCCTGCTAGATCAATGTATAATAGGTTTCAAGTGTCATTTAGACATGATGATTGATGTTTCACCATGAGTAGGTGGATTTACAAAATTTATGTTTTGATCCCTTTTAATGTATTATTTTAACCTTTTATATCTCTAATAAAACTATTGGGGACTGATTGAGGGTTGATATGGGGTGTATCTGGAGAAATTGGGGATTTTAAGTGGCTCACTGTATATTCCCTTTCAAAATTCATAATGAAACTACCTATAGGGTAGGAGAACACATTGTGTGTTCTATCCATTTGGGGAAAATGAACATTGTGAACTACACATTTCATCCCTTGGGTACACTCTATGTAGTAATCCTATGTCATTTGGATAAGGTAAAATGTCAGTCTCACTATTCTAGTGGACGTGGCCAGTTGTTGATAAAGAAATTGAGGATATGATCATAGGTTGATTTACATAGTCACAACCAAGGACACATTCTAGGGATTGATAAAGAGGAACATGACATATACCAAGGTTTCACACCATGTGCGGGATCATGGGAATCTAGGGCAGGTGTTGGAGCTAGTGCGACCAACATTTATGTGGGTGTCGATACCCTATTTAGAAGGATAATTCTAGTTGCGTATGGAGTCCCCCAATAGACCCTTAGTGTTTACCCCAAGTACATATATAGAACTCTATGGTTATCTATGATATTTTGTCCTAGGTGGGGTTCATGGAATCTTTTTGACCAATATAGTATGAGTTTTAATCCCTGTATAGGGCGTTTTCATAGATTTTGGTGATATTGTGAAACCCTTTTTAAGTAATGTTCTTTTAGTTGGGTAAAGAGTCCATGTACTGAGACCTGGGAATTGAAACCTTATATTTATATTGATATATAAAATTTTCAAGGAGGTATCACCATCGTATATTATATGAGTTCAATTAGTTATATTCATAGTGAGAGAAATTGTTTGTGTTCTCTCGAATATATGCCATCTAGGATTCAAGATATGTTCCATCATCTTAGTGATTCCTGATCGAGAGATATCTCTTGGTTGAGTGAAATAAGGGATGGATGGTAATGTGGAGCATGATATCCATATTGATTTTTTTTCCTTTGAACCTCGAGTGGGTTTTTGTCAAAAGTTGTATGGTTGGGACAATTTGTAATGGATTCTATTATGAGTGAAACTTTGGTTTCCCAGGATACCTTACATTATGTGTCATTTGGTTTACACATATGATGGTGATGTTTGAAATATTCATGTAAATCCTTGGAGTGGTTGAGATGGACTTCTTTTATCATAATCAAAAGGGTTTCCTCCTAAGGCTCTTTTTTGATCTAATTGTGTTATTTCTTTTTCCCTAGCTTATTTTGTGTTTTTGGGGGACCTAATTGTTATTTTTATACTCAACCATGAATGGGATATTCTGACACATGTGTCTTATGAAGTTGAATTGTACCTTATAAATGTACTTGGTGGATCGAGAGAGGGTGGAGTATAGTTCTAGGAAATACTGATGGAGGTGATTACTAGTCATAAATTTGATAGCAGTCCCCTCCTTTTAAGAAATTTGGACTCTTTTTTAGTTTTATGTGGGATGAATTTTTTCCATTTTTATGCTTTTTAGTATTTTCATACTCTATGGGATGTAGAAGTATGAATGAATTAATTTTTAAATGTAGTATTATTATGTCAACATTTTTTTTCTAGGATATGGATGTGTGTGCATGCATACATATACCATAGTATAAGGCCGACCATGTGTGTGATAGGCCAAAATTGAATTGTTCACCATCCCCTAGCCTATTGACGGGGAGGTTTGGGTAATGGTGGGTCTATTTTCCCTAGAAATGTGGGACCCAGAAATTTGGGTCAAAACCTATGAGTTGGTTAATGTGATATTTACATGTTTTTAGTATCACGATTATATTTGATGTCTTGAACTATAACACCAATTCCTGGGATACTAAATCCTAATACATGATCCATGGTTTTAAATATCCTCAATAATATCCTTGGAACATCATATGATTCCAAATAGTTATAAGGGTTGAAATAAACCATTAGGAATGATTTGACCTCCTATATAAAAAAAGACAATTCATCCTCATGTAAAAAATTTATGATTTACAAAAAAAATTATATAACTGTTAAGTTATGTAAATGACATTTATTATAAAGATTATTAATGAAAATCATACATAAAGAACAGAATTTTACACATACCAATGTCACTAATATAACGATTAAACCAAAAGATACCATCTCATCCACCATTTCCCAAATGTATAAATATAGCTCAACCCATGAAAATAGCAATGGTCTCCATTTTCCCACCTCGTATTATTTAATTTTATCATGTACAGTAATATGAACATGTACGTGTAGAGTATAAATTCAGTAGTATTTCACTATGGATTTAATGAATTACCATGTAAATGAAGTTTTATAAAAAATGCAGATAATTCTTAACAAACTAGTACTGTTTATAAAAAATTTAGTTTAATTTAAAAAATTATTATACAAAATATTTTTTTTACATGGAATTCCACTATTTATGATAACATCATAACAAAAAAATATATTAAAACCTAAAAATTATTTTTTATCCTGAAAATTATAAAATAGAAGACCCAAAATTTCACTTTATATATGAAAAATTCCCATCAAAATTGTCTATTGGAAAACACCATTCATCCTTTTAACAAAGAATAAATGTCTCTGTGATTTATATACCTATGAAATGGATTCCATATTTAACGCATTAGAAAATCCATGTTCTTATGTATTACATTATTAACAATAGTTACCGATTTATGGAATCTATTCATATGGTCAATATTAAAGGATAGTGTTTATAAACATTCATCTTTATTTTTTCCATGAATTTTTTCTTTAACATGATTTTTTTATGTCACCCATCCACGTTGATGAAATATTATGTCTTCAAAAACGACTTCTCACTATAAAAATTATAACAAACATCCAATAAAATATATCTAAAAATCCATATTTAAAAAAATTCAATAAAACCAATCATTATCAAATTATAATAAATAATTTTATGTGAATTCAATTAATTCAAATTTAAATTTAAATCACCAAACAAATTCACTATCTAATAACCAATTAAAAAATCACATTAAGCACAATAACTACATCAGAATAATAAAATTTTAAAAGATAAAATAAATTATTTAACATAAGATTTTACCTGGGAGAAGTTATTAAAAACATCCATAAAAATATTATAAAACAACTTCTATTACCTCATCATTATATTATCATAGAATTATATAATATTCAAAATATATTAAATCTTCTTATTAAAAATGTTTTCAATCTTTTTTATAAAATATACTTAATTTTTGGATTCCAAATATTTTATGTAGATTATAATGAGTTTATGGAATTAAATAAAAATATTCATTTTTGCTTGTGGTTATTATATTATTTATATTATATTTAATTTAAGTCACTTCTATCAATTGAATCCACAAATGGATTTAATGATTGTAAAATCAATATCCATATTAGTAAATATGGTCAATATAATTATTAGTAATTAAAATAAGTTACCATAGATAAAATTTTTCCACCACAATATGGATTTAAGAAGGATATATATGAGGTTAATGTAAGGAAAATTGATACAAAATAAGACCAGTCACCTTATCAATGCCTTGTGCGGAAACCAAAAATTTAAAGAAACTACATGGTATACTAAGAATATGATGAAGAAGAAGTGTCATATGTTTTTTATATCAGAGTAATAGAATATCTAGGGTGAAATTATTTGGGGTCTGAGTCAAATTTAACATCCTAGAATTGTTTTAAATACTTTTTTTCAAAATAATGTTAAATTCATCTATAGATTTTGTTACATAGAACATCGAGTTTAGACGAGCCATGACATATAATATAAATTTTTTTCACCTTACTATTGGATTTGTGGTTATTAATAAGGCTCCATAAATTATTAACATGTGTGGTTTAAACATGTAAAATATTAATTCATTAATTATAAATTAAATATAAATCAAAAAATAAATCATCTGAAAATAAAGGATATATTTTTCTTAGAAATAGTTTTAATGTGCGCATTGTATATTTAATACGATATATTATATTTTTATAAATATTATAGAATTATTTTAATTAAATTTATATTTTAAAGATTCAATAATTTTATTCATTAATCAATTATTTTTTTTATTCAGAGGATAATAATAAATCCAGTTTTATGCTTAAAAATGTATTATCCTAGAAAAACAGTTTTAAATATAATTTCAAAACACCAATTAAAAATAATTTCTTCAATTTATATATTTTCAATTTTTCAAAATAAACAAAATATTTATTATTTATTGGTTAAAATTTGATTTATGGGACCCTATAAAATTTGGATAATTGGACTAGTAATTCTTGTAAAATTCATCACCTTAGTATTGGGTAAATACGGTAAATATATGTAAAAACTAAATATTAATACAATAATTTCTCATAGTAATTCATATTTTATGATGTTAATTTTACCATTTTCACCATCATCACGAAATATATTAGTCTAACAAACACTTTCCCATGAAAATGATCTATATAGTTATTAAAACAATGAATGTTCCAAAATGTGACTCTCTTTGTTTTTAATATCTTTTATGCTTCTTTATTGGGTAAAACAAAGAATTAAAATATATGTATCTAATTTATACTTAATTAGATTAATTTCAGGAGATAATTTATTTTTATAATTTATTAATTACATAATGACCATAATTTCTTATCTAACATCGATCCAATAATTCTCTGTTCAAAAAAAATATAATAAATGAATTTGAAAAAATTAAAAATAAAATAACATAATTATTTAATGAGTCCCAAAAAAATTAGATATCTATATAATTTTTTTTGTATGTTTTAAATAATTATATTTGTGTCCCTCCATTGTCATTACATTTTTAATGTTAAATTAAATGAATAGTGTTTGATATTTTATTAATTATATTGTATAAAAATTAATATTTAATTGAATGATATAAATTCCATTGTGATGATAGACTATTCAAAATCAATGTGATATGGTTGAAAATTTAATCTAGGGTCTATTTATGTGTCGTTTTTCATTATATAGAGAGTTTTTTAACCCTCAAATTGTATAAAACGTTTATGTTGTGGTGATTGTCAAGGGGGTTTACAAGGGGTTAGAACTAAATGATAAAGGTAACAATGTAATCAAACAATGTCAAAGGATTATTAAATGAGAAGATTTCAGATCATCTTCATATTATATTTTAATAATATAAATTTGAATTCATTGTCACAAAAAATTAATTTACATTTATTTAATATATATATAAATTTCAATAGTGCCCCTCCCCTCAATTATAAAAGGGTACCCATCCATTATCTTCTTCACAATATGTTGAGACTTCTAGATTAAAAAAATTATCCATTATTAACTTAATATTTTCCTACAATCATTATATAGGTATGATTCCTCTGATAATACTAACTATAATGCCTATTAGAGGAGATCTAAAGGATTTTTTTTAAATATGTAGTAATCCCATTAACCGAGTAGTTTCTCTTTTTATTTTAAAAACAAAAAATATATTATCTTTTTATAAAATAAATATTTATAATCACTTGATATATTTAAATTTCTTAATTATTTTGAAAACACTATTATAAAACCTCTTTACCATTAAATTGTATGTGAATGTATAGATTCTGTGTATGTATGTATTTCCATCTCCACATACATTTCATTTTACGTCACCATATTTTATGGACATGTATTTTGATGGGTTTAATATTTATATATGATATTTATGAATGGATTTATTCTTCATTATTGTTAAAAACACTTCTATCATCTTGACATCCAATCATTTTGGAAATAATAACATATCTCATTCATACGTGTGGACTACCATCACCACTAAGAGATTAGATTCATTTTTCATTTATGTTTTACATGGATGATAAAGAGGATGAAATTTATGAATATAAATTATTGATATTATATCATATTTATCATGGAATTCTTAATTGATACTTACCACTCTTCTATTTCATCCATTGGAAAATTAAAATAATTTTTATGTGTACATATGATTTACAATTTCCATGAATTGCATAATTCAATTTTCTATTCATAAATTTTTTAGAAAACTATAACTTTATATATAATAAATATTTATTATAAATTAACATTGATTAAATTACATGATATTATGGAAAAATGGTCAAATTACAAGGAACAAATGTACCAACCCAATACACATATGAAAATAAAAACAATTATCATCCAAATTTTTTATTTCAATAATTAATTGTTAATAAATGGGTGAAAAAATGATTAAATAAAATCATATATGTATTGATATAAAAAAATTCAATAATATTATTTAGTATAAAAAATATTTATTAAAATTGAGGTTGGAATATATATAAAGGATTTTAGACATGAGGTAAGGTTTTTTATGATTCAATCTCATTGTTTATCAGAACTATTTTCAATTAATTTGTGATGATTAAATATTATGATCAAACACTCCTGATACATATGAATTTTCCTATCATCTTTTTATATATTTTAAAATCATTATTTTTGTTTCATTTTACTCACATTACTAACTTAATAGAAAAAACAATTTTTTTATGGAAAATTAACTTCATTTATCACATCAGTTGAAAAAAAATTCATTCAAATATATAATTCTTGAAAATATTTCAAATAAGGTTTTTATAATTATCCTTTGATTATTTAAAGTCATCTATAATAATTTTTGATATTTTTAAAATTATTTTAAAGGAATCATCATTTCATTTTCAAAATGAGGTACTTTAGAACTTTTCTGAAAATAATCTAGGTGGAATTTTTTTAACATCTAATTTGTGAACTGAATTTACTATAGTTATGGCCACTCAATGTTTTTATGTTTCCTATAAATTTTCCCATGATTATTTTAAATCACTTTATTCTGTAATATTTTTTATATTAGTATATTTTTTATAATTAATTTTATAAATGGAACGGTTATTTTCCACAAGAATGATTTAATGAACATTTGATCCATAAATGACAACAACCTTTAAGGGTTAAAATGATTTACATATAATTTGATTCAATGATATATTAATTGTTCATTATATGGATAGTTTATATTTATGATGAAATTAATGTTTTAAAACGAGTTTCTTTTCCTTATGTTATGATATTATGAAATGCTTATGAAACACATTTCTTTTCATGGGTTATGATATTATGAATGAATTAGGATATTGTTGAACACACACACACACACACACATATATATATATATATATTCTTTTCATTATTTGATTAGAGGGACTTTTATCCCCCCTCCAATTCATTGTGTAATGATTGATATCTCATGAGATTAACATTACTAGAATATGGAGTGAACATAGATTAGTATGGGATTTTTTCCACTATGATTATCTTGGATGTAAAAATTATTTACTAGAATTTTTTGGTGATTAGGTACAATATATTATGATAATATTGTTAAATACCCTTTTATACTATGAAAATTATTTTATTTTCTTATTTGTAAGTCACAATTACTTGTATTATGCCTATATTATTCCAACATGTCTCTTTTTCATTAATTATTTTAAGATTCTTGTCCAATAAACTATATTGATTTATGAAATGTATCATGATTATTATATATTATATATAGGTCATCGTTTCCAAATTCTATTCTCATATTATTATAACCATTTCCTAAAGCTACTCTTATACGACTATCGGTAACCACCTTATATACACTTATAGAGTACCAGAGCTCAACCATTTTTATGATTTCCTTTCCATGGGTATGAAGAAAGGTTTTATTTGTGATATGTATAAGAAGGGTTATAAATATTTCAATATTTATAGGGGGTTATTTTTAACTCTTATGAACCAGTAATTTAATATCCCCATTTATCCAAAAATACATGTCCTATATAATTCTATGGTGGTTTTTATGTTTTTATACAATATTCATTTACATAAATGTAATATATATGTATGAAATATATGGGTCTCTATTTTTTGTATAATTTAAAGTGTTAGATATAATTTCGAATCAATTATGAGTTAACATTATAGGGAAACCTAAGGCTAAGCCAAATTATAGGATAAAATCCTATTGTTTCGGTGATGACAAAAAATAACCTCATAAAAACCTATAGTGTCATAAAAAATGTGTGTGGAGTTAGAAATCTTATAAATGACTTTTCATGGTTATGCAGTTTCCCATTTTAATTATTATTTCTCGCAGAATCCTTTTGGTAATACTCAATGGGAATAACCCATTGCAATTATATTAATGATGAATATGATAGACGTTTCAATTATTATACATTAGATAAAATGAATGCTCTAGTAGATGGGATAGAAATTTTTTTATGAATCTCACACAATATTCCCATGCTATGATATACATTGTGCATCCAAATGAGAAAATAAAAGAACACTTACCTATTGAGTCCATCTTGAGGAAATTTCTACTTTATTTTATTGGGTCTGCTACTTCACTGGTATTTATGAATTAGATTAGTTCCACTAAAAATATATTTTTGTCCACTTGTGTTATAAATTAGAGGGTTTTATTCCATATATTATTTATTTGAAAGGAAAATAAGATAAATTGAGGAATTTTTTAAAGAAAATTAAGAAATGGGAATAAATTTACTCTATGTTTTTTGTTGGTTTAGGAGATTAACTCTCAATAATTATTTCCCTCATATTATTTGTATGAGAATGGAGAACGATTCCCATGAGTTTAATTACATGGATAATGAGTCTAATGGTTATAATGAGGAAACAATTATAGTCTTTGCTAGGTAAACATCTCATTTTACCGTTAGACCTTAATATAAAGTTTATTGAGTCTTTAGTGGCATAAAACCAAAACTACAAAGGTTGTTAACCATAAGGTGCCTAATTGTCTTTGAAGAAATATTTCAATATTTTTTCAAGGTAGAGATAAATATTTTATATAATCATAAAAATTATACTTTTGACAATAAAATAAAAATGGAATTCAATTGTAATTCTAAAGACCATGGTGAGAATAAGATGAGATTTTCTTTTTATTCAAAAAGTGGAAATAAATACATTGTAAATATTAATAAGGGAACTGGTAAATGATTCATGTGTGTAAAGGAAGTTTAATGGTTAATTGAATACCAAGGTTTTGTGAAGATATTTTTAGACGGTGTGAATATAAAGTATGAACCACAGAATAGACCAACCACACTATAGTTTTTTAAATGAAAAATTTATATGAATTAGGAAAACACTACCACAAAACTGGGTTTTTGTAGTGCCACCCTTTATCAGTTCTTTTTTAGCACTGTTAATGGGGACCCCTTTTTCTGCGTTTTTTTAGTAGCGCTAATAGGGCGATTTATCAACGCTTTTTTTGAGCACTAATAATGTTTATATTACAAAACAAAATTCATGAAAAATAATACATTTATATATAAGTATATTTATATTGATATAAATATAATATATATTTTTTAAATATGTTTTAGATAAGTATGAATTGACTATTACATTTAATATAAAAGAAATTAAGTGAAAATGGGTTTAGAATATTTTAAAAAATATTATTAATTAATATTTTCTAATTATAATCTTCAAATAATAATTTAATTACAATTTGATGACATAAAAAATCAAAAACAAAATATCTAAAATATGGTGAAAGTGTAACTCAACCATTAAATGACCATAAATTTTGATCTGGGTGTCCATTTGAGCAATAGAACTTATCAAATTTGAAGCCTATGAAAATATCCACGCGCTAGGGATCCATGTAAACCTTATGTCACATTTTAAAAGGGCTAAAAACCTAGTATTCCTCCAAAACTGTGTTTTTAGTTAGGATACATTGATTTTTTAACATTAAAATAGCAATAACCTTTGATCCAGATGCCCGTTAGTCATGTACCATGTATCATATCGAAGATAGTTTCATGTTACTCAATTTTACTGATTATAGAGTTGAAATATACTTCTATATTATAAGTTATGTTTTTTTAACATTATATGGCTTTTTAGATAGACATATATATGAATTTATTCGTAAATATATATTTGTGTGTGGGTGTGGTTATGTGCATCTATGTGTGTGTTTGTTGTGTATATGTATGTATGTATGTATTTATTTACTTTTAAACACACATAAAAAATTATTTTATAATGTATTTAAAAGTAATCATATAAATATATAATAATATAAAAATAGATATACAGATAAAAATTATAACTAAATATATATATATATAAATCAATATAAATATATATTAATACAAGATTAAGTATATATATTCATTAATATATTAATAAATATATATGTATTAATATAACTAAATATATTTATATTAATATGAATCTATATTAATATATGAATAAATATTACTCTATATACAGAGATATATCATTAAATGGAGAAGAACACTAAATGGCTATGTTCTAAACATGCATGCACACAAGGGGGGAGGTCTTGTGTTCATGTTTTGGTGGATGTAGGGGCATGTGGGCACAAGTGGTAGGGGGTTTCATGGGCATGGGAAGCGTGATGTGAGAGGGTGGGGGCTCCGTCTAGTGATAATAGGGGGGTCAAGCACTGTTAAAAGCCGCCCCCCCCAACATTATATATTCATTTTAAATTTTTAAATTTTTTTGACTTTTATCAGTGCTTAAAAATGTTGATAAAAGACCACTTTTATTAGCAATTTTTAGCGTTTATAAAAGGGGCCTTTATCAGCGCTTTTTAGAGTGCTGAAAAAAGGGACCCCATTTCTCTTCATATGGATTAACAATGCATTTCTAGCACCGTTAATAACCTTTTCTAGCACTGATAAAGGCCATATTTACAGTAGTGGAAGGTGTTAAAATTTAAAAGGTTAATGCTGATGAGAGAAATTAACAACATATTAATGATATTATAAATGATAATTCTCATGAGATTAGTATTTATGATGAGGTAGATAATAATGACATGATGAAAGGTAAACTTTCCATCCTCTCTAGAAATGGAACTATCTTTTTGGATTCTGGGTCAAACAACAATTTTGTATCGAAAATTTTCCCTTTGGGTATCATAGTACCACCAAAAAAATTAGATAATATGTTGGAATTAAAAACCCCTAATTTTCTGATGATCACATAAAATGTCTTGATTTATTCACCTATTTATGTTTCTATAAAGTGTTTCATTAAAATATTTCAATCATTCTCTAGTTTAATTTGTTGTTATTTTTTGCCATGGATGGTCATTCCTTACATAAATCCCAAATAAATATTTGTGGAATGGAAGTCACATTTGGTATTCCATAACATCCAATGAACTTATATTAGGGTAATTAAAAATATGATCATCTGATAGAAATTAAATCCATTAAATGGGTCTTGATTCTTAATGAAAATTTTATCTTTCATCAGGTGGATAGCTAGAAACTCATCATATATGATATTCATAGTATGTTGGATTATATGAATGCCTTTCTAGATAAATTTCCAATTATTCTCTCGAATCAAGAAGTCCTATTTTTAGTAGAACTCATACCTTATAATACACAAATTTCACTGAAAACATATAGAATGGACATAATATAGTTTAATAAATAGAAGAAACAACTCCATGAAAATCTTCAAAACAAATAAATTTATCAATGTATATCTCTTTTAATTTCACATATTCAATTTTTTTTAATAAGTTATAAGGATCAATTTACATTAAATTTATTATCGAGAACATACCATGATCACTATCCAGGGAATGTATCCACGCCCCTATATTGATGAATTTGTGATGAAATTCATAGAGTTCAATAATTTTACAAGATTTATATTCATTCTGGATGTCATCTATTTAGGGCCAAGATGAAGGATATACACATGACAACATTAATTACAAGGAATAATAATTATGACTTTATAGTTATTCCATTTGACCACACTAATTCCACCCTCCATCATCATGTATTTTGTAAATAGTGTGTCTAGTTAATACATGGAATAGTTTTTTGTAGTCTTTATAGATTATTATTATATATTCAAATTTTAAGGATGGTAATGAAGACCTCTTTAGGATTTTTTAGAATAACCAAATGAAGGAGACACTTTATGAAAAAATTACCAACTGTGAATTTTGGATTTTAAAATTTTCATTTATAGGTCATATAATCTCATTCTAGAGTATATCAATTAATCATTCAATGATTAATGTTATAGAAAATTTTCCCAAAAAATAACTATTAAGAAAATTAATAGTTTATTGGAATGGATGGATATCATTTATTGTTTTTGTATTATTATTCATGAGTATTGATTCCTCTCACAATGTTAACAGGGATGGGATCCATGTTCCTTTAGACATATGAATATGAGGAATGTTTAATGGAACTGATGATAAGGCTAGGGATCAAACATAATCATATTGTACTATATAGTAGATAAGGGTTTATAATATGTATTGATTCATAAAATAGTCTAATAGGATGTGTACTCATGAATAATGGTATGGTTATATCGTATTCCTCATAATAAATGACGGACCATGATCTAAATTACACAACTCAAGATTTGGAGACAGTTATATTACTTTTAGACTATATAATAAAATTTGAATTATATTTATAGATAAAGGAGTGACATATATACTAACAACCAATATTTTCATTATATTTACAATCCAAAATAGATGAACCTTTATCAATGAATTTTAAAGGATCTAATTATTTATTAAGAATTCTCAATACATTACGACCATGGGAAAGAGAACATGGTGTAGATGCTCTGAGTTGAATGGATCATGTTAATATATATATGATGAGGATAATAAAGAATTGGATATTTTTATACTTTTAAAGGATATATCTTGAAATCGTGATGGGTAGGGATAAATACTATATTTCTCATATGATTGTTTAGCCATCTATCTATGTGATGTACAATGTGGTGCAGAAGGAACATTTATAGCTTCCCGATATGTTGGAAAATTATCCTATGTAAAACCATAATTCTGATGGAATAATATTTTTGGGAAACATTTATCTGTCACTTATTTACTATATTTGAATATTGAGTTTCTGGATAAAGTGTGTATTTTTTCATTTACTATTCATCCTAGAATTATGAAGATGTATAGATATTTGATACTATATTTCTGGTAAGATGGATTAAAGAGAGATATAGAGGATTATGTTTATTAGTTCATGGTTTGTTATAAATTTAATGTTTTGGTAAATATTTCTTTGGTTATGTTACAATTGTTACCCATTCCGCAATGTAAATGGGAAAACATCACCAGATATTTTTTCATGTATCCCCATAACATTTAAATGGAATAATTTTATATCAGTCATAGTTAACCACCATATAAATTTGTGAACCATTATTTACATTAGAATATATTTTTTTTCATAAATATAATCTATTATCCATTAATGAAGTGGTTAGATTCCATGGAGATCCATGATCAGTTTTAACATATCAGGATATTAGGCTTACATCAATATTTATGAGATGTCTTCAATAGTCTCTTGATATAGAGTTATGTTTCATTACTTCTTATCATCCTCACAAATATTCTTAGTTAGAGAGGACCATTAAAACATGATATGTAATTATGACATCATGGTCTATGTATTTCAAATTTGGCTGAAATTATCACCTTCCATATGTGAAATTTTCTTATAATAATATCTTTCACTCTTGAATTTTGATTTCTCGTTATGAATACCTCTTTAGTAGGATGTGAAGAACTAAAATGTGCTGGAATAATGTTATAGAAAGAAAGTAATTTTGACCTGATATAGATAATGAAACGTTGGATATAGTTATATCTATTTATCATCAAAAAAGAGGAATAGATTTGAAAAAAATGCTTTGCTAACAATCATTAGAAAGATATAGAGTTTAAATTTTGTTATTAGGTATTTTAAATATATATCCCTAAAAGTGGGTGATGAAATGTATAAATAAGTGAAAAATAATTTCTATATCAATCAACTCTTTTGATGTTTTTATCATATAATAACACTGTCATATCAATGGACTCTCACACTAAATCATTCTAATGTTCTTGATGTGTTCCATGTATCTCAATTTATGAATTTATTACATAATCGATTACATGAAATAAAATCATTGGCGACACCAATAACGAATTATATTTGTTTTATAGAAAAAAATTGGTAGATTCTTGATTATAAAGAGAATGTACCAGGAAACAAGACCACTCACCGAATAAAAAATTTATAGAAAAAACCACTAATTTTTGGAATATAAATTTGAATTTTTGAGTATAATGATGCATAAATATCATTTGTTGTTTATATTAGAGGAATTTAATTTTTATGTTGAAATTATATCAATAATTTTAGTATGTAACATCCCATTTTTTATGTTTCATTGTCAAAAAAAATTATAATTTCATTTATAGCGAGTGTTACAAGAAACATTGAGTTTTGACGAACTATTATACACTATTAAAATATAATAATCGACAACACATAGTATTTGTGGATATTAAAAGTATATAACAAATTATAAATATGTGTTGTGTATAAAATAATAAAATTAATTCATTTGTTATCGATTAATTATAAATGAAAAAACTAATTTTTAAATAATGTATTTGCTTTCTCAAAAACTGTTTTTATGTGTACAATGTTTTTTTCTTAATAAAATAAATGTATCACTATTAATGAATTATTTTATAAAGTATTTAAAAATAATATATTCAAATTTTTTTGTAAAAATCATCTAATATTTATTATTATTCAACGGATTTAATGAAATCTAATTTTGTAGATTAAATATATGTTTCTAAAAAACATTCATCAAATTTACATGCAAATATATTAAAACTGATTTCTACCATTTATAGGGATTTAATTAGATAAAATTATTTTCATATCTATAATAATGAGGGGAAATTTTTTAAAAGGGACCCTTTTTGGTCAATATGAATAGTCACTGTGGTAAAATATATCTTATCGATAAAGGGTAAATTAGGTAAATCTACATTAAAAATAAGTGGTAAGACCATAGTTTTTGTTCATAATTATTATTTTATGAATGATAATCAACCATTAAAAGTTTATGATGGGAACTTATTTGTTTAGGGACACTTTTAAAATTAAATTAACTATATAATATTTAAAAAACAAAAAGTTACAAAATGAACGACTCTTTGTTTTTAATATATAATGTGGGGGAATATAGGGGGAAAATGTTATGAACAAATTATTGTCTCTAATTTTAGATTACTAAAAATATTTTCCTCATGGAATAATTTTTTCAATTTTAGTTATTATACAATGATGACAATTTCATATGCAACACTAAAGTAGGATTTCTCAATTAATGAAAAAATAGAAAAAATGATTTTAATAATATTAAATGTTTTATTATTTAAATGAGTTTATGTTTTTGAAATTTTTTATTTATCTATAATACATATTATGAAGGTTAGAAGTCATTTTATTTTTAATATTCTCCTTTTTCTTGAGGTATTTAATTTCTTATTAAATGAATTGTGTTTAAAATGACATTAATGAGATATAATAATAAATAATATTTTTTTAAATGATATAAAATTCATAAAAATATTTCATTTTACTAAATGAATTATATATTTTGTTAAAAATCATTCATGGTAAATTTAATGGTAGTTTTTCATTTTATTTAAGTCTATTATCTATTATATTATAGACAAAATTAATGTTACAAAAATTTTCAAAATGTTGCACAAGGGGATAGAATAAATTGATATTAGGAAAAATTATATCTACACTTATAAAAATCTTATTTTTTGATAGTTAGTCAAATATTACTCATATTAGATCCCAATAATATCAATTTTGAACCATTTTGTAATTGAAAATAATTTATATTAATTTAATATTTTATAAAATTCAAAGAGTGATCTTCTCATCAATTATAGCAGGAACTATTCATTTATCTTAATAAAAACACTTTATCTTTATAGATGACTAGAACAAAATAATTTCTCTTCTTAGATTCTATAGTAGTATTATAGAGTTTTTTTTCATCCCAAAATAACAACCCTAGAAAACCTTTATAGGACACCTAAATGATTCGTCTCAAACAAGAGGCAATCTCCTTAAATAGTCAGATTCATTAGAATTTTTGTTTTATCTCCCATAAATAATATAATTTAGTTTTAAAATAAAACCAATAGTATAGTCAATATACTAAATTATTATTACTATTATTTAGGAAAAAACTGTACACCCTCTTTATAATCGAATTATAAGTGGTAGTGTGACTCATCTGTACCAATGACAAGTCATCTCTACATAGTGAAATAATACATTTTTCATCACAAAATTTTGTGGATTCTTATTATGATGAGTTTAATATATTTTTTAATTCATAAATAATACTTATTTATTGATAATATCATTCCTAACTTCTTATAATTCATCCCATTGGGTAATGATAATGTTTCCCATGTGTAGGTGTGGACTACCACCTCCACGAAGCGATGCAATAATTTTTTTATTTATATTTTACATCTAAGAATATGAGGAACATTTTAATGAATATATATTCTATATTTGATTTAATAACCAACTTATAGTGGTGATTTTTTATTTACCTTTATTTTATTCCATCCATTGAGAAAAAGTGCAAGCTTATATATGGATTTCTATCTCTAAGAACGATGTAATTCATTTTTGTATCACTAAATTTTATGGATAAAAATAAATATATAAATAATTAATATATATAATATTTATACTATGATTAAAATCCAATATATGATATAACTATGATCAAATTAAAAGGACAGAATCTAACTTACCCATTCATATAAGAAATATAAATAAATTATCGCATGGAATTTTTATCTTAATGAAAAATTATTAACAAATGGTTGTGAAATTTTTTAAAGTAAATTTAATATGTTTTGATATATATGAGTATAGTTATGGAATATGATAAATAAAAAACCTATATTATTTATATTGGATATTCTAATACCTACATTGGAAGTAATACTTATGCTATGGGATTTTATTTTACAATATCCTTATATATTGGGATTGTTATTTATTATGTTATTATGATGAAATATTTTATTAAAACTCACAATATATACATTAATTTTCATTTCCTCTGGTTATTCCTTTAATATACATGTTTTCCTTTTATTTTCCTCACCATTTGAACCCAATAGACAAATAATTTAATTTAATGGAAAGTAAACTTCATCTATCACATTGGTAAGAATAATTTTTTCTCTTACATATATGGATCAATTAATTGTCTTAATAATGGTTTTTATAGCTCTATTGAGTTCTTTTAAACAAATTTTTCAACATATTATACTTTAAAAAAATGGTTTTAAAGGAATATTATTTCCATTTTCTAAATAAGCCACCTTTTGTTATTTCAATTAATAGTATTTAAGAAATGTTTTTAACTTATATTTTATGAACATAATATGACACCATCATGATCGTTCAATGTTTTAAATACTATTTTATATATTCCAATGGTTATTTTCAATTATATTTTTATCTATAATATTTTGTAATTTTTTATATTTTGAAGATTTTATTTCAAAATATAAAGGATATTTTCCATAAAAATTATTTAATGGTATTTTGATTCATCAGTGACAACAATATTCAATTTTGACTATGTTTTTATGGGGAATTTAAATCATGGGGAAATTAATTATTTTTTCTCTGGATCGTTCATGTCAATGAGGGAATAATTATTATAAAACCAGTTCCTTTTCCAAGGGTCTTATTATGATGAATAATTTATGAAACCCATTTCCTTTAATGGGTTAAGATATAATGAACAGTTTTACATATTTTACAACAAACATATATATATATATTTCATTATGTGATGTGTGGGGCCTATATCTCCCTCCAATAATTTTGAAAATATTTTTTTCTCATGAGATAAATTGGAATAAAATTGGTCTTCAACACATTTTATAATAGATTTTGTACACTATGATATTATTGAGAGTTACCATTGACTAATATAATGGATTATGGAGTGAACCCATTCTACTATGATGGTCTCAGAAAAAATCATTTACTTCTAAGGAAATTATTATTTTTTCTTATTTTTATACCCAAATTCAATGTCTTATGAATATACTAATCTCTATTGACTCATGGTCTATGTCTCTTTATGATTCATTTATTTTAAACTGTCATATATAATCCATGAATAATGATTAATATCTATGATATATATTTTATAGTTTTCAAATGTTATTATCATGTTTTCCTTCATTTTTTATCATGTTAGGATTATATAATAATTAATATCTCCCCTTTTTACCATTTATATGTATCTGGTATTCCGATGTATTTTTGTTTCCCCTCCAATGTTATGAATTTTTTAATGTATGATATGTTAAATAATGTTGAATGTTATAATGATCTATGTGGGAGATGATGTAGAACTATTATGAACCATGTTTTTAGGTTTTTAGGTATCCAAACATACTATGCCTATACAATTCTAGAATGGATCCTTATACTATGTAATGTATATTCATCTATATAAAAATAATATCATTGAATAAAATGTATGGATCACTATTTACATTAACTCACAAATAAACATATTTCTTATATCATCCACATAAATTTTATCTCGGATTGAAAATAAACATTCCACCATAGGGAGTCGATCAAAACTCATGCAAGTAGTATCACAACTTATCGAGATCCTATGTAACCCTTAAAAAATTTCATATTGATGTTACCCCACATTCACACTATAATAAAATTTCATAGTTTAAATACACCAAGATGATCAGTCTTGGGTATAATTCTCTAAAAATCATGGAATCAAGAAACAAATCCAGAAAAGTCCGTCTTCATTAATGACCTCTTGAAATATTGCCTAATTTTATGGAACAAACTTTGTATCTTCAGGATTATCCTACCACCTAAAACAATAGAAATATATAATCATGTATTCTATGATTTATACAGGGACTATAACTCCCCAATGTATTAATGGAACATCATCATAATCCAATGATCACCCATGTATTGGGTCACCACCTTCAGGCTATTCCAACATCATATCACTACATAGGTTGGATTCTTAATTATTATCAACCATATATACTAAATTATAAATTTTTATTAATGGGTAACATATCATCCATCCCTTTTCATTGAAATCACCCATCAACAAATCATTCAATATGCTCATTTTGTGTTTTTTTCCTCTATGATCTATTCATGAAGCTCCTGATCAATATTGATCATATGGATAAGAGAATATTCAGTGATGATGCCTTTACACGGTTCACAGGTAATATAAAAATTGATAATCTATTTGTAATATACCATGATAATCTGCAAAAAAAATCATATCCTTCTTTGAGAAGATATAGCGGTGGCTCTAGTGGTCCATTTAAACAAATTAAATCTCGAAAAAGAGGTTATGTTGTAGGAACATCAAAATGTAGACCACAATATCCATCTCAAAGTCATGAGTTATACTATTCCACTCATGGGGGAATAACTAATGAAAAAAATAATGTACTGCACAATCCCTATATATTAAAACATCCCCAAACTAACATTTAATGTATCAAAATATAAGGAATTTTGGTCCCGGGATAAGGAAGAATCGCCACTGGAGCCCTAGTCGACCTCTAATTGTGGTCATTAAAAGTATCCCCAAAATGGTTTTACAAAAGAAAATCCTCCCCTCACATAATCAATGTAAAAATGGGTGTAAATATATGGGAAATTTCCAAGGTAAATTTCTAATAGAACCCCACTAAACCCAGAACAAATATCCCAATTATGTTCCAAGGATGAGTCCAGGAAAACAATCCCTCTATTTTCCCCAAGTCCACTAACATATTGGCTACAAAAACAAAATTCCACAGAAATTGTACAATTCTAATAAATAATGTTACACTTAGATATAGAGACATAAATCCAATGTGGCCAATATATACCCCACACTTTTTCATGTTTTTTTCAATTCATTAGTGGTGTATGTGAGTAAATGGGGATATAATCTATAAACAACGTGATGAAAGAGTCACAGTGTAGGTGGAAGATATTTTTAATGAGGGCCATCATCAAACCATGATCATTCTTCATTATATATAAGAAAATCTTGGACTCCTATAGTCCAAACCTAATCCTAAATTTCTTATCTTAAATTTCAACCTCTTCAACATTCAAATGGTGTTATCCTAATCAGAGATAAATCTTGGAGAACCATGAGTTTCATGAAAACTAATCAAATAAATCATTAATCTTTTCTACTGTATATCTATTAATCATGGTCTCCTTATAATTGTTTTGATAATCTATGTAGATTTGAAGAATACAACCCCCATTATTAGTTAAAAATTGGTTTACCCCTTGATGATGCACTTTTTCTATTAAAACACATCCATTAAAAATAATAATTTTGTAATAGGAGCACTATAAACATGAATAAAACCTTATGATTTGGGTGTATCAAAATGGGTGCTTCACCTAAAAAAATTATCTTCAACTTCACTTCTCTATATGGGGGAAGATATGGTTATTTATATTGTATAAAATCCTTAAAGGGATCTACAATTATAGAAATTTATGAGGGGACTACTACATATCATAATAACAGAGACATGATCATAATATATGAAATAATCATCACAAACTAGCTATGGTCTAGAAAAACTCAAACTTACAACTCCCACTCACTAGTCCTTATGACCCTACCTCACATGAGTGATATAAAAATACCCATTAATAATTATATCCATTGTGAGCTCTATATCTTTTCCTCATTTACATACAATGAATCACATAAATTTCTTTCATCTCCACAATGATGAATCCTCAATGAATCCCATAACTAGAAATATGTATTGGATACTATATTAATCAGTATAGATAGATTATTTTCATAGACATTGTTGTATCAAGAGGAAAAACTGAAATTATAACATCAATGGTAAGTCAAGTCAAACATCAAATTGTGTATATATAATTTAATAATAAGAAAAAAATCATACATTTAATTAAATATCATAGAAGAAATAAATACTATACCTCGAAAATTGAAATTTCCCTCTCCACTATCTTCTAGAGATATTTTCCTACATACACTATCCAAGCATCAACTCAATGACCCTGAAACTAGATTACATGACTCACATGAGTCATGTTCGAATGATCCAGTCGTGGAGGTCCCATGGAAGATCACTATTTCATAGTTCACATCTTATATATACCCCTATAGAATCATAACTTCAATGAACTATACTAGTACATCTTGACATTAACCATTATGACACACTGTTGAAAATTTTTACATGGCCTATGATAATGTATAACCCTCTAAAATTTGATGAACTATGTAATTCATCGTAAGGGTGGATAGATAATCTATAAATTTTCAACATGTAAACCACAAACAAGATAAATTTCCTTGATAATCTGCATCCTTATACCATAAGAACCTCTTATTGTGGTAGTGGGAGGTCCAACCACTAAAGTATTGATGGATTGAAGAATACCAACTTCACAATCCTCATCTAGACCATTCATGATATTCAAGGCCTTACTCAGAACATGTGTGTGTATTGTTAGGACAAAACTCAAAATCCTCTATATAATATCGGGATGATGACTGATCTGAAACATCATAGTAATTTTTGTCATGTTTTATGATAATATGGGAGTTGAATTAATTAGTTATATGAAATTATTATGGTATGCAGATATTATCAAGGATCCCTTCTATAGCTCCATGAATTCATACAATCATTCTTGCCTTTTTCATGTTGGGAACTGGTTCCTCAAACAATATGTACTCAATGGAATACAATTTGAGACCCTCTTGTAAACTAACATTTTCTATCATTCCCCGCCATCTCTTAGTATTCCATTGTATCATGATCACTACTATATTTATATTTCTTTCCTCATGAAAATCCTATTTCTAAATGATACCCATGATGATATATATCATGTCTTATTCTTCCTGTTTTCCTCCAATTCCCTACTTGGATAGTGCATACGTGACCTGTATGTCTTAGGAATAGTTATAAACGGCCCTTAGTGTCCTACCTCCCTATGAATGAATAAGCGGAAGGACTATCAACTGAGGTGGACCCACTACCTATGCCATGAATGTGGGAGTATAATCATGCACAAATAGACCCTCCTACATAGTGGACGATGAAATAGGGGAATCCTTCCTAGTAGGAGCATCATGAACCTCATTATATGGTGGACCAATCAGTATCCTTCATTGTAGAATCATAAAAAATTGCATGGAATCTTTTAAAACAGTATTTCAAACATGATTATTGGGTCTTGTTAAGAATAAAATAGCCATTAAAATAGGATTCCAATAATGTAATTTAACATATGAGGCTACCCATATACCTAGGTATCCCAATACTATCACCACCCTTAAAAAAATTCATGTTCTCCATGTTTCCATGTTACTCATAGTTACATTAAAAATGAAAATTTTGAATAATATATTCCAATTAATTATTATGAAAAATAGTGTGGTATCCTGAAATTATAGAGATATTAAAAATAAAGATATATCACAAATTCATAGACCATGGAATAAAATAATAAAAATTTATGTATAAAAAAGTAAACATCTATGGAATGAGATCTTATGTGGATAGTCGTAAGGTATGAATTCACCAAAAATCCAATAATACTATAAAATCCACCAAATCATGGAAACTCCATTTTATATTATACATGTTCCAGTTAGGCACATGGCAACACCCCTTCATGATTTCCACTTAACCAGCCTCCTTTATACTATGTCCTATAATAACTATGATGAAAATAATTGAAACTTATCCTTCGATACAATTTTGTACAACCCCATCTCAAACTATATGATTTTATATAAATATGAACATAACCTCATGCATTCCTTCATAGATGTAAGATGATTCCAACTAGTGACGAGGGACTAATAATGTAGTATCGAGTGTATATTATCTAAATTCATAGTCGTACACCCTATATATAAAGAAAATATAATAATTATAAGATCAAGAGGATGATAAAGTAAAGATATTTTGTTAGAAAATTTCACCAATTTTAAACTAAACATTCCAAGATTATTATAGGGAAAGAAAATATTTATAAAATATTTTATAATATTTTGAATAATGAAACATTATTGAACCCTTCGGTATATATCCTAGTACTGGTACCACCTATATACTTTGTAGCTCAATTATCTTTTGTGGAAACATTTCCCTTACATAGAAACTTAATAATGATGTCTACATGATCATAATTGTTCCCATGAATTGTTTGAGTAATATAACCTAGTATGACACCAATAATATATCATTAACATATGTTCAACAACATTTCAAGTTCATGAGATGATAACAATAAATAATCTAGAAAACACAGAAAACCATATATTGAGAACTTCTGTTCAAACCAAGATGCCACAATATCCATCCATACAATCCCATGTTCCATAGTATAAAGATACTAAAAGGATGTATATAGTGATCAAAAGAGATATAAAATATTAAAAGATGTATCACTAACTTTTCTCAAGGCATCAGGTTAGGTCAATCCAGAAGGTCTTCATATCCCATATCAATAATGGGTACAACCTAAGGGCTGTTGAATAATATCTCAGTCAAAGGATGTGCCCCATAGCTGTTATAACATATCTATTACATTGACCAGGGCACAAGGTTATTAATCCACAACAGATTTTACAATTTTTCTACTATGATGGATATTATTCTCCTACTCTATGTTGAGGTCCAACAACACCATTTTTGAAATTCATGTGCACTCTCCCTATAAAAGATAAAAACAACATGAAAATCCTCCATGTAACAAAAATATAACTCATATTCTTTGTAATAACACATAATAGGGTAGATCGCACATTGTATAACATAAACTTTTCTTATGAAAAATAATATCTGATGCAATTATTTTTTATGAAAAACATAAAATAAAATTTTAATATATTTCATTTATTTTTATTTAATTTACCCAGATATATATTTTATTTTTTACAATTTGTTTCAAAGACATATCAATGTTAATTTGGCTGAAAAGATTTGTGAATTATGACATTGAATGACTGATCTAGAAAACAGTTTTTTGAATGTTTTGGTTTAACTATAAACGTGGAACAAGGAGTGCATAAGGGTAAAATTATTTCTACAATTACATGGCTTTATATTTAATTATACAGACATGTATGTGAGATACATCATATTGTTGGAAATGAAATTTCATGAAGGAAACATCAACATACCAAAAGTTAAATGAAGGTAGTGCAAACCGTAATAAAATGGAAAAGAGAAGATATATAAAGGGAGTATATGGTCGTCAGTAATTGTATAAAAGTATGATGAGGCTATGAAATGGTATGATATCTAATATATAAAGGATACATGGGATATTTTAGATATATTTAAAGGTAGATAATTTTTTTTAAATTTGTATAAAGGTAAAATTTAGTCACGTAAGTGTAAATGGTCACCCTCATAGTGTTTATAAACGGTAATGAAAAATGATAATTTATTTATAAAGGAGAAACAATAGTATTAATAAATAGAGTCAGACCTTTTGAAACCAATTTTTTGAACACTGGAAGGAGGTAGCGACAGTGGGGTTTACCCATCACCAAGAAAAAAAATATATTTAACAATTAATTCTTGAATTAAATTAGATATGGGATAATTTCATGTTATTGGTTATCACTAGTATGAAACAGATATCTAGGAACACCCACGAAACTACAACTATCACAAACCATACCCTTCTGGTATATAAAGGTGCAATATGGAGTTATATATCCAGACCATAATATAATAAAATATTAATTTCCATTGTATAATAGAATTAGTTATTTCATCAATACTTTTTTGTGTTATTCGACTTAATAAAAGACACATTAATATAATGTGACATTGATAAACAAATTTTCAGAAACAAATAAAATATTACTGTATTTATGAAAATATATAATCTTTTCGTAATATGATTAGTTATTCTGAAATAATTTAATTTAATTTAATTCTCTTATAAAATAATATTTATTTAAATATAAATTATTATATAATTTTAAATTATCCCTAAAATTTTTTCTTAAGAGTTAGAAAGATGACTATATTGTAAAAAATAGTATTTTCTAGAAATTACAGATTCATTAGATTAAAAAAATATATTATTTTGATATCTATTTTGATGATATAAAAATTATATTTTATGTTAGGACATTGAATTTTGTTACGGTTAATTTCATAGAATTTGTTGAAATATATTAATTTTAAGTTAATAGTGATGATATAGTTTTAGTTTTTTGGTATATTTTATAACATTATAAATATGTGTAATAATGATGAATTAATTAATTTAATTGAATCCATGAAAAAAATGTATGTTATTTTATTAATATTTTATATTTTAAAGTACTTAAATGAATGTTTATAATTATAAATTACTATCCAAAGTCTAAGATAGAGGTTGTTATTTTAAAAAGTATTTTTTTGAAATATTACTTTTCCCTAACCAAAATAATATTAAAAACTAAATTTCAGTTATAATATATTAAAATATTATAAAAAACGACTCATATATCTATAACCATGAGAAAATACAATAGGTAACCTATTGTTTTGGCATTTCCACAACATAAAATTACAAGATGCATATTTCGTGATTATTAATCAATTAATCCTATTTTAATATAATTACCCACCCATTTATCATTATTATACACTTCTAATACACTAAAAAATAATTCCTTTAATTTTACCTCCCATGGAGTCCATACAAGGTGTCTTTATGGTTTAATTATTTCATCCTCAGGTTTAGAGAAGACATTCTTTTAAGTAATGAAATTCCCTACTTTCCCTTTTTTTCAAGTTATATTTTTGTTGTATATATTATAATTACTTAATTACATTAATTTTATAAAAATTTTATAATACCATTAGATTCAAAATAGTTTTTTTATCAATGGTTGTCATTTAGTCCCTCAAATCATACCCTTTACTTAATCAATGTTTTATACAGTCATGATGTCAAATTCATTTCCTAATCATCAATAATTTACATAGAATATTTTTATATGATGAACAACAAAAGAAATTATGTTTCCATGGATATTCACCTATATTAATATATAATTTATTGTTCATTTAATTACATATATGAAACCCACATTCCCTTTTTGAGGTTAATAAATGTTGAAATGTTCAACCTTATTAGAACCTTTATACTAAATAATTTTACGAAATTTGTTCATTATAATCATTAAATTATTGATGAAATGATTTAATATGATAAATTTGGAACACCTAAATTAGTATATATTAACAGTGTTCCCTAATAGTGCTCTAATGAATTGGGTAAATAAATAATCTCTTGAGAAGACATGTTTTACTACACCTTGGTTATTAACCTTAGTATTTATGCATTTTTACACCTTGGTGATAATCCATGGTGTTATTGTTATGTGTGTTTAATTTTACATTTTAGCCACATATCAATGATATGATTCATGATATTTCAATAATGACATGCCTCAGGGTCTCGTGATCTTGTCTTGATGATGGGCCCTATGATCATCGGCTAAATATCTCCATTATTAATTCACTCACTGTGATTTATTCTCAACCTTTTATTTTTAAGTATTTCCATTAAAAATTATATATTTTAAAGGAAAATTAGGATTCTCCTTTAAATAACTCTTTAAGTTGGATTAGAATATTTTTTATATTTTTCATTAATTATATTCCTAACTTCTAAAAATCTAAAAAAAAGATCTTATCTAATGTAATTTTTTGTATCATTTAATGAATATTTTATATATTTAAAAAGGTGGCATTTCATGTTTGGTATCAAAGGTAGGTTTAGTAATTTTTTGAAATTAGCTTTATAAAAATAATAGTATGAATAATAGGGATAAATATAAATATTATATAACATCCTAAAATTATGGTGATGATAAATAAAGGATGGGAAATGAAATCAAAGTATAGACACTATTTGTGGATTCGGTTCTAAAACATTTAGACCAATGGGTAATATCATCAAAAAGGGTGTAATAGGTTATTCTAAATCATCACCCAGTGCATGACAACGAGGTATTTCAACATACCATGTTTAACAATAAATAGGTATATGTTTTTATAATAACATTATATTTATGAAATTTAATGTTTTATTCCTAGAAAATATAATTGTTAGTAGGGGATATTAAATAATTATGTCATTAAGTATACTGTTTTATGTCATAAGTCCGTTTATATTTACGTGATTACTAAAGGGAAAGTGTTTCTCATTATGGTTTTATTATATTAGCAACATATTGGGAAATAAGATGAACTTCATAAGTGTTGAGTGCATCAGATGATGAATTGATGGAATTCCTAAAATGATTTAGTCTATAATAGATAATTTCATTATAATTAGGAATAAAAAATTTGGGTAATTAATTATAAATTGAATCACCTTGAGCAGCATAATTCACTTCAAAGGAAACACCATGAAATAGAGTCCATAATGTTTCAACAACCACGTTGTTTTAATGGATATGATGATCCATTAGTTATAGAAAAATGGACTACCTCTATAAAAATGTTATTTTATGTACATTATTGTTCAAAGAAAGTTAAATTCACCTTGGGTATATACTACTTATAGGAATAATATGATCATTGGATAAAACTAATTAATAACCTAATTATATGATAAGATATTGATTCTATGGAGTGAGAAGATTTTATGAAAACTTCATAAACTAAATATTTTTCACATTTTATGAGAATAATATATAGATGTAATTATTAAAGATAAATTAAAATGAAAATTAATTAATGAGAATTTATGATATTAAAATTAAATGGATTTCATGATACACACCTAGAATTATAATGGATCCCATTAGAATAATTTATAGTTTCATTTCAAGATAGAAACCCCATATACAAATAAATATACAGAATCAAGACTATGAAAGACATAACGAGAAAGTGTGAATTGATGTAAAGGTTGAATTTTAGTTTGGAGAGTTGAAATGGACACATTGGATTAATGAAATGAAAATTACAATGTATACAAACATAGAGAATAATTTTTTTCATTTATGAGAATATAAAAAACTATAACTACCTTCATGAAACCTATGTGGCATGAAAAATTTGGGTAACATATAACATTAGAGTGAAAATTTCTATTTGTGTGTCATATATTTTCATATAGCATGGAGATACCATAGTTATATGAAGCTTCAATATATCAATGAAAATAATAAAGGGAATAATGTCCATGTTTATCCAAAATTTCAATTCTTTGTGCATGGATATCTTGGGAATATTACAAATTAATATTAAAATTTGAAGACAATGTAGGGAACGACCATAAATTTTAGCCCAATCCTTGGGAGTAATGATATACTTTCACAATTATGATGACTAATATAAAATATCCAAATGATTTTGCGAAAACTATACTTAGTGTTCTCTCAATGTTATAATGTTTATTGTTTAAAAATAGTTCTACATATTAATTTATTTTTTTTAGGATGGAATAAAATGTAGATTAAAATTCAAAAATCCTATAAGTAGAGTTATTAGTTATGACACCCACAATAATGATCCGATCATTAAGGGTGTAAAAATCACTTTTATCGACAATTAGAATAAAATATCAACATAATTATATGAGTAATTCCCATGGTTGAATTAATGACTATATATGGGATGTACTATATATTAATGTAAAATTCAAAGATGAAATATTGATGAAAGTAAACATCAATAGATTTTATTTGTCAACCTTGAATTATTTCAAATGGAGAGATATCCCAACATGAATTCCATCAATAGGTACCACAAAAATCATTTTTCATGGAGGTGATTGGAGAATATGGAGAATAAATTTAAAGTATAACGTTTTAAAATTAACACATTTTTGAAGAATCCATTGATGTACTTCTTAATATGTTACCTATCCCTCCACTAGAAAGAGGGGTATAATTCTTCAATAAACTCATCCATGAATCTATGACTGTATATAATACCCCTTATTGAAAGGAATATGTGCATATAGAGGAATAATTATAGTAGTATAATGATCTTTTCGAGAAGGGTTTTATTTGAATAGGTGTGGGTCCTTGTGGAGCACATGTTCTCTTTGTTAATAAAAGGTATGATTCAATGTATTTATGAATTGATTATAGATAACATAATGGGATAATAGTGAACAAATTATATATCCTTACAACGAATGAATATTATTGAAGAATATTAATGGTGATAAAAACATATCAATGATTTTCCCTTGATAATGGTATCATCAATTTATGGATAAGGAAAAAGATATCCAAAAGTTTTCTTTCTTGAAAAGAAATGTGCATTAAATGATATTTTTTATTCTATTTAGATTCTCTAATTATACTACTGTATTATGGAATTTGATGAATATATCTTTTATGTCATGCCATATATAGTGACCCTCCCTTAACATATAATAACCTCACATCATTCTTGTTGAATAAATAATGCATTACAAAAGCATTCTCCAAAATACCATATTATTTTCATGCCTTTAGAAACATGCGAACATAAAAACTAGAATAAAATTGGGATACATTATCTCCCACTAGGTTCTCCATGACTTTTACACTACTTAGAAAGATCATAACTAATAAATATCTTTATAATTTGTTGAAATGAA
Organism: Viscum album; assembly: GCA_963277665.1. NCBI lineage: Eukaryota > Viridiplantae > Streptophyta > Magnoliopsida > Santalales > Viscaceae > Viscum > Viscum album. The sequence goes on from OY728120.1 coordinate 1,571,099,753, forward strand.
AAATAAGAAAGGGTGATCTCAGATGATAAGTATGGGTAAAAAAGGGAGATATATAACCATAATCTGGAATATAAGGGTATGATAACATGATCATGACATTATATTGTCATAAATTTTATATAAATGATCATATACTTGAGTCATTGCATAAATATTTATATATAATAAGTCACAAATAATTTGATAATGATGAGCATAGTCCATTAAAGCATTACATAAGAATAAGACATTAATGTTTTGTAGAAAAATAATCATGTAATATAATTATCTATAAGTCGGGGATCATTTAAAAAACGTAGAAGGACACTTCAAGTGGACTACACATACTGGGAAAGACATACCACCATCCCCAGTAATAGTCATTTCTTTATTGTGGAAAATGTTTCCCCTTATTCCAAAAGTGGACCACGTTTCCAATTTTCACCGCATTGGATAATTATTCCCCTTTTTTCTATAGTGGATCTATCCCTTAGACATTTTTTCCCTAATTATCTAATGAGATATAAATCATTACCTAATGAATTTGAGGATTATATAGGTCCCACCCATCAAATAGTCAATTTGTACATATGTCTTCCACTAGGACATTAATATTCATCATATAATAACCCATGAAATGTAATGGGTATCATAAAATTATCATCATATAATAGCCCAAGGAAAAGATATAGATTTGTTAATCATTTAACCAAATCAATACCCATTAAAAGAAGTGGGTTTCATAAGAGTATAACTTGAGGAAGAGAAACAGGTGTAATAAACATCATTCCATCAGAACATAATCCATTGGTAAAGAATATGAATGGTATCCATGTATAATTTCCCTATAAAATCATGGGTAATAGAAAATAATGTCCTCTAATATGGAAAAAAATTTGAAATATCATTTGATACCACTTCTTGTGGAAAACACCCTTTCAGTTATGAAAAACAAAATTTATAACATAATTTTTTTTGAAATCATATTTCTTTGAAAATATCTTTCAAATGAATAAAAAAATAAAATTTCATTGAATCTCAATTTGGAAAAAAATTTATAACATTTTTTAAAACATTGTTTTTGTAAAAAATAGATTTTCATCATAAGAGATAAATAATGTCATATTTTATTAAAAACATTTAATTAATTATTATATGTACCAAAGAGTGGATGAATGTTACCAATACATTAAGAAATAATGAATAACTAGAGGAGAAGATAATTTATGTGAGTTATTGAGATGTGTTTCATAATATTTATTCATTGGAGTCAAAATCATAATCAATCTCGATAAAAAATTAGATTCTAAAAATATACCAACACCACTTTTGTAACTTCAAATCATAATCCTACGAAAATAATATCATTAAATAAATCATTAAATATCCTGAAAATAAGGATTTAAATGATATAAATTGTTAAATAAAAGTATATAAACCACATAAAATTATATAGTTTCATAACAAAACATGTGACTCAAAGAAAGAAAATTGAGAAAAAATTACATTTATTATTTAGTAACTTTGGAACCATAAAATCCCATTAAATAGAGATCCTAAAATGGATATGTAAATAAAAATTAATATAAGGATAAGTATAATATAATTACAAAATGGAATGTATATTGACCAAAAAAATCATTGGTGAATAAGGCATAAGTCTCACAGAAATAAAAGTGAGACTAGAAATTGCCTTACCTTTTTTCTCGACTCTCTTCATACTCATTAAACCCCCCTATATAATACAAATACATTTATTATAAAAATATTACAGAACCTTAATAAATTATATCATACCAAGTATTGTTTTTATGACCTTCTATTACCTATTTATAAACAATTCGTCATTAAGGTTATGTTTTGTTTAATAATCACTTTTTTTCAACATGTGTTTTGATTTGTTATATATTTGTTCTTCTAAATTATAACTCCATTTCATAATAAAAAGAATTATAACAATGATTTTAATATCATAAAAATTAATTATATATTTATTTATAATAATATATAAATTATTGACATATAAAATGAAATACACCTTTAATGGAGACGGTATGCCTTACATGCGCATGAACGTTGTTTCAATTTTCATATTGTATTTAACGAAATCATGTAAAGGAAATATATATATATGTATATGTATAATTTAATTTATTTAGAATTATTATGTTATATATATCATATAAGTCTACTAAACATGTCATTAATACATTCCTTCTAATGTGTGAATGAATCACATCGCTTTAAGGAGGCGGTAGTCCACATGTCCACAAATTAAGTTATCATATTCCCCAATAAAAAGTAATGAACAAATGTATGAATTATGTTATAATTAAATAATAATTAATAGATAACAATATATATATATAATAAAAAAATAATTTCCACTATTATTCCCATCCATGAAAGGTGGTAATGGAAGAAAAAACGATATCAGTTTGCAAGGCGGTAATGCACTATACACACATACGATGATCACATATCCCATTTAATGGAAGTGTGTGAGATTTTAGGGTCTAAAATTATCATAATAAAGTCCTTTTACATTGGGGATAATTAGGTTTTTATATAATAATGGAATAATTGTAGTATAGGGGTGTAGAAACAGATAAAACCAAAGTGCTTGTTGAAGGGTGTTACCTCAAATTTGGGTAACACATTTTTGTTTTCAGTAAATGGATTCCTTGGATGGGTTTTTAACCAAACTTGAGGCTTATAGGAAGAAATTTTGGAAGTTGGGAGAATATTTTATAATGTATTGGATAATTAAAAAGGAATGAGATGTGTGAATAAGTGAGGGGGTGAGTGCCCTTTTAGGGTGGAGGATAGGAATTCTTGTAAATATAGAATGGTAAACACTATTGAGAGGTCTCACATACATCATTTTCCTCAAATAAGAGTAAAAATTAGATTAAAGGGGTAATATTGTTGTTATAAGGCAATAAAATAGAGTTTTTAAATTTTTCTTTGTTATTGGGTCCATTAAATATATGTTTAACCGCTAAGTAATCTAGTTTTAACATTAAACATTATAATTATTTTTAATTAATTACATTGGTATTTTTGGCCAAAAAATATTTTTTTCTTTATTATAAAATTTAAATAATGATTATTCCAAATAAGGAATACATTTTTTCCAATTCTTATCCTGGAATTGGTAGTAATTAATTTAATATTAATCCCATAGCTGGGAAAAGACAACCAATTTTAAAGTGAAAAAATTAAAAAGAATGAAATTTTTTTATATCCAATTTCAATGTGAAATTGGTTCCAATGAAATAAATTGATTAAATTGATTTATATTTTATATACTTATACTATAGATGGAGGTTTCTATAAAAAACGTTGATCAAGTGAGTGGTATTTTTTTGTTGAACATTATATGTATCAACAATTATTTCAATTAGTTTTTCCTAATAAGAAATATCATCCTCAAATTGAATGAAATCATAGATCATGACATGTGAACAGTTAGGTACGCACTTCCTCAGGAGAGAATATGGAACACACCTTGTACATGAGAAAGGTTTGGTCAATGTTCCATGGGATAGGATACCATCCTAATATGATCAATAATCTCATAAGGACCAATATACCTAGGGCTTAGTTTTTTTTTCTTCCCAAATCTCATAACCATTTTACAAGGGGAAATTCATGGAAAAAAATTCTCATAAACTTCAAATTCTAGATCACACCATGAGTTATCGGAATGAGCTTTCTTCAAACTTTGTGCTACCTTGATATGATTCTGAAAGGTTCTGCCATTATTTTTCCTTTCTTCAGTTATTTTTGGTCCCAATATAATTATTTCTCCAACTTCATTCATAAAAATTTTATCTTTGAATTGTTTTCCACATAGGGCTGAATAAGTATACACCTAAATGATTAAGTGAAATATATTGTTGTATGAAAACTCAAATATATGATTGTGTTGATTCATACATTATTGGAATAAAGAGAACGAGATATCAAGTTATCATGTAGAGATTGAATTATTCACTTAAAATGAAAATTCATTCGAGGATGATAAGTAGTGTTGAAACTCAATTTGGTAACAAATTCTTGTGGAAGACTTCCACAAATCTTCTGTCTAAGCCTTGGATTCTAATGAGATTCAATGGAATGTGCTAATCCATGAAACCTGACTACATTATTAATTTATATCCTGAAACAAAGATCAAGAAATAATTTTTATCTGATAGAGATTAATTGTGATGACATTGTAAAGAGATTGACTACCAACCATATGGGATTAAACCCTTTAGAGGTTATGGTGATTAAAAAAATCCATAGTTATGTTCTCCCATTTCCTTTCCCATATGGGTAATGGATGAAACAACCCCTTAGAATTTTGTTCTCTACCTTACCTTGTTGGAATACCAAGAAATGAGATTCAAAAATTATGATATCTATCTTTATAGCATTCCACAAAAAGAATTCTTTCAAATCACTATAAATCATCACACATCCTATATGAATAGTGAATGAAGAAATATGAGCTTCCTCTAAAATATCCGTCGTCAAATATAGTATATATGGATCACATACAAGGTTTTTAAACCTTATCATTTTATCCTGATCAAGTTTAAACTCTGAAACATGTCTACCCTTCATTTTTATCTCAACATATCTCTTTTGTGCGTCTTTAAAATTCAAATGGGAAGAGGGATAAAAAATCATTTGACAAAGAAATTATTCTTACAATTCCATCCTCATTTCCAGATATATCATTTTAAAATTTTAAAATATTGGATCTTTTTTGTTCCACCTAATGTATAAGATAGCACTATCTTTTCGACTCAATGCATTGACCACATTATTCTTTTTGCTAGTATAGTAATGTATTGAGTAGTGATAATCCTTTAATATCTATAACCACATTCTCTCGAGCATGTTCAACTCCATATATTTGAATATATATTTCAAAATGTTATGATCAATATAAATATCACTCTTTTCTATGTAACTATTATGTCTCTATAATCTTTGTGAAAAATTTCCACTACTAACATTATACAATTAGTTGGGTAATGTTTTTTTCATGAATCATCATGTTTAATTAACCATAAGATTGAAACTTGTTATTTTTGATAAGAAAACAACACAATCACTTCATGGATGCATCATTGTTGATTTAAATCCATTCTAAACTATAGGGAAATTTTAGTACAAATTCACTAACCAACATTCTGTTTAGTTCAATGAAATTTTCCTCACATTCATCAGTCGATTGGAAATTTACACCCTTCCATGTCAACTTGTTCATGTAGTTATATTTTCATGATAAATTCTCTAAAATCCCTTAATAATATCTTACTAAACGGATCAGTCCACATGGTTGGTCTAGGAAAACATTCAATAGTCCCCATCGTTGGTCTAGGAAAACACTCAATAGTCCCCATCGTTGATGGTTCTACAACTATAAAATCACTTTAGATTATTGACCCAAAATGAAACCTTTTACAGTAAAAAATCAAACTTTTTAAACTTTTCTTATAGTTTCTCCTTAATTTGGATATTTAGTACAATTATCCAGGGTTTTTATTTTCTTACTTTCTATTTGAGTAAATACTAATATCATCTATAAAGACAACCATAAACTGATCAAGTTAATCTCTATAGATACTATTCATCAAATCCATGTTGATGGTATGTGAATTATTATGGCCAAAAGGAATCACTACATATTAATTCTTTCTATAACTTGTACATAATTAAATCTTGGTTATATCCACCTACATGACCATAAAATGATTATTTCTATAATGATAGTAAATCTCAAAAATGTTTTTAGATTCGCACATTCGATCAAAGAAGATATAAATACTAAGAATAAGAGACTTGTAATTGATCATGATCTTGTTCAACTACTTGTAATCAATTCATTATTTCATTGATCCATATTTATTTTTCAAAAAATTAATAGATTAACCAAATGGTGACAAACTTGGATTAATGAATCCCTTTTCAAGGATTTCATTGAGTTTCTTCATCAATTCGTATAACTCAATTAAGTACATTCTTTAGGGAGTAATTAAATTTGGTGTTTCACCAGGTATGTCTTATATTGAAAACTGATCTTCATTTTTTGTTTAAGGGCTTGAAAAATCATCAAAAAAGACATCTAAAAATTGAAAAACAATATTAATATCATCGTTGTTGAGTTTCTCCCCAACCATTTTAGATAAACATGCATTTTTAATGGGAATTAAGAAACATACACTTGATATAATATACCTTGGAATCTCAAATTTATCATCACATTGATAGATGATCATAGGTTGGTGAAATAACAAACATAACATACCTTCCTCAACAATGTTGTTTGATTTATATAGATAAATCCAATTCAGGTCTAAGATGACATCAAATTCAACCAAAGGTAGATAGAAAAGATTTTCAGGAAGCACAGTCCCTCAAGATTCAACCAATGAGAAATCATATAATTCCGATGGAATCATCATAACATTGTGGTTTTGAACTGATTATTTCATATAACTCATTGGGTGGAATTATAATACCCTTTGAAAATTCTTTAGAAAAAAAATAGTGGGTATATCTAGAATCTAAGAAGACATTAGTAGATCTAGAGTGGGTGGTAACTGTACCTTTCACCATATCATTACCACTTTAATCATTAGAAATTTAGATCACATGATATTTCCCATTGTCCCTAGGTTTAAGAGGTTTCTGAATTTGGTCAACATAACTAACACATGTGTTTGGGAATAGGTTATAATAATTCCCATTGTCCTAACAGTAAAAGCATCTTATGGATAATTCCTTTCTGATAATTTTTAATCCACTGAAGAATTATCCATCCTTATATTCAGGTTGAATGATTATTCTAGAAGTGCGCCTTATATGGCTCTTAAAATTACCTTGTAGGCACTAATAAGTTCATAATCCTTTAATATTAACTCAATGAACTCCTTTTACACCTATGTATGAAGAACATGAGGAAATTAATTATTAAATAAATTAATTTTAAATTCATCACAATCCATTGATTAAATTTTATCCATATTCATCAAATTATTGATTAGACTCCACTATGGGTCCTCTTCACCTTCTAAATGATACTAAAAAGGAATAAAAGTTTCATTTTTCAAACACTAAGGGATTGAAAGTATCTTTTCAGTGATGCTGATACATTTTTCAGCCATAATTAGATCAAATGACTTTCTGAAAAATATGGAAATTTCCATATGAATGACTCAATAGAATTTCATTCCCTTATTTTCTCTTTTGGAAGTCTAACATGGTTCATATATTTAAAATTTTTAGTTTTCATAGGAATGATATTTTTCATTCCATCCCCACAACTTTCTATTTCTTAGGTGGAAAATCATTTTATAGTCCATCTAAATCACCATTAATATGGTTACGTTGGGTTCCACCCATTAAATAAAACTACGAACAATAGAGTATTAAAAAATATCATAGAGAGAAACCATAAAACATAAAAAAGAACTTATAGGATGTCTAAATTATGATAGAATCATTAATCAATGAAAACAGTAGTTTTTACTAGGTTATTCATAGTCATCATCTATTTAGATCCATATTTATGTTTCATAGAGTTATTTTTAATTCCTAATGCATATCCCCTAGGAGTGCCAAACTAGATGTGCCGTAAGACCCGTTGTTTTTTACCAATTCATGATCTATCTAGATCAATATGGTTTTTTGGGGGTTTCTACCACTATGTACCTATACGATAGAGACACATCCACTTTTATAAACCAAATATATATGCATTTCTAGGAAACCACTCAGTTTATACTTTAGCAAAATTCTAGGACATTTTACTACACTATTCCTCATCCTAATAATTATCCTTATACATGTCCTTAGGATTATCATTATGGTTTTCTCATCCCAGTATCCAAAGGATAACTAAAAATTTTCCCAGATACCAATTATAGTGACTATATGTTAACATACAACAACATTACATCATTTATATGGAATAATTAGTGTATTATACAAACATAATCCCAATGACCTTATTTGCTTAGTGTCATTGGATACATAGGAACATAAACACTTGTACATTAGTGAGATACATTATCTAACACTAGATTCTCTATGACTAGTATTCTTTTTAGAAAAATAATAAATAATACATATCGTTATAACCTGGTTAAATGGAACATTAAAAATGGTGATCTCATAATCTCAGTAAGGGTAAAAAAGGGTGATACATAAGAATAATCATGAAAAAACATTTATGATAACATTAGAATAACATTAGAGGATAAAACCCTTTATAAAAAATATCATATACATGAGTAATGGAAAAAATATTGTCAGTTCATAAGGCATGAATCAGGAGGGAATCAATAGCATATTCCATGAAATAATAACATAGGAATAAGACATGAAATTTTGGAAGAAATGTAAACCTTTTATAACATTACCTAAAAGTCCAATATCATTTCCAAAACTTATTAGGGAACTTCTTCGGGACTATACCTACTGGGCGGGACACACCACTTCCCCAATCGCAGTCCATTCCTCATAGTGGATCGTGTTTCCAATTCATCCCATAGTAAATTATGTTTTTCATTATTTCCATTGCATATCACATTTCCCTTTCTCCACCTAGTGTTTTAATCTTATAAACATGTTTTCCATCATTATCTCCTATGATTTAAATCATTACCCAATGCATTGGAGGGAGATATAGGTCCCACCTTTCACATAATAAAAACAAACATATGTGTTCCACTAGATTATAATCATTCATCATACCATAACCCATGACAATAAATGGGTATCATAATCATGTCATCGTGTTAGAATATGTGGAATGGATATAGGATTCATTATCATTTAATCATAGCATAACCCATGAAAAGAAGCATATTTCACAAGAATATAACTATTGGAAGTGAAAAGGGATCCATAGACATCATTCCATAAATAACCATTTATAAAAATAGTTTGTATGGTACCAATAGATCATATCTCTATAAAGGCATAAGTAACAACCTATAATTTCATATTAAATGGAAAATATTTTTTAAATATCTGTTGAAAAAATTTCATGAGGATAATATCATTTATGATTTGAAAATTAATTTTTAAAATAGAAATATTTTCTGAAAACCAATTTATCTTAAAATTTATTTGAAAACAAACAAAATTAAATTGTTTTTATTTTTATATCATTTCAGAGTAATATATTTAAAAAAATTTGAAAAAAGTTGTCTTTGAAGAAAATTGATTTCTGATCCAAGAGAGAAATAAGGTCAAATTATTTTGGAAACATTTCCTTAATTATATTATGTACCATTGAGAAAAATAATGGTAGCAATACAATAAGAAATGATGTATAAATAGAGGATAGTATATTTCCTGATATTTATTGATATTTGGATCTGAATATTTCATCGAAGGAATCAAAATAATAAACAATCTTGATAAATGGTGATATTGTAGAACTAAACTGTTATAACATTGGTATCATCAAATCATAATCCCATGGATTGAATAAAATTATAGAAATTTTAAAATATAATTTAAATATTGATATTAATGATATAAAATTTCAAATTTTATTATATACACCTCCTAAAATAATATAGGTGCATAACAAAACATGTGTTTCAAAGAAGAAATTTGGGAGAAATTACATTACTGATTTAGTAACATTTTAACATATAAACCCCATGAAAAATATATTATAAAATGGATATGTAAATACCAATTAATTTAAGTATAATGATAATATAATTAATTCCTGGGAATTGTATACACCACAAAAAATAAACATGTGGTGAATAAGGAATAAGTCTCACATAAATAAAATTAAGACTAAAATTCCCAATAATGTTTGTATTGACTCACTTCATACTCATTAAAACCTCATGTATAATAAATATAAGTTTATTATAAATCATTTTCTCCACTATATTAAATTATATAATACAAATTTTTATTTATATATGACTATCTATTACCTATTTATTAAAAATTCCATGTTAATGATATGTTTCAGGTAATAGCTTCTTTGTTTTTTGGAAGTGTTTTTATTTGTTATATTTTTGGTCTACATAATTATATAGCCATTTCATCATCTCCAAAATGATACAAATGATATAAATATCATATATATTAACTACATATGTATATAAAATAATCTTTGAAACAAAGAAATTGAAAATGAAATACACCATTCAAGGGGATGGTATTTTATACGTACTCATTAACAATGTTTCAATTTTTTATATTATTTAAATAATGGAATAAAATAAAATATATGTATATATATATTATCATTATATTAGAATTATTATGTCATATATTTTTTATCCATTCACTAAAACCATCCACAATACATTCCATGTAATGTGTGAACGAATCGCATTACTTTGAGGAGGTGGTAGTCCACACATCCACAAATTGTAACATCCAAACCTGAAATCCAATAAACAGATACTCCGAGCTGGTTATCAATAAGGCCTCTAGTGTACCTCCCTGTAATATAGTAGCTACTAACAAGAAGCAAGGGCCTACGGTGTGAGAGAGGGGATAGAATTTCCTTATACCAGTGTAAGAAAATAGCATAAATTACTAAGTATCATACATAGAAAAATGTAAAAAGATTATGAAAAAAATAAAAAACTAAAATAAAACAATATGTAATAATATAATGTTATAAAAGTGAAAACATCTACGAAATACAGTACAACACTAGTCACCCATTGGGCTTAGAATATAGATACAATTACAAAAGAAACAGAAAATAAATGCAACTGACACTACTACTAATTATGATCCAACCCATGCACCTGATCTCCACACACTGTCGAACTGCACTATCCTGATTAGAAGAACCACTCAAGAAGCTTCTCTCGATCATGCAACATTGAGCCTCATCCTCATCAACCATGAAACTAATTATCAACACTAAAAACATATGGCCTATGCGTACACCGAGGTAAACATGCAAGGGTGAGAAATTATCTCAGTAGGCCACCACGACAAGCAACCTATAACTATGCTACTAATTGTGTATGCATTAGAAACTTGTTCATCATAGATGTAACACAACAAAATGAAATAATCCAAAATTTCAAACACATTTGAACTTAGGTTCTATATTCCTTGTCCACTGGAAAGTGCCACCATGGATGTCCAAATCTATATAGGTACACATGTATAGCCCAATACCTATAAATATATACATAAATATAAATATTCATTATTATGTGTACGAAACAACATGAAATCACAAAAATAGTCAATCCTTGGTTAAATAAGCTCGGTCACCTAGACATCTTGTTCCAGAGAATTGAGATGAAATTCAAGCCACTCAAGTTATGTATCGTTAATTTAATCTTGGGGTTTTTAATTCCAATTATTTGTACCTACTTTGGATAATGCTGGAATTATATCTTGGAGTAAGCTACATCACCATCGGGAGATGCTCATCCTACACCTGGGTTCACATGTACTCACCTCCAATCACAAATTAGGATACAACATACCAAGGATCAGTCCTATAATGTAGTATACTATATACTGATTTTAAATCCTATAAATGTTCATAGATCAGCAAAACACGGATCATAATCCCATGAATAGAACTAAGACTCAGAAAACCTTTCCTACATGCATATAAAAAATAATTCCCTCTGGCACAACACAACCTCACCCATAGATATATCCCAACCATTCCCATAGGCATATCTAATCATTTCCCACTAGCATATCTGATTCTTTCCTATAGAAACATCTAATCATTACCCATAGGAATATCTAATCCTTCCCCACTTGCATATAATTATTCCCATGAATCTTTCAAATTTATTCCTACAATGAGAATCTAAGTATCGCTAAAGGTGTAAATGTGAACATATAAGGCTCAACAGCTGGATAAGAGGAAGCACCTCTGGATATCACAAAAAATATATATCACATTATATATATACACACATCTAGACTCAATAGCCATGTCCTAAGTATTTCCTCTGGGTACTAGTAAAATATCAGAATTAACATGGCCCAAAAGTCAAATCCTAGATGAGAACATCTGGGCAACCCAAAAAAATGAAATATGGCTCGCTTTAGAATCAAAATCCCCTAACCAAGAGGAACCTCTCATTAACACTATTTTATTACCAAAACCAAGTCAGAAACAAACAAATGAGTGAGGGTGGACTAGACACCCAACCCAATACTACATCCATATCCCCACGGGATTTCAATTTTAGAAAGGGTTCTAGGTGATACTCAAACACTTTCTCTACCCAAACCCAATGTAATAGCTCAGGTTTAGTCAAACCACAAGAACCCACTAGGTCCTAAAGTTCAAACACTTGGGAGGAATCCTGCACAAGATCCTCTAGGTAGACGTGAGTGAAGGAATTGTACACATGATTCTTATGAAAGAGTAATGGAGGAATCCTACATTGGATACTTGAATGAAGAACAATAGAGGCATCATATGTGAGGGATCCTCTCAATGGGAAACAGGAGAGTGATCCTACAAGGTACTCCCTAGGCTATGAATTAAACAAAGGTATCCCTCAATGGATCCTTGGAAGCATCTGGTCTCACAACCTTATAGGCTAGAAAGGCATGTCTCACATGGGGAATGTTTTGAAAAGCATAGGCATCGTGAGATAGCTCACAACTCATATCAGATCAAAGGTCTCAACTACATTGGCCTGAACACCCAACTTGTCATTCACGCCAAGTCTTACTCTCAGGTGACAACTGAACTCAATAACCAGAGGAAGAATATCTCCCTCTATATATAAACCCCTAAAATTCCATCTATAGGACCTCAAAATTTCAATAGAATTCTAAAATTGTTATTTATGCTTAAAATTTCTCAGAATGGACTATTTGCACGCCCAATTTTGACTTTCAGAGCACAAAATTACTCAAAATACTAATCTAGAAAAAGTACGTGGCATGTACATCATAGTAAACAGTGTTTACTCTTATCAATCCACCTAGATATGTACATATACCTATCCAAAACACATGGGGTCTAAGTGTGTAAAAGGACACATTATATACTATTTAAAAACCAAAAACCCATGTTGATTTTGACACAGTTGGACACACAGACTTGTGCCACCACACGGTGTGTACTCAGAAAACACAATAGTTTCGTAGAATAACATCATCTACCCTGAATGGGAAGAACACATAGAGTGTTCCCATGGAACACGTGTCATGTAAATTGGGTTTCCCAATGGGAAAACCCTCAGATCTCCCAAAACACATGTTTTCTCACCCAAAACAATAGATCCAGCATTAAAAGGAGACAATATTGCATAAACATGATGTAAAAACATAAAAAAACACGTTTAGAGGAGATATAGGATGAAAATGTAATCATTCAAACATTTGGTCAAAAACTGTTGATGATTTGGTTGATTTTACCAGCCACGGATTCCATACGCCGACTCAGCATGTCAGGGGCTTCCCAAAGGTACTAATCTTCCCTTACTTTTCTCTATCTTTCCCAATATCCATTTTCTCCCATAGGAAAAAACCAAGGAGGAGTACATAGGAGGTGTACACAATGATGGAGAAAGATGAAGAAGGAAAAGAAGACAAGAAATATAATCAAAAGAAAAAGGGGATCATACTGGCCTCAGCACCTGACTCGAGTTTGGGCCTTGCCGAGGCTAAGCTTCCCATTACGAACTCAATGGATCGAACTAAATCTCAAAACGATGATCAATTTTAATTTTATCTTTAAATAAACCTAGATGAATTATTTAATATTTACTTTAACAATAGTAAATATTAAATGATACACTAAACATTGAATAGCTCATATTTCCACCAAACTCAGGTCCTAGGGTAAATACCATATTCTGGGACCAACAATGTTGCTAGAAAATTTATTATAGATCAACCGGTAGGGGGAAAGGGCCATTTTACACCTCAAGAGCATTGAACAGTAAAAATTCAAAATTTTCCTCAAATATGTAGTCTGAAAAAATACAGGTCCTTATAAACTCCCCAACATAAAGCTTCTCGTACTTAAGAAGCCTGGTGAAAGGGGCAGCAACCATTCTCTTAACCTAAGCATCTGAAAAACCCGGTTGTCTAGACTATCCAATGACCAATCATATAGCATTAACAAAAACCTCCTACATAGAAGACATTTAACTTGGGCTGATCTTGTACTCCCCACCATAGGAAGACCCCTATCCTATCCATAAAAGAAAACTCCAATATTAAAAGTTCATGGAAAACAAATAAGTTTAACTCAAACGGGGAAAAACAACCTTAAACACCCAATGGTTCACTCCCCATCATATTCAATGCATTTCACCACTCCTAGTGTGAAACCACAACAGCTTACCTCCTCAATAGGGAAGAATGTTATGAATTAAAAAGGAGCTCAATGTAGGGATTAATCTCTCTTATCATACTAAAGACAAATCAAGATTACAAATGATCATATCTAAATAAGAGTACACTAATATTGTACAATAGAAAATGTACAGCTCCCTTAGATCCATGATCATATCCTGTCATCTTATCTAGGATTCAGCCATAGGTCAACCATCTCACAATAACCCGACATTTCAAAACATCTGCTCTACCATTGAGGGACATTTCAACACAACTTCTAGGATCCAAGACCACTGAAAGTCTTGAAACATCATTCCATGGATCACACCTGGATACACACTGATTAGATTCAGACAATACCACACACACAAAACGTGTATCCTTAAACACCCAGCCCAAACACATGATGTCATTATATTCATGAGAATCTACCCACACTCTGACAACATTAGCAACAACATACACACTGTTCAACCATGCTAGGCACCCAAACATTACTACCCATCAAATCCAGTCTTCAAAAACAAGCACGCTAGTTTATTCAATCACAAAATAAGTTGTAAACAAAGCTCCACACCAAAAGTCATTGGAAAACATGAGCCAACCTCTCTCACATAGGTTACCCTAGAATAGAATAGACATAAACCTATAAGGGTTGGAGTCAAGACTAAGGGTCTCTAGGTCTTTCACCTAGACCTACAGGAAAAGCCTCATAACTAGGTCACAAGGTCTAACCACCTAGCCCAAAATATCAAAACATCTGAAAATCATTTAAAATCACAATGACCAAAGAGGGTAAAAGTTGAAAAATATGGCCTGCGAGGGCCCTGATCCTCTCTGAGAATCCTTAGAAGAAACTGCTATCTGGAGGTTACAACCCAAGTAGAAGATAAACTTAAGTGACACTCATCAAGTATCCATATATGAAAATACCCCATGAGGTTCCAATTCCTAAGAAATGTCATGTTTTCTATTTTCATTGTACTCTGTGATCTAACTAAATAACTATAGTGCTGAGAAACAACACCCAATAAGTGGTTAAATAGAAAGAGATCATGTTCTATATTAACCAACCAAGGTCACATCTCAAGTGGTGCAAGAGTAATGAGTCATCATCCTCAAAAAATTCCTCAAATTAGATAAACATAACATAAAATTAGAGTAAAATAATTTGTAAATATACCCAAAGGTATTAGTCGTCAGAAAAAAAGACACACTGGTATGCATATATGTTTTGAATCCTATGTGCATAGTATGATGCATGAGAGGCCTCTTTCCTTTGACGAACAACAGTCAAAATCCATCTCCGGCCTCTTAACAATGGAGAAGAGCCATAGATCCATAGAAAATAAAATCAACAACACACCAAATGTGTGTTTATAAAGGATAAAATCATATACAACTATAACAAAACGATATCAGAACACCATACCCATATCTTGGAAACCAAAACATCAAAACCGGAACAATTTTTCTCGGCACACCAGTCTGATATCAATCATTGGTTTTGACACATTCCTAACACTTATGTATACCATATCCCCAAAAGTAAGTACTAGGAAATGAAAATCCTCTAATACAACTTTTTAACGTCCTGACCTGGAAGCAACTAAACTGGGACTCCAACCTGGTTCACCACAAGACCTCAAGCACACCTCTCTATATGCTTGAGGATTCTGACTAGTGTCGAGGTACAAGGGTGTGATAGTGGGGAAATAATCACCTTATACCATAGTAAGAAAATAGTTGAAATTATCATGTATCATACACAAAATAATGTAACAATAGTGCAGAAGCAATAAACAACTGAAATAGAACATGTTGTTATAGTAAAATGTTACAAAACAATGAACAATTATGAAATAAAATACAACACCAGTCACCCACTGGTCGACCATATAGATTCAAGTAAAAAAGACATTAATAGTAAATGTATTGATCTCTACTACTAAATCCAAGTCAACGCATGTACCTAATCTTCAGACACTGTCAAACTACACCAGCATGATTAGAAGAATCACTCGAGGAGCTCCGCTCGATCACACAACACTGAGCCTATCCCAATCCACCATGCAACTGGTTCTCAACCCTGAAAAGAAGACCTAAGGTCTACACGTACATAGAGGTGCACATGTAGGGGTGAGAAATAATCATAGAAGGCCACACCACCAATCAACCTATAACTATGTTTCTAAAAGAGTATCCAACAACAATGAGCTCTGTCTAGCTAGAACACAACAAAATGAAGTAAACCAAACATGTAACCATAGTCAAACATAGGGTCTGTATTCCCTATCAAATGGAAAGTGCCACCATGGATATCCATATTTATATACATACACATGTATAGTCCCATAACTATATATATATATATATATATATATATGAATATTATTTGGTATGTGTATCATACATCAAGAAATCACAACGGTCGATCCATGGGACCACAAGCCCAATCTCCTATATATCCTATGCAAGTGAATTGAGCTGTATGCCATCCCAAGAAATCATTGTATCATTAAGTGGATATTTCAGTACTTAATCCCATAGTCATGTTTCTTCTTCTTACAATGAAAGAATTATATCTCTGAGAAAACAACATCACCATAGTGGGATGCTCATCCTACAAATGGGATCAAACATATTCGCCTCCAATCAAAAACTAGGAAACCGCATACCGATGGTCAATCCTACAAAAAAGAACACTTTATATAGACATTCAATCCTATAAAAGGACACTGATCAGAAAAACACAGAGCATAATTCCATGAATCCAAATGAGACGCAGAAAACCTTGTCGGTAGGCATTGAAAAAACCTCACCCTCAGGCATAGCACAACCTCACCAGCATGCATATCTCGACCTTTCCCATAGGCATATCTGATCCTTTCCCATAGTCATATCTGATCCTTTCCCACAGGAATATATGCTATTTTTTCATAGGCACATCTGATCCTTTCCCATAGGCATGACATTCCACCCATGAGTCCGTCCCAGGCATTCTAACCACGGGAATCCAGGTATCGCTCACAGTGTAAAAGTAAACATATAAGGCTCAACATCCAAATTCCAAGAAGAACATCTAGATATCCCAATATATATATATATATATCACAATATAAATATATAAATAAATATATATATCCATGATTAATATCCAAACCCCAAATAATTACTATGGGTACTAGTAAAATATCATAAATAACTTGGCTCGGAAGACGGATCCCATGACAACAAATTTGGGCATCCCAACAAATAAGAAACATGCCTCATGTTAGGTTTAATAGCCACCAGCTAGGAATAAACTCTAGGAAATACTTCTGCATCAGCCAAACCGTGTCAGATACAGACAAATGAGTTAGGGTGGCACGAACTTCCAACCAAAAACTATATCCACAACCCCACATGCATGAATGTTTATTGCATGTTGTATGTGACACCCAATCACCATCACTAACTAAATCCAACATAACCTCTTAGGGTTGGTCAAACCACGGGCACCCACTGGGTCCCTCAAGTCAAACATTGAGGAGGAATCCTACATGGGATTCTCGAGGTAAAAACGAGAAAAGGAATCCTACACCGGATCCTTAGGGAAGAGTACTAAAGGAATACTACATGAGATCATAAAATTAAGAACAAAAGATGAATCCTATTACAAGGATATTCTCAAAGGAAACTGAGAGAGAGATCCTATAAGGGACTCCCTAGGTCATCACATAATCAAAGGAATCCCTCAAAGGATCCTTAGAATCATCCAGTCTCACAGCCTCATAGGTCATAAGGGCACATCTCACTAGGGGAACGTCCTCAAAAGAATAGGTCATAGGATATTTCTCACAGATCAACTCAAATCAAAGTTCTCAACTAGTTCGGTCCGGACTCCCATCCTATCATCCATGCAATGTCTCACACTAATGTGACAATTGAACTCAATAAATGGACGAAGAACCTCCCCATTAAGATAACACCCCCCCCCAAATCATTTATATGACCTCTAAATTTCAACATGATTCCACCATTGCAATCAATTTAGAAATACGATCATAATGGACTACTCACATGCCCAATTTTGACTTCTAGGGTACAAAAAAACCCCAAACTACTATGCTGAAAAAAGTACATGGCATGTACTTCACAGTACACGGCATGTACTATTACCCAAATCATGGGTTGTGTACATATACATGGCAAGAAGACATGGGGTCTTCATTTATAATAGTACATTTCATGTACATTAAATTACATGATGTGTACTTCAAAGTACACGGTGTGTATTGTTTAAAAACAAAAAACCCATGTTCATTTCCACACGGTCGGAAACACAACCATGTGTCATCGCATGGAATGTACATTGAATACATAGAGTGTAATTAGGAAAACATATTCTACCCTAAACGGGAAGAACACATTGTGTGTTACCCTATAACACATGCCCTGTAACCTGGGTTTCTTAATGGGAAAACACTCGGATCACCCAAAATACTCGTTTTCGCCATCGAAACAACAGATCTATACTTAAGAGGAAAAAATAAATCATAAAAAGGAATTATAAACTAATAAAAAACTTTATTAAAACAGATATATGTTGAAAACCAAAATATTCTTACCTTCTGGTGGAAACCGTCGAATCTTTTGTTGATTTCAACATCCACGGATGTCATACGCTGACTCAACATGTTGAGGGCTTCACAACGGTAACACTCTTCAATTAATTATCTCCCTCTTTATCAATATCCATTTTATCCCATAGGCCATGGACCTGGAGGATCACATAGGAGGCATGTCCAAGGAGGATGAAATAAGAAGAACGAAATGAAAAGTAGAAAAGGAAAAAAAAGAAAAAAGATATTAAGCCATCCCCAGCACTCGACTTGAGTTTAGGCCCTACCTTGTCTAAGATCCCCATTCTAGACTCAATGGCACAGATATAATATAAATATGTTTTTCTATTTAAATTTTATATGTGAATGAACTTGCGTTATCAAATTAATGTTTAATTTGATAAAATTATGTGTTAAAAATTCCGCTAAAATTTGAATTGCTCAGATTTCAACCAAACTTGTGTCTTAGGGTAAACACTCCATTCTAGGTACAACAGAGTTGTCATAAATGTTATCTGAGATCAAATAGTAGCTTAAAAATACAATTTTACCCCTCACGAGCACCCAACATTAAAAATTCACATTTTTTCTCAAAATTATAGTCTGAAAAAACACAGTTACTTACGCAAATAAAGTTGTCGTATTCCCAAAAAATGAAAAGCATGAAGGAATGTGATATATAATAACTACATAAGAATAAATTATAAATAAATATTATATATATCATATATATATATATTGATGTTACCTCATTATTCCCAAACATTAGATGTGAAAATGGATGAACATGTGGAATTGGTTCATGAGGCCGTAGTCCACTTTACACATGAACGATGATTTTGTATCCAATTTTATGGAATTTTGTGTGATTTTTGGATGTAAAAATAGAATAAAAGATATCAGTATATTTAGGATACATAGGATATTATATACTCAAATGATAAGAAATTTATTTTGGGTGTATTAAGGGATAAGAAAATTTTCTTGTTGAGTGGTGTTACCTCTTCTTTGGGTAACTACATTTGGTTTTCACAAAAGGCCTTCCTTGGTTGCATATCTACCTATATGGAATGATTATAAGAATAAAGGTGTTATACTGGGAAGATATTTTGGAATTAATTTTCCAATACAAAGGGAATAAGAGGTGTGAATTTGTTTTTGTGGGGGAGTGAGTACCCTTTTATTGTGGAGGAGGAGTGTCTTCATAGTAAATATAAAAAGGAAAAGACTATTGGGAGGTATCATTTATATCATGTGCCTTCAATAATGGCCAATAATACATATAATTCAATATATGGTCAATATATGGCTAGAAAATGGATTTTGGACTTTTATCTAGGTTATTTGGCCCCATAAATTAATTTTTAACCACTAAGTAATCTTTTTTTACCTTAATAATTGTAATTACTTTTAATTACATTAACCAATTTTTTTTGGAAAAAAACTCTGTCGAAATTATAAAACATTATAAATTATCCTTATAAAAAATATGGAATCAATTTTTTAAAATTATAATCACATAATTGGTAGAAATTAATTTAAAATTAATTCAGTAGATAGGCTATGACAATGAGTTTCTCAAATGAAAATGTTTAAAAGTATGAAATGTATTTATATTAAATTTAGTCATCAAATTGGTTCCAACTTCATAGATTTTATTAATTAATTTATATTTGATAAAATTATATTTTAAAACCAAATTAAAAAATTAATTTAACTATATAAATATTTTATATGAAGAAGGGATTTTAAATTAAAATTCAGTATTTTTCACTATTCATTAAAAAGTGGTGTTTCAAAAAAATCCCACAAATTCACTACAATATAATTTTGATATTATGACTTCAAAAATATGGATTATTTTAGGTAAATTAATTTTTAAAAGAGTCCAAAATTAATTTAATTATTGATCATATAAGGGCATAAAGTATGTTCTTTTATGCATATACTATTTTATAACATATAAAGACTTTTCGAATAATTATTATTTTTATTATGAATTTTTATTTATTTATATATAAATATTTAAAAAGAAGTTATTTCTCTACATATTACTATGTTTTATTGATATGTTATAACTCTATTGTTTTTATAATAATAATAATAAAATGATATTTATAAAAGATCAATGTTGCGTGGAACACAAGATAATCTGGTGTTGCGTGTAGAGGAAGAATAAAATTGTGTATTATATGACAAAAGAAGAAAATAAATTTAATTTATTCATGAAAATGTACATAAAAATGTTTTTTTACACCCTGACACTGAATTATGAATTATATTAAATTTCATAAATAAATTTGATTCCTCTTTGAGTTTTCTGTTAAACCAGTTTCAAATTATATAACATTTGGGGGTTTATAATATAGATGTGTGGTTTTAACATGGTAAGTAGAAACTGTGAATAGTATGTTTTCAAAAGTCCCTAATTATAATATTGATTAATCTCAGGACTAGTTCTTGCTTTGGAATACTATACATCTTCCCCTAAGAGGTGTATGGGGCCTCTAGTAGATGGGGACGATTGGCTAACGGTTACAAAGACCATGCAGCCAAACTATGTGTGGTTTCTAGGATGAAAAAAAATAAATTGGTAAGATAATAATAATAATAAATGTGTTGTTTCTTTTTTTTGGTATAATTATTATTATTTATAATTTTATCACTATTATTATTATCTTTTAATCCATCAAAGTGGGTTCCTCTAATGCACTCCCTCACCCATCCACTCTTTCACTCAACTGGACACTCGAAGGGGTTTCCATTATATACAACTACTACCTCTCCCTCCCTCATTGGAAATATTTCCTCTCTTTAATCATGGTTTATCCATATTAGGTATTTTTTTCATTAATCTTCATCTTCTTCTTCCTTTTTCCCTTGGATTATCTTATCCCCTTGTGGTGCATGTGTTCTAGGGTAATATATAAACTGATATTGGATGTTTCTTTTGTGGTCACCTAATATCTAGGGTATTTTGGCCTCGTTGAGATGGGTTATATAATTGTTCTTCAAAGTAAGTGGGTTATGTATTAGTTTTGGGTTGTGTTTACTCACTCTTAATTCTTTTCCCCAATTATAATTAAGGATTCTGTAATTTTTGAGTTCTTTGTATTTTTATAGTGCATTTTGGACCACTATTTGTTAATGAAACATACATCCATATGCATGGTTAAGATATATATATATATTCCCTCTTTGAACATATTCCCTTATTTAGAGTTTAATAATTAAAATAAATCTTGGGGTATTTTTATATATGTGCATGTGTGTGTAATCATAAAATGAGGGCTTCTTTGCTTCGGTGGTCCTTTTTGAGAGGATTTAAGATTCCACCATCAAAAGTCGTGTGTTTCAAGGTTGGTAACCCTTTATACAGATCATTAAATTGATTATTACAATTTCTTATGTCTTTTTTTGGGTGGTTTTTTAATATTAAAAATATAGAAAATTGTATAAAAATATAGTGGTAAATGTAATTGGATTATTACGTTAATCTAAAAAAACTTTGTAGGTTTCACTGTGGTTTTTTCTTATTAATACAAGATTATAGGATATTTTTGAATCATCACTAATCTCATAGTCTTGTTTGGGTTTTCAAATGATTTATAATATTTAATTTCTAAATTTTCAAAGATGTTTTGGCCTTTATAATGGTTTTCCATTAAATTTTAATTACATTTTTTATTTTCCAAAAAGCTCCAAAATTGTTTTCAAATGGAAAAAGATTGTTTTAAAATTATGTAACTCCGTCTGTAAATTTGAATAATTTATTTTAAATAGATAACCTCTATTGGAACTCTCTATTCTAGGGAAAATTCACAGGGATCTTTTCGGGTGGTGGGACTTAACATGTATGGTGGATTTTCATGATTAAGATGTTATGTTCATGCGTACTTCCTCACCTACAATAATTTATATAGAAATGGTACCATAGGATTCATAGTTTGATCCAAGAGATGATTTATATTTATTCCTAATTATATGGGCTAAATCCACATGGTAGGAAATGGTCGTGGGAGTAGTTCCAATGGTGAGTATAGTTGGATAATCCATGTTGGATATTAACAATGGATCCATCGATAGGCTGGCATATATATTCTAAATAGAGTAATTCTTGGTTCTCTTCACATTGTTACTATTTATATATAATGATAATTGTTACACTTGTATTTTAATTTACCTCATTTTATAATTTTCTTATAAAATAATTTTAGTAGTTACACTTCTTCTATAAACTATTACATTAGAAATTGTGACAATTTTTTCAATGTTTCTCACTGAAATGTATCATCTCTACATGGTCATTCTTATAAAGGGATTTTAGATAGTATTAATATTTAGATACTATTTTTGTAAAAATAAATTAAATGTTTATTAAAATTATTTTTTTATTATTTTCTTTTGAAATTGAAGAAAAACATTATTTAAAATATATTTATTCAAATCTATATTGACATGTTTTTGTTTTAAAGTTAAGGATTATGGTGTTGTTATTATTATTTTCATGTCTAATAATAATGTTTCTGATCTCGCCTACATTTCCTTCTTTAGTTTCATGTTCATATAATTTGGGATTTCTCATTGAGTGAGTGTTGTTCCGTGATTGGTGGTGACACCAAAGTTCACTTGGATGTATATTTACCTCTTTAGTTTATTTATTTTCCCACAACCAGTTTTTTATTTAGTTTTTTTTATTTTTCTTGTAATTTATGATCTAAACAATACCAATCATGGAATTTTTGGTTCCCTAAACTATTTTTTAGTCTAGAAGGATCAAGAACTCCTCTATGTCCTTATTATGAGTTGGATCAGGTCTACAGTTTTAGGTTGACGTGGGATGATTTGGGACAAAATGGTATCAGAGGAAGATAAAACCTGTTATTTGGGGACGTTTGATTGTGAAGATCTAATATTCTGTGCATTCAAGGTCATTTTCGGGATGGTTCTTGATCACCATCTTTTAGGAAGGATCCTTGAATTTCAAGTTTGGTTCGAGAAGGTTTTGGTTCAAAATCTGAGCTTCTATCTTATGTTTTTTCAAGGATTTTTGTTTTTTTTGATAGCTTAGGGTTGGTTTGGAGATTTGGTGGTTATTTTGGTAAACTCCAATAGTTTGTTTTTAGGATTTTGGAGGTAATTTGATGTTGCATCC
This sequence comes from Viscum album, assembly GCA_963277665.1. Taxonomy (NCBI): domain Eukaryota; kingdom Viridiplantae; phylum Streptophyta; class Magnoliopsida; order Santalales; family Viscaceae; genus Viscum; species Viscum album. The sequence continues at coordinate 1,571,123,825 of OY728120.1, forward strand.
TTACAGTGCACGGTCAGGACAACCATTTACAGCTCATACAACCACATATGTTGACTTCTAGTGTACTCACATGATTAGAACATGGTCTTCCAAACCATGAAACTAGGTTTTTTGTATAATATTAAGTTTTATATTATTGTTTTATTTGTTATTTGTGGTATTTGGTTGCATTTATTTTTTTGGTAGTGGTTTGAATTGGTTTAGGGGTATTTCCCTTCGGCATTAAAATTTTATGTTATTTACTTAAAATGAATTTCCAAAATTAAAACCATGGAATCATTAAATATAGAATGGGTTATTTTGAAAATTGAAGTCTTTTTTCAGAATTATTTAGGAATTTTTTAAAGGTTTTAAAAAAATCATTTTAAATGGATTTGGAATAAATTTTGGGATTTGGGATAATGTTTTGTGAAATTTGAAATAGAAGTTTCATAGGAATTTGGTAAGGTGATTCCTTAATGATAAGAGGTGGGATTGACAAATTGTTTGGGTTTTGAAGTATGGGATGGATGTTTTGTTTTAGTAATGAAAATATCTTTTCTTGAACCATTGTATCCCTACAAATTCTAACACACACATATATATATGGATGTATTTATGTGGTAAATTTATGTTAGGTGGTATGTGTGGATGGATGTTTGAGCTATCTCATGTATGTATATATGTGAGGATTCATAAATTACCAGTGGTTGTTTTTAATCGTTATTATGAATTTTTAAAATTGGTTTCAAATATATATATTTTAATTTTTTGAAATGAGAGTTAGTAGATTTTTTGTGTTTTCTTTTTAAATTTGGAGTATTTTTTGTGAAAACTTGTATTGTATTGTTGAAAATGTGATTAAAATGGTATTTTGAGTATGGATTTGTTATTTTTGATTTATGTGTGGAATTTGTTTTAGTGATTTGCTTTGATGTGGTTATGTGATTCTGGTTTTTGGATTATCCCCCGAAGAGTCTCAGTAATGTTTAGATGGTTGGTTTTAGAAGTTCCTTCCTCGGTTGACTCTGTAATAGTCTATTTTGGGAATTCGTACTGGTATTATTTTATTTGTTTGACCTCATATAAAATTAGTTGGTTTGATAATTTTAGGAAATTATAAACAAGTTTCTCTCTAGGTATTCTCATGGATGACTTTATTGGAACTCTTAATCAAGTGATGAAACTAAAACCACTCTAATAATTGGAACCCACCTAGGTCTTCTTGGGTTCTCATCCACCCTTATCTGCTAAATGGATAAGGCACCCCCCCCCCCTCATAACCCTAAATAATGCATAATGAAAAGATCTTTTGTTTGGGTTGACTGCTTGGGTCACCTGAAGTGGTTCTGTTAGTGGAGCTACTAAAAGAGGATGTTTAGGTTGGATATATTAATATTCAAATTTAACTGAACAAGATGCTTCAAGATATCAGGTCTCCATCCATATTCCTCATAGTGAATATCTTCCCACATTAATGGAGTTTCCCAGAGTGGTGGAATTTGAACCGAATTGTTGACTCTATCAGTAGAGTGGAAACTATTTATGTTTCTCCTTGATGTCGCCTTCTATTTGTGAAACTTCTTCTTGGGAGATCTTGTAGGCCCCATTTTCTTGGGATTTATAAGGTTTTTTATTCTGGATGTGAACTCTTGAATTGTTAGTGTTCTGTTGGAGTTGTGTTGGTTTTATGTGTTGTCGGTTTACATATTCTCTATTAGGGGGAATTATGAATTGGTTTTGTGCCAATTTTGGTTATCCTCGGTGGTTTTGTATAATGTTGTATAAGAGTCCATTGATTGTTTCTCATAGTACAACCTTCATTCTAGTTACTTCATTAATGGTTGGGAGACACACTACGGTTCTTGTTGATATATTCTCTTAAGTTGTTCAGGTGTGACTCATGAATTAAGTCATCACACTAATGATAGGACTACCATAGGATGAAAACTTGGAAAACTTTTCATTTAAGGTGTTAATGAGGGGAAAATCCTTGTCATAACCTCACCCAACCTCGACTTTATTAGATGTCGGTTAAAGTGGGAAATTGGTCTTGTATAGAATTATTGTGGAGTTCCCAAAAAACATTGATGAATTATTTTGATGATTTCTGTTTAATGGGTATGGTTATTCCATGATTTGATTTTGCATTTGAATGTTTGAGGCCATACATTTGGTACTTTATGGATGGTTTAGTTTCTCCAGAATTTCTTTTTTCCATTCCAGTGTAGGATAGTTTCTTTAAATATGGTATATTTAGTTGATTTTGGGATTGGAGTTTCACAAAAAGGGTGAGTATAAGCTCTTCATTTTTGGGTTTTGGAAACATCATCTCTTGTGTCAAATTAGTTTTTTCTATTTTTGTGACCAACTAAATATTTTTAACCTTCTGGGGGGCAGAAATGTTTCATGGTGGCGATAATTGTCACACCCTAAACCTGAATTATGAATTATATTTAATTACATAATTATAATTTCTTCATTTTAATTTTCAATTCAAAGTAGTTTTAAATTTTAAAAATTTTGGGGGTTTCCAACATAGCTGCATGGTAGGAGCATAATTATTAGAAACTATGTGATAAATATTCTAGGGCGTGTGTTTTTTTTATAGAGATGAATCATATGTACAATGCACAATTTGGAAAACCATGTGGCTTCCTATGTGAGGTCTACATGGACTCTATTATAAGTGCAAGGTTGGCGCACATTTTGACCACTAATTAAGACAAACCATGCTTGATTTCTTGGTTAAAAATAAAACATTAAATAATAATAATGTTATTGTTATTATTATAATTATTATTATTATAATTATAATTATTATGATTTTTATTATGAATATGATTATTATGATTATGATTATTATTATAATTCAACCCCTCAGTGGGGGTTCCACTCTTGCACTCCCTCGGCCCTCCCCTCTATCATTCACCTAGTTTTTCTAAGGGGCTCCCTCATGAACCACTTCTGCCTCTCCCTCCCTCCTATGGTAGATTTACTCTCTCAAATAATGGTGTGAAAATCTAAGGTAAGGATTTCCCCTCTTTATTCATTTTATTATTTCTTTTTCATTGTTTTCTATTTTCCTACTTTTTATGTGAACAACCTAGGGTAATACTTAACCTAATTTTGGTGGTTTTTTGTGGCCTCCAGATGTTAAGGGTATTTGGGCCTTGTTGAGGTCAATTTTATCAATGATCATCAAAGGCTGTGGGTTTTCCATGATTTTTTAGTAGGTTTTACTCTGTTTAAATTCTTTGGCCCAATTTTAATTTTGGATTCTATAATTTTTTAGGTTCTTTATTTTTTATATGGATTTTTGGATAACAATTCATTGAAGAGTCAGGCACACAAATTATGGATAATTCACACACACACACACAGAGAGATTCTATATTTTTTACATATTCAACCATTGTGGGGAGAATATATTAAATGAATCTTAGTGTATTTGTATATATATACATATTATTTAAAGTGAAAAGGAAGGTTTCTTTGCTTCTATAGCCCTTTTCAGGTTGATTCTCATTACCATCATCAAATGTAGTGTGTCTTAAGTTAGGTCACCATATATATGAGTAAATAAATTTAAAATTATAATTTGTTTGGGTTTTATTGTGGCTTATAAATATATTATACTTCTTTTAAAATTTAGAAAAATATTATTTGGAATGAAATTGGTTTATTACATGATCCTCAACACTTTAATCATGTTCCTCTATAAGTTTTTCTTATCAAAACAAGTTTTATATCAAATTTTAAAATTATAGTAATCTCTAGTTCTTATTTGGTTTTCCAAATGATTTATATCATTTCATTTTGATATAGCCATATACATTTAGGCCTTTCTCTAATATTTCCAAAAAAGTTTAATTACATGTTTTATTTTCTAAAGAGATACAAAATGGTTTATAAATGATAAAATATTAATTTCAAATTATAAGGCCCAGTTGGTAGCATTGAATGCTTTCTTGAAAAGATGGAACCTCTATGTATACTATTTATTCTATGTAGAATTATCATGGGTGGTTTTGGGATGTGGGCCATAGAAGGTGTGGTGGATTTTCATTAATAAGAAGTTGTGTAAAATTATAACGACCCATACTTTACATACATTGTTAATACTTCAAAATTGAAGCACACTTATTACAAAATATGACAAAACCACAAAGGACCGTATAGGTATAGTGTCTTTAGAAACTGGGAAACATAAACAACTGGTTCATAAATCTTCTACAGTGTCTCCCATTTATTTCATCATATCTGGGGTCCCATTTAGCATATTCTACTTAATATCCATCTTCCTGGCCTGGGGAAAAGAAAACATAAAAGGGTGAGCTCAAATGCTCAGCAAGGGAAAATAAAGGAAATAAAAATCATATCATATCTTTTTTAAAATCAAAACCTGCAAAAGAGATCATAATATCATAACATGGAATAAATCATAGAAGTGAAAATGAGATCCCCATAATCATAATGTAAAACTTGAAACTTTTTGGCATGCACACATAATCATGGAAAATCATTTCTTGTTAGTCATGACTCATTTCCAAGAATATCTTAGTGGACAAAGTCCCTTTTTGAACCGAGTTCAATCCTCGTTTCAGTCCTGTATCACTGAACCGAAATAACCTTCTGTTCCAGCCATGTCTATCTCATGAGATATAAAATCTTTACCCAATGCATTGGAGGGAGATATAGGTCCCACCCATCTTATAATGAATCCTTTCTTATGTGTGCACATAATCATAAATCATACATCATCGCATAACCCATGTAATAAAAATGGGATTCTTAAACAACATGACATCATAAAACAATTCATATAAGATAAAGGAATTCATAAAAATGTTTCCATCAAAACATAATCAAATCCATGTAATAATAGGGATAAAAACAGAACCCTTTTATTATCTTAGATGGAAAATAATTTTGATAAAATACTTGAACTTCATTCTTGAGGAAAATATCCTTTCTACTTCAAAAACATTTTTCCTTTCATAACATGTCATAAAACTTTAAAATAAAAGAAGTTGATTAAAAAAAAACTTGAAAACTTGTAAAGTAAGCTTCTTGGAAATAATGTTTTAAAAATCCATTCATGCTGTATAAGTTAAAAAAAACATTCTTCGTACTTTTGTCGGAAAAGTCAAAAAGTACCTCGTACGAAAAACGACAAAAGATTCCTTTCATACATATTACTAAAAACTCACCGAAGGGTAAAAATGGATTTAAAAAATTGTAGGTGGATGGAAATAATATTACATATTGATGAAACATGGATGTGGATGATAAAATACACCCCAGTAAATACTTACGAATAAATAATCTCGGATAAAAATGAGATTGTGATATTTCCCTTACCTTAGGTCTGATTTGCTTTGTACGTGTCCGAAGCTCCTGTATAATGGTTTAAATAATGTTATTGACTTATTCCAAAATCATACATATTGATATGATATCATATATGGTCATATTCTTAGCTTCTTGTTAGTAATATTTCATTGTTACCTGTTACTCGGGTCTTTATTGCCTTTTCTTCTTATGAGTGTTTTGCCGAATACATTCTTATTCTTCTTTTAAGGTTATAGATTCCTTATATCCAGAATGGTATTAGTGTAACATATATCATATTTATTCATTCAATTCATTTATATAATTACTATGTAATGATGATCATGTAGAACGAGTCGCATCACATCGTGGAGACGGTATTCCGTACGTACGCACGAGTGATGATATCGTTCCTATGATCGTGGAACTGTATTGGAGTATATATATATTATTTCAGTAACAATATTACTTTATAATAATCATAAATAAATACTCATTACACCATTATACCCATCCTTGTAAAGTGATGGTGGAAAAATAGATTACACCACGGCGTGGAGACGGTATTCCGTACGTACGCACGCGCGGTGATTTCATTTTTTCGTAGGATGGATAGAAGGTGAATTAGGGTTGTTTCATATTTATAATAACATATCAGTATGTAAGTAATACTGATGTTATTACTTTATCATGAAACAACTAAAGGAGAAGAAGTTGAAGAAGAAAGAAATTGAAAAGATCTGTAATGGATATTACCTCTTCTTTGGAACGCTTCTTTGAATCCTCCACTTAGGGAACTAAGATTGGTCTTTGAAGAAGACCAGGACCTCTATGATTATTATAGGGAAGTGGAGAGGAGAAAATGGCAGGGGTTGGCTGATCTTGAGTGCTCAAATTGGTGTGAGGAGGAGGGGGAGGATGTGCCCTTTTATAAGGGAGGAGAGGGGCACCTTAGGAATATCTCAAAATATTATTTTATATTAAAGTCAAAATCGGTTTATAATGGTTCCAAAGGGTCTTATTTCGAAGCTAATGTGGGGAAGGGTCGAAATCCTATCAACCAATAGGATTTAGAAAAGTTTAGGCTATTATTAAAACCTTATCAATTAGATTTAACTCTAAGTTAAATAATTTAACTTTTACCATGTCTTTTTGTTTTCTTTCACTATATGGTTAATAAACTTACTATAACATGCCAAACGAACCCCAAATTGTTTATTATTAATATATATATCCTTATCTAAGTCATTTGGCCGAACCTTAGATTTTTAGGAATAAAATAACAATTAATAATATAATATTTGTTTTAAAAACTATTTTGTGTCAATTTTGACACAATTTGATATATGATTTTTGTGAAAGTCATAACAGAATTATATGTTCGAAACAAGTTGATTAAATCAACACTAATATATCATAGGAACCTAGAAAATTAGTGGAATTCATAAAAAGTCTTAAATTACATTTATTTTGGTATTTATATTATCAATTATGTCAATATTTCATTAATAAGATAATTACTGCATCATCTTTGTGTCATAAATAAATTATATTATTTGATGTCTAAAAATTACAAATAAAATACCATCATGTAGGAAATCTTTTTATCTTTCTAATGAATATTTAAAATCGAATTTATCTTATGTATAACCCCATATTAAAAATGATTTACTTATTAAACATTGATTTTAACTATTTTAACCCTTCTTTAAATAAATTAATAATAAATGTCCTAATCTAATCCAAGTGGGCCTAAATGGTCATATTTTATTCCTAAGTTTGTTTTTGGTCGAATTACACTTGTCCAATAGAGTTAGGACATGTGTTAGGGTAATATTAATATCATTTTTACCCTTAGTTACCCTATTTACTATTAACCGCGGTAAAAATAGTAAAAAGTTACTATTCACCAAAAAAATTATTTTTATCTCATTGAACCACATTTTACTTACTGATATCAACCGTGTCTGTCGGATTTTTGAAATTCTATTCACAGAAGCGGTAAAATTAAGTTTTATGCAAAATTCAGTTTTTAACCTACCACTTAGTGGTTTCACTATTCATCAAAAATTGAAAGTTTTCAGAAAAATACCAAAATTTCACCCTAGGCTAATTTCGATATTCTGAGTCCAAAAATGAAGTCCATTTTGAAAAATAAAATTTATAAAATTTCAAAAAGTGGTTATTACTATTCATAACGACTAGTTTTAATAGCATATTGTTGTTTAGTGAAACTCGATATTGCGTACGACGCAAGCTATCGAGGAAGGTCGTGATTGCGTGTAAAGCAAGCCAAGCAAGTGTTGTGTAGAAAAAGATTCCTTTGATGATTTATATAACATAAAAGTCTCGGGTGTTACATTCTACCCCCCTTAAAAAGAATTTCGCCCTCGAAATTCGTCACTTTGTAACAAACAGATGAGGATACTTCTCCCTCATCATATCCTCAAGCTCCCATGTAGCTTCTTCAAGTTGGGGGTTCCTCCATAAAACTTTCACCAATCGAGTGGTCTTGTTTCGTAGGACTTTTTCACTACGATCCAGAATCTCTATCGGCTGTTCTTCATAAGAAAGATCTTGCTCCAGCGGTACAACTTCTGAGCTGAGTACATGTGAAGGATCTGGTATGTACTTTCTCAGGAGAGATACATGGAACACATCGTGAACTTGAGAGAGATTCGGTGGAAGCGCCAATCGGTAAGCTACCTTCCCAACACGATCCAGTATTTCGAAAGGACCGATATATCTAGGGCTCAACTTCCCCTTCTTTCCAAATCTCATAACCCTCTTCCAGGGAGATATTCGTAAGAACACTTTATCACCCACTTCAAACTCTAGGTCATTTCTTCGGTTGTCGGCATAACTTTTCTGTCGACTCTGAGCTGCGCTTATGTGTTGTTTAATAGATCTGACCTTTTCTGCCATTTCATCAACGAGATCAGGTCCTAATAGATTTCTTTCCCCAACTTCATCCCAGCAAGTTGGAGTCCTGCATTTCTTTCCATAGAGAGCTTCATAAGGAGCCATCTGAATACTGGAGTGAAAGCTATTATTATAAGAAAATTCCACCAAAGGTAGGTGTTGATCCCAACCTCCTTTGAAATCAATAGAGCAAGCTCTCAACATATCTTCTTAGGGTTTGAATTGTTCTATCAGACTGACCGTCTGTCTGGGGATGATAAGCAGTGCTGAAACTCAACTCTGTATCCAGAGTATGCTGAAGACTTCGCCAGAACTTCGAGGTAAATCTCAGATCCAGATCAGATATAATAGAAAGTCGTACTCCATGAAATCTTACCACTTCCTTTACATATATCCAGGCAAGCTGGTCTAGAGAGAAATCCTCTCTAATAGGAATGAAGTGTGCAGACTTTGTAAGACGATCAACTATGACCCAGATAGCATTATTGCCTTTGGATGTTTTAGGAAGTCCTGTGACAAAGTCCATAGTGATGTTTTCCCATTTCCATTCGGGTATGGGTAATGGTTGTAACATCCCCTTAAACTTCTATCTCTCAGCTTTAACTTGTTGACAAACCAAGCATCGAGAGTCATATTCAGCAACATCTCTTTTCATTCCATCCCACCAGAAGTACTCTTTCAGGTCCCTATACATCTTCGTGCTTCCAGGATGAATAGAGAATGAAGAACTATGAGCCTCATCCAGCAGCTCCTTCTTTAATTCGGGGATGGAAGGAACACAAACCCGATTCCTGAACTTTATTATCCCATCACAATCAAGGTTGAATTCGGGAACATTTCTCACCTTCTTTTGTAACTCGACATCTTCTTTCTGTGCCTCTTTAATCTTCACATGTATAGATGGTTGAACATTCATTTGAGAAAGATAAGATTTTTCCCCTTCCATTATAATTCCAAGATCCATCCTTTGTAAATCCATAAATATTGGATCTTTTGTGATCCTCATCATGGATAAACTAGCATGGTCTTGTTGACTTAATGCATCTGCCACCTTGTTTGCTTTCCCAGGGTGGTAATGGATTGAGCAGTCATAATCCTTAATCAGCTCCAACCATCTTCTTTGACGCATATTCTGCTCCTTTTGTGTGAAAATATACTTTAAACTTTTATGATTAGTATAAATATCACACCTTTCACCATAAAGGTAATGCCTCCAAATATTTAATGAAAAGATTACCGCATCCAACTCCAAATCATGTGTTGGGTAATTTTGCTCATGGATTTTCAACTGTCGTGAGGCATAAGCTATCACCATATCATTTTTCATAAGAACACACCCCAATCCCTTCTTGGATGCATCACTGTAGATCACAAACCTTTCTCCACTACAAGGCAGTGTGAGCACAGGTGCACTGGATAACCTTCTTTTCAACTCCTTGAAATTCTCTTCACATTCCTCTGTCCAGACAAACTTAACTCCTTTCCGAGTCAACTTGGTGAGTGGATTAGATAATCGTGAAAAATCTTTTAAAAAACATCGATAATATCCAGCCAAACCATGAAAACATAGAATCTCAGTTACTGTTGTTGGTCTCGACCATCTTTCGATAACCTCTGTTTTTGCTGGATCCACAGATATCCCCTCTTTTGAGATTATGTTACCCAAAAATGCAACTTTTTGAAGCCAAAATTCACACTTGGTAAATTTGGCATAAAGCTTCTCCTTTATCAGGGTTTTCAATATAATTCTCAAGTGATCTTCATGCTCTTCCTTTCTCTTTGAATAGACAAGAATATTGTCTATAAAGACTACCACAAATTGATCAAGATAGTCTCTAAAGACTCTATTCATTAGATCCATGAAGATAGTAGGGGCATTAGTAAGACCAAATGTCATCACTATAAATTCATAGTGTCCATACCTTGTATGGAAAGCCGTCTTTGGTATATCCTCCCTTTTGACCCTTAATTGATGATACCCTGAACGAAGATCAATCTTGGAAAAGTATTGAGCTCCGCGTAGTTGGTCAAATAAGTCATCAATGCGTGGGAGATGATATTTGTTCTTGATAGTGATCTTGTTAAGTTCTCGATAATCAATGCAGAGTCTCATTGATCCATCTTTCTTCTTAACAAATAGAACAGGTGCTCCCCAAGGTGACGCACTAGGGTGTATGAATCCCTTATCAAGATTCTCTTGGAGTTGCTTCTTCAATTCCTGCACCTCAATTGGGGCCATTCTATAAGGTGTCTTTGAAATAGGTAAAGCACCCGGTACGAGTTCTATTGAAAACTCAACTTCACGATTTGGTGGAAGACCCGGTAATTCCTCCGGAAAGACATCATCAAACTCTCGTACAATGGGCATATTCTTAATCGTGAGTTTCTCACCAACCATTTGAGATAAATAACCTTCATTTAGTGGAATCAATACCCATAAGATGGAAGAATTTCCACTGGAAGGTTGTGTTCATCCTTGCATTGGTATACGATCGTAGATTGATCTGGAATATGAAATGTGACTTCCCTTCTTTGGCAATTGATATGAGCTCCATGTAGAGAAAGCCAATCCATGCCAAGAATCACATCAAATTCCACTAAAGGAAGGATCACAAGATTTGCAGGAAGCACTTTCCCACAAACTTCGATCGGAGAAGAATTATAAACTTTTGATGCGACTGTTGTGCCATTAGGTGTTGTCACAGCTAACTCAACATCTAATTGTTGAGGTAATACGGTGATACCCTTAGAAAATTCTTTAGAAATAAAAGAGTGGGTGGATCCAGAATCAAATAAAACATTTGCTACTTTAGAGTGGATGGTAAGTGTACCTTTCACCACTTCGTTATCGTACTCCACATCGCTGATAGAAATTGCATGTGACTTTCCTTTGTCTTTATCCTTAAGATTTTGTTGACGTCGACCATCATCATCAACCCTTGGATTTGGGAATTGATTGGCATAATGCCCCATCTCCGTGCACTTGAAACACTGAAGTGTAGTAGGTTCATTCTGTGTATCCCTTCCTTTGATTGCATCATTAGACATCTTCTTCCCATTATCGCGGCATTCAAATGCCCGATGACCTTCCTTTCCACATTTAAAACATATACTTGTACCTTTAAGACAACTCCCTCCATGTTTCTTTCCACAATTTGAGCATAAGGTAAAGTTCATCTTCTTTTCAGTGTGCTCTTTAGAGTTTCCTTTGAATTCCATCTTCCTCTTCTTATCAAACCCATGCGACTGATGGGTTACTCCAATCTCCATCTCGACTTTGAGAGCACATCGAACGATTTCCTCGTAGCTATTGAAGTCCCTTATGGCTAACGCCCTTCGAAGACTTGGTTTTAAGCCACTAAAGAATCGATCGATCTTACTCTCAGGTTGGATAATAATACCAGAAGCGTACCTTGAAAGTCTTGTAAAATTTGCTTCATAGGTACTAACAGATTCAGCATCCCTTTGCTTCAGTTCAAGGAACTCATTCTCCATCTTTGTTCGGAGAATACGAGGGAAGTACTTATTGAAAAATAAGTTCTTGAACTCGTCCCATTCCATAGATTCAATTTCATCCCTTTGCCTCATATTCTTAATAAGATTCCACCATTGATCAGCATCTCCTTCCAAACGGTACACTGCTAGGATGACTTTATCATGTTCAGAACATTGAAGAACTGAAAATATCTTTTCAGTAGTAATAATCCATTGTTCAGCAACTAATTGATCAGTAGACCCACTGAAAGAAGGTGGACGCTGCCTCATGAAGGATTCAACAGAATGTTGCTCCTTCATTTGCTCGTTTGGAAGTCCTGCATGATTCATAGCTTGAGAAAGTTGTGTGAGCATGGCTACAAGATTTTGCATTCTAGCTCCCATATCGTTTGGTTTCTCATGTGGACAATCATTGCATTGCCCATCGCATTCCACATTAACACGGTTCCTTCGGGTTCTAGCCATTGACTAAAACCAAGAAGAATAGTGTGAGCAACACTAATTATAATAGGAAAACCACATAATTCAAGAATAAAATTTTCATGCTTAAGGTCTTATCCTAGGTTATTCAAGGACATTTCTAAAACACTAAGATTGTGTTCTATGCTTAGACTTATCCTTAGGGTTCTTACTAAGGCTTTCACATCCTAGTTTCCAAAGGTTGACTATAACCTCCCTCTGATACCAACTATAACGACCCATACTTTACATACATTGTTAATACTTCAAAATTGAAGCACACTTATTACAACATATGACAAAACCACAAAGGACCGTATAGGTATAGTGTCTTTAGAAACTGGGAAACATAAACAACTGGTTCATAAATCTTCTATAGTGTCTCCCATTTATTTCATCATATCTAGGGTCCCATTTAGCATATTCTACTTAATATCCATCTTCCTGACCTGGGGAAAAGAAAACATAAAAGGGTTAGCTCAAATGCTCAGCAAGGGCAAATAAAGGAAATAAAAATCATATCATATCTTTTTGAAAATCAAAACCTGCAAAAGAGATCATAATATCTTAACATGGAATAAATCTTAGAAGTGAAAATGAGATCCCCATAATCATAACGTAAAACTTGAAACTTTGTGGAATGCACACATAATCATGGAAAATCATTTCTTGTTAGTCATGACTCATTGCCAAGACTATCTTAGTGGACAAAGTCCCTTTCTGAACCGAGTTCACTCCTCGTTTCAGTCCTGTATCACTGAACCAAAATAACCTTCCGTTCCAGCCATGTCTATCTCATGAGCTATAAAATATTTACCCAATGCATTGGAGGGAGATATAGGTCCCACCCATCTTATAATGAATCCTTTCTTATGTGTGCCACATAATCATAAATCATACATCATCGCATAACCCATGTAATAAAAATGGGATTCTTAAACAACATGACATCATAAAACAATTCATATAAGATAATGGAATTCCTAAAAATGTTTCCATCAAAACATAATCAAATCCATGTAATAATAGGGATAAAAACAGAACCCTTTTATTATCTTATATGGATAATAATTTTGATAAAATACTTGAACTTCATTCTTGAGGAAAATATCCTTTATACTTCAAAAACATTTTTCCTTTCATAACATGTCATAAAACTTTAAAATAAAAGAAGTTGACTAAAAATAAACATGAAAACTTGTAAAGGAAGCCTCTTGGAAATAATGTTTTAAAAATCCATTCATGCTGTATAAGTTAAAAAAACATTCTTCGTACTTTTGTCGGAAAAGTCAAAAAGTACCTCGTACGAAAAACGAAAAAAGATTCCTTTCATACATATGACTAAAAACTCACCGAAGGGTAAAAATGGATTTAAACAATTGTAGGTGGATGGAAATAATATTACATATTGATGAAACATGGATGTGGATGATAAAATACACCCCAGTAAATACTTACGAATAAACAATCTCGGATAAAAATGAGATTGTGATATTTCCCTTACCTTAGGTCCGATTTGCTTTGTACGTGTCCGAAGCTCCTGTATAATGGTTTAAATAATGTTATTGACTTATTCCAGAATCATACATATTGATATGATATCATATATGGTCATATCCTTAGCTTCTTGTTAGTAATATTTCATTGTTACCTGTTACCCGGGTCTTTATTGCCTTTTGTTCTTATGCGTGTTTTGCCGAATACATTCTTATTCTTCTTTTAAGGTTATAGATTCCTTATATACAGAATGGTATTAGTGTAACATATATCATATTTATTCATTCAATTCATTTATATAATTACTATGTAATGATGATTATGTAGAACGAGTCGCATCACATCGTGGAGACGGTATTCCGTACGTACGCACGAGTGATGATATCGTTCCTATGATCATGGAACTGTATTGGAGTATATATATATTATTTCAGTAACAATATTACTTCATAATAATCATAAATAGTTACTCATTACACCATTATACCCATCCTTGTAAAGTGATGGTGGAAAAATAGATTACACCACGGCGTGGAGACCGTATTCCGTACGTACGCACGCGCGGTGATTTCATTTTTCCGTAGGATGGATAGAAGGTGAATTAGGGTTGTTTCATATTTATAATAACATATCAGTATGTAAGTAATACTGATGTTATTACTTTATCATGAAACAACTAAAGGAGAAGAAGTTGAAGAAGAAAGAAATTGAAAAGATCGGTAATGGATATTACCTCTTCTTTGGAACGCTTCTTTGAATCCTCCACTTAGGGAACTAAGATTGGTCTTTGAAGAAGACCAGGACCTCTAGGATTATTCTAGGGAAGTGGAGAGGAGAAAATGGCAGGGGTTGGCCGAGCTTGAGTGCTCAAATTGGTGTGAGGAGGAGGGGGAGGAGGTGCCCTTTTATAAGGGAGGAGAGGGGCACCTTAGGAATATCTCAAAATATTATTTTATATTAAAGTCAAAATCGGTTTATAATGGTTCCAAAGGGTCTTATTTCGAAGCTAAAGTGGGGAAGGGTCGAAATCCTATCAACCAATAGGATTTAGAAAAGTTTAGGGTATTATTTTAACCTTATCAATTAGATTTAACTCTAAGTTAAATAATTTAACTTTTACCATGTCTTTTTGTTTTCTTTCACTATATGGTTAATACACTTACTATAACATGCCAAACGAACCCCAAATTGTTTATTATTAATATATATATCCTTATCTAAGTCATTTGGACGATCCTTAGGTTTTTAGGAATAAAATAACAATTAATAATATAATATTTGATTTAAAAACTATTTTGTGTCAATTTTGACACTATTTGATATATGATTTTTGTGAAAGTCATAACAGAATTATATGTTCGAACCAAGTTGATTAAATCCACACTAATATATCATAGTAACCTAGAAAATTAGTGGAATTCATAAAAAGTCTTAAATTACATTTATTTTGGTATTTATATTATCAATTATGTCAATATTTCATTAATAAGATAATTACTGCATCATCTTTGTGTCATAAATAAATTATATTATATGATGTCTAAAAATTACAAATAAAATACCATCATGTAGAAAATCTTTTTAGCTTTCTAATGAATATTTACAATCGAATTTATCTTATGTATAACCCCATATTAAAAATTCTTTACTTATTAAACTTTGATTTTAACTATTTTAACCCTTCTTTAAATAAATTAATAATAAATGTCCTAATCTAATCGAAGTAGGCCTAAATGGTCATATTTTATTCCTAAGTTTGTTTTTGGTCGAATTAAACTTGTCCAATAGAATTAGGACATGTGTTAGGGTAATATTAATATCATATTTACCCTTAGTTACCCTATTTACTATTAACCGCGGTAAAAATAGTAAAAAGTTACTATTCACCAAAAAAATTATTTTTATCACATTGAACCACATTTTACTTACTGATATCAACCGTGTCTGTCGGATTTTTGAAATTCCATTCACAGAAGCAGTAAAATTATGTTTTATGCAAAATTCATTTTTTAACCTACCACTTAGTGGTTTCACTATTCATCAAAAATTGAAAGTTTTCAGAAAATTACCAAAATTTCACCCTAGGCTAATTTCGATATTCTGAGTCCAAAAATGAAGTCCATTTTGAAAAATAAAATTTATAAAATTTCAAAAATTGGTTATTACTATTCATAACGGCTAGTTTTAATAGCATATTGTTGTTTAGTGAAACTAGGTATTGCGTACGACACAAGCTATCGAGGAAGGTCGGGATTGCGTGTAAAGCAAGCCAAGCAAGTGTTGTGTAGAAAAAGATTCCTTTGATGATTTATATAACATAAAAGTCTCGGGTGTTACATAAATATTACATCTTATCCTCCCATGTGTTGTATAGGCAGGGGATCATGTGTGTTATATTTGGAGTATAGAAACAGTTTCTATTGATTCTTAATTAGAAATATGATTTCCCTATGGCAGTGAAATGACATATGTGAAGTGAAACTGGTGATGCTAGTTTAGAACAACCTGGTTGGTTATTGACTATGGATTTCATTGGTAGACCGTCCGATGGATTTCGAATTGTGTACATCTAGGGTCTCCTGAAATGCTGTCATAGTATATCCAATGATAACAGTTCCACATCTATTATAAATTACATCATCTTATAATTTTTTTAAATTCATTTTAACTATTACACTTCATCTTGAAACTATTAATTTAGCATTTGTGATCTTTTTTCACTATATCTAATTAGAATTTATTTTTGCTATATGTTTCCCCTTATAATGGGATTTTTATAAAGTATTTTTATTTAGAAACTATTTTTAGAAAATGAAATTAAATAGTTCATTAAAATTAGTAACTTGTGATTTGTTTACATATGATAATTAAAACATTCTTTTAAATATATTTATTTAAAACTAGTATGACTTGGTTTTATTTTAAATGTAATAGATTATGGATTGGTTATTATTTTGTAATCTCTACTGAGAATCATAGTTCTCACACCTAAATTAGCTTTTTCAGTTTTAGGTTATTCTGGTTTTGGATAACTCTTGGAGCGAGTGGGGTTATTGTGCTTGGTGGTCACAAACGTGGTCTCTTGGAGGTATGTTTATCCATTTAGATTTATTTATTATTCTACCACTATTTTTTATTAATTATTTTCTTGTTTATTTTTATGAAATTTATGAACTAAAATGTTACAAAATGAGTATGGTTCACTCCCAGCCCTAGTTTCCAGCCGAGTAGGTTTATGAACCACTCTCAAGCATTGTTGATAGCTGGATCTGGTGACTAGTTTAGGGTTGACCTAGGTTGGTCCGTGAAAAAATGATATCAGAGGAGGCTAGACCTTGTTATTTGAGGTTTTATGGTATTTCAGAGCTAGTATTGTTAGGAATATAGTGTTTATTTTGTAGTAGGTTCTTGATAACAAGGTATTCAGAAGGATTCTTTAATATCCAGGGTGGTTCATGATGGTTTTTCATCTAAATATGAGTCTGGATCATGGATTTTTTCAGGTTTTTTTGTTTTTGTTTGAAATTTATGGTTAAATTTGAGATTTAATTGGTTTTTTCAGAAACTACAATGGTTTGAGTGGAGTTTTAGTGAGAATTAGATAGTTTATGGTTAATTTGAATTATATGGAAATCCATGTGCAGACCACGAAACTCCCTCTACTTACATCCAGGTCACTTACACTATTTATGTAGGTTCTTCCATAAAATACAAACATGATATTTGTGTCAGATCCACTTCAATGTTTTTTGGATGTTGATCCATTGAGTGATTGCGGTTCCATTTTCTTTTTGCTCATGGTAGTCATTTGAGTTGGTTTTTTGGTGTTTCTTTTGGGTCTTAAAAATGGTAAGTGGATTTTTGAATTTTTACTTCCATAATGAAAACCATGTATTCTTTGATTGTGAAATGTGTTATTTTCAAAATGGAATTTTTGTTGGTAATTTATTTGTTTTATATGAAAGGTATTATAAAAAATCATAAATGGATTTGGAATTTTTTTGTATTTTGAATTTTTTCTGATACATGTGAAATTGATGTTTCATTGGAATATGGAAATTTGATACATTAATGATTATATGAGCATTGAAAATTAGCTAGGTGTTTGAAATATAGGATTCATGATTTGTTTTGGTAATGAAAATATCCTATTTTGATTCTTGGAATCCCAATGAATAACAAAATATATAAATGGATGTATATATGTGTAATTGAATGGTTGGTTCTATGTGTGGATGGGTTATTAAGCTCCCACATGGATGAATATATGTGAGTATTCCAATATTAATAATTATAGTTGTTTGGTTTTTTTGGTTTGTATGTTCTCAAAAGGTGGGTTTCAAAATTTGGGATTTCTATGTTTTAAAAGGAGGGTGAGTAGTTTTTTGGTGATTTGTTTTTTAGGTTTCTTTATTTTTTTCATAGGCTTTCTATTTATGAATTTTTCAAATGCGATTGGAGGGGTATTTTTAACATGGATTTTTGATTTTTGATTTATTTGTTTAATTTTATATTATGAAGCATTTTCATTCGGTTTTTTCTTTCTTGTTTATGGATTATTCCCCTAAAGATTCCTAGTATCCTTTATATGGTTGGTTTAAGATGATTCATCCATGGATGTCAACTTAAATATCTATTTTTTGGAATTATTGATGTTCATCATTTTCTGGATTGAGATCACAAAAATTATTCAGGTTGGTGTAATTGAGGAATTTATAAAAATTTGTTTCAATGGGTCTCATTGACGTATTCTATTAAGTTTTATAAGTATATCTTGGGATGGTAAGAGGCCAAACAAATGTTTAGACTACAATATTATGAACAGGTGGATGACTCCACCTTCAAGTTGTTCATTAAGAAAAAAATAATTATTGATGTCCTACCCCACAAAAATCATTGTGGTTGTTGGTTAAGATGGAAAATTGGGTGTGTAACAGATGCTAATATAGATCCCAAACATACCTTGATGAGTTTAATTGATTATTTTTTTGACAGGGGTTTGGGTGTTTGATGTTATAAGGTTTCTTTTGAAATTATGAGGCTCTTGCATTGGGTCCTTGTTTTGGATGGTTGAATTTCATTAGTATTTCTTCATTTCCATTACATTATAGGTTTGTTTCCTTGAATATGATCTCTTTAGTCTCTATTGGGGATTAGAGTTTCCCAAAACGGTGAGTATTATCTTTTCATTTTCAGGTTTTGGAAACCTCATCTTCTGTAGAATTTTTCATTCTTCCATTTTCATTAAAAAGTTATTCTTTTTTAATTTTTGATTGAAGAAAGTTTCATTGTGGGGAGAGTTGTCACACCCCAACTCTGAGTAATGAATTATATTTAATTTATTAATTATAGTTGGGTCATTTTGTAGTTTTGGGAAAAAATGGTTTTAAATTTTAATCAATTTTGGGGTATCCAGCATAGGAACATGGTGGGAACATGGTTAGTTCAATCCATTTGCTAACCATTCGAGGGAGTCATTAATTTTTAAAGATCCCAATAACATGGTCAGAATGAAAGTTTGAAAATTGTGCGTCTTTTCACGTGAGGTATTAAGGGACTCTAGTGGTGGTGCATGGTTGCTGCATTTCTTGGACTACCATGTATCCAATGGGAGCACAATTTATATTTGGGAAAAATAAATTTTTTAATAATAATAACCATTAAAATAACAAAATATTTTTTATTATTGTTATCAACATCATCATCATAATCGTTAGCATCATTTAACCCCTCAATAGGGGTTCCTCTCATGAACACATTCACACATCCCCTCTCTATTAACAAACCGCCGAAATTGGTCTACTTCAAACACCACTACCAACCCCCCCCCCCAAATGGGAAAATTCAAATCCCAAATCATGGTACGGTAATATAAGGTAGGTTTTTCCCCTCTATTGTCTTCTTTTTCTTTTTTTACTTGGTTTTTCTTTTCTACCTTGCAGTGTGTGGGACCTTGGGTAATCCTTAATATGATTTTGTTGGCTTCATTTTTGTTCTCATGATTTCTAGGGTATTTTGGTCCCATTGAGGTCAATTCTAGCCTCATTCGTTGAATTATACGGGTTCTCCTTCAGTATATCTTAGGCTTTAATCTGTTTTAATTCATTGGTCCAATTTAAATAAGTGGATATATAATTTTTGAGTTTCCATAATTTTTCTTGTGTGTTTTTTTGATATAGTTTATGAAGGTTAATTTCACTCATATTCATATCTATGGTGTATATACATATGCACTCTTTGTAAATATTTCCCTTTCAAAATGGTAATATGTAAAATTAATACATGGCTATATATATATGTATATGATAGTACAAAAACCATGGTTTCTTTGTTTTTGTGTCCATTTTTGAGTGGATTCTGATTGAAATAATTAAAACAAACATGTTTTGAGGTAATTCACCCTATGATAGATCCATTTAATTGAAAAGTTTAATTTCTTGTCTGTTTTATTAGGTGTTTTCATTATATTATCATGATAGTAAATTATATAAAAATAATTTTTTGAACACAATTGGTTTATTCTCTGATTCTCAATACATTTCTCGTGTTTCAATTTGGGTTTTTCTTATTAAAATATATATGTAATATATTTCTAAAATTCTAGTATTTTTAAGTTTTGGATTAGTTTTTCAAATGAATTATAACTAGTGATTTGGACGTTTCCAAAGATGTTTTCTCAATTTGTCACAATTTCCATAAAAGTTTAAAAACATGTTGTATTTTCCAACAAATCTTCATAGTGGTTTTCAAAAGGTAAAATAGTTTTTCCTCAATTTATGAGGCACAGTTGGTACCACTGAGTGCTTTCATGAAAATTGGGCACCTCAATTGATATTATCCATTATAGGTCTAATATTCATGGATGGTGTAAGGATGTAAGCCTTATCATGTGTGGTGTCTTTTCATTATTGAGATGTTGTGATCATGTTTTCATCCTCACCTCCCAAATATTTATAGCCATGAAATCCTAGGAATAATAGTATGAGTCAATTTGTGGTTTATATTTAGTTGTAATTCGATGAACTAGATCCCCATGGTTGTGAAAGGCCATGTGGGTAGTGCCACTGGTGGTTATAGATGAGACTATCAAGGTTTGTTAATAACTATGGATCACATTGATATGCTGACATATGGATTCCAAACTAGGAATGTATAATATCTCTGAACATTGAGTCGATTTACATACCATGATAACTATTTGACATATATTCATATTTCTATCCTTTTATAATGTTCTTATAAAATCATTTTACCTGTAATGCTTGTTCTTGAAAGTGTTACTTTAGATCTTTTGATATGTTTTTCAGGATTCCCATTGGAGTTTATCTTCATTTCATATTTCTTCTTGAAAAGGGGTTTTTAGAAAGACTTATTGTAGAGAATTTATTTTTATAAAAACAATAAAAATGGTTCTTTAAATTTATTAACATGTTATTTGTTTTTGAAATTAAATAAAATCGTTATTTTTAATATAGGTCTTTCAAACAAGTATGTTATTTTTTTCTTTTCAAGATAAGGATTAGGGAGATATTATTTTTTTGCAATCCCTACTGAGTATCTCAATGCTCTCTCAAAAAATATCTTCTTTGATTTCAGGTTTTTTATGTTCTTTCTCACTCTTGGATTGAGTGAGGTTCTCTAATTGGTGGTAACCCATGAGGTATCATGTATGTATCTATTATTATTTAGTTTTATTTCCTTTTCTAATGAATGTTTTATTTTATTATTATTTATCTATATTTAATTTATTGGATAAATAATTCCCTAATATGTATATTTTATTCCCTACACTATCCTCCATATTGAGAATATTGGGATCTATTCTAAGGCCTTGTTGTGGCACAACATGGGTGACCTATTCAGGGTTAACCCGAGTTAGTCCGTGAAACTTTAAGGACTACCTTTATAATTTTAGTGTGTTCTTTACTAATTAAATTATAATATTTTCCATTTTTAATAATGAGAATGAGTATCATCAAGGGTTCGTATTACAATTTCTATTGATGTTGAAGGTATTTGGTAAATTCCATAAATGTGAGATCTAGTTATAAAATGTATCTCTGATGGGGAACATCATGACCAGTAAGGGAATCTCAGTGGAACAAGTGAAGAAAATTTTTATTGAGGAGTGGCCTTGTTCCAAAAATGTAATATATATTCATATTTTTTCCAATAAAGGGGCCACTATAGAAGGTGTGTGAAAATATTCTCATGTTTTTCTAATACACTAAAACTATTAACTTAATGGTGAATTTTTTATCTATAAAAATTATTGGGATGAATGATTCCATGAGTTGAATAGGTGTTTGTTCATTGCACCTATGGTCACTCTACACTCAATAATTGATGTATTTATTATATAAATTGATTCGTATTTTAATGATCTTGGGTGTGTTCCAATAAAAAATGATGTGGTAATCACACGTGCATTTAGACAGTTATTACATAAGTATTATAATTATCATAATAATCACTTGGATTTAGTGGGAAACATTTTTCCTCTAAAGATATGGATAGAATATCCTTATGGAAAAATGTGTGATATATATATAGAACCTCTAACATTAAAGTGTATATTTACTCAAAAATAATTTTCTCATAAGGGAATTTAGATGTTTGTAGCTTCATAAAGACCATTTTGTTTAATTCATTTTTACCTCATAATAAAAGATAATGTCATACATATATTATGTATTAAGGAACTTGAATTTCAGAAAATTTTGAGGATTTAAAGGGGTCCATTAATCAGGGACCTAGTGCGGGTGGACATGCGAATCATAAGAGTAGGGACATTCTCAATCATATAAAAATAATAATAAATCATAATTACTAGAGAAGATCAAGAAATATCAATAAAATGATCCATTGATACAAAATATTATTAACGTGTTGGAAAAGGGTATGTTTCTTGAATTCAATGTTGATCATAAGTGTGTACTAAAATTTCATACAATGCTATGTATTCTGTATATAGTAGAGATAAACATAGTTCTTAGGGATAAATCTAGTATATTTACATTCTCTATATATTCCAAAATCAATAAAATGTATAGATAAATATGTGATCATTATTACTAGGAAAATATTAAAAGGGGTATTTTTATCTTCTTTAAAGGTTCATGGTGTGTGAAAAATGGAAATAATAATGATACCATTTTAACAGGGTATTACAAAATCTACCAATACATATATGGAACTCATACAACATCATTATAAAAATTATCACTAAAAATCATAATATGTCAGTGGGAAAAAATTATACAATGGTAATCTCTAATAGTTTGAAAAATAAATCCCATTTCATTTTATTATCATAGGATTTCCCACTGGAATGACTTTTATAAACCTATATTCATTAATTAAAGAGTCACTATGGAGTAACACTGTCATTTTTTTGGACCAAGATCTAATATTAACTTTTATTATCTAGAGGAGCATCCCTAATTATATGAATACCAAAGTAATCCATATAATAGAGTATCATCCTAATACTGAGGGGCTTCCTAAGAGGATAATTTAACCATTTGAATATATTTTATGGGATAGGATAATTTTTTAGGGTGTTGTGACCTATATCTCTCAATTACTGATTTCATATATAATAATAGTTTCCAATCAAAAATTTAAATTCCAAATTTTCTTTCCCACTACAAACAATTTTATAAAATTACAACATATTGAAATTAGGTTAGAGAAGGTAAACTATTGGGAATATAATAATTTAATTAGACCACATAATAGATACAAGTTATTCAAATACAAATCAAGGATTATAAGATTCGATAAAATGATATGATGAAAACCAATTGATGGGAATATAATTTCATGTTTGGGTTCATGTATTTCTTATTATATCACTATTGAATTGATTAGTGATATTTTCAATAAAGGATAAATAATTTCTAAAGTACATTTTACTTTTTTTTAATTCTTGATGACATTATAGCTGTAACATATGGATTAGTACTGTCGAAAAATAATTCCAATATCAATGAATAATTCCATGTTTCAATAATGATAAAGTATATGTATGACCCCACACATGTAATTAACAGTAATGATAGGTAGTTGGAAGATGATGTTTCATTTGAATAGGAAATGATCTAGACCCACGATTTTAGGGAACCATGGATGAGGAACATTTCATGATGACTTGTGAATTTTTTGTGGAGAAATCAAAACATCAATGAGGATATCAGGGAACCTAAAAAATAATTGAAAAAAATACCCAAATTTGTTTTTCTTTATGCCACAAATTTTGGGGATGAAATTTCATAATGGTGGGATAATGTAACAATGTGAAAATTATTTACTCAAATAATAAATACCTCGGATTTTAATAATTCCTAATTTATTATATTTCACAACAGGATTATATATAAATACTATTAAATAAATTTTACATGTCACGTAATAATTCAAATTACTACAACTAAAAATATTACAGGGATATAAAAACCAATTAATATCAACCATTAATTAGAATAATAAATTGTTTTAAACTATAGTTAGTTGATTAAAACGTCAATGAAAACAATTAAATTAAAATAAATATTAAGATTTTAATTGAAATTATCCACGGAATTGTGAAAACCAATGGGAATGAATTAGTAAATGTTGACAATATATGGATAATATATAGGTTATAAATTTCAATTTAACTATTGGGATTTGACCACTACCTAACCATTGTTCAATATGATCATCAGAAACATTGACCATTAGTAAAAATATTACATTTATATTTATTTTCTGCAAAAAGAATTGAAAAATGATAATTAATGTAGAGGGGATAAATGATGGACTTAACAACAAGAGTCCTGCATTTTGAAGTCTATGTTTTAAAAAATAAGAGGAAGGTAGAATCATTGGTTTTCTCCCTTGAACAATCCATATAAGATCATTAATAACTATGTATGGAATGAAATATCCTATGGGAGAATGTCACGTTTTTTATCAAAACCAATCATAGGTTGGCTGGGGATGTGACTCCCCAGGCCCACCTCAAATAGGACAGGGGCTGGTGACAAGCACCGAGTAGGCATATCGTTAATATTAGAGGCATTTTCTATGTACATTTACACACATATACACATCTATAAGCCCACAAAATCTAGAATTTAAAAATACCACTAAGGAAAAAAAATTGTGTGCATCGTTAATCGAAACCAACTTAGTACAACAATGAATGTAAAGTGTAGTAAAGTAAACTAGGCCAGAATACAATCCCACCAAAAGAGTCTATAATCTAAATAGTCAAACCTATAAAATAATAGGTATTGTGACTAATAATCGAAGCCATAGAAACACCTCTGCCTATCTGAACTCACAAAGCTCCATCGAGTCCTAGTCTACTATAGACTCTATCAAAATGTCTCTCATCTCCACAAGACACGACACATGTTGGAAAATCCCATGCATGTGTGAGTATAACAATACTCAATAGGACAACCAAAACCACAAAGAAATGCACACTATAGATGTACAATCATGTATATATAAGTATGTATCTACAACATATATAACAAATATATCTAGATATAATATTACACAGACCCGTAGTCTAGAGGTAATTATCAACTTCTGTATACCAACACTATTGATTTAGTCTAAATTTTCCACATAGAACTCATCTAAGAGAACATACTCATTAGTCTCATAGCACTGATGATATCCTTCTGAGAGGTGTGGCATGTTAAAATCAATCATATGAGAGATACATTGATGAATCTAAAGAGAGATATGATACACTCTCTCAAGAAGAACTCACTCTATGAGTGGGTAAGATCACCATAAACATATGAGGATCAATGCCAGGTCCATGAGGTGATACCATGAATCATCATAATTTACCTTCAATGTATAGGATCAATGTTTGGTAGGACTGGTTATGACAATACCAAGACTCTACTTAGGGATCAAGAATATACAGAGGACCTTGCTCTAGGCCTCTTAGAGGACATTTCACCTAATATATCTATAAATTATTTATTAATAGATCATAGTCGTGTGAGTAGGAAATGATTCCAACTAACCTTCAAGTTATGGAATAAGGGGTCAAAACCCTAATGAAACTTATACATGGTAATATGTACAAGGATATCAATCCATGTAGAATAGAGTACATGACATTTTGTACAGTCAAACTCCTTGTCCCTTGACCCCAGGGTAACAGTCGCACAATGGATTAAAAAGGAATTATTCATTTTGGCGAACAAAGTCAAAGAATTTGGATTTGGGGATCCACCTTCATCAAAATAACTCCATGTCAATATTCTCACCTTTTCCATCTCACGCTAAACCCAGATCTACGATATCAAATCATTGCTCCAGGAATTAGGTGTGCAACGATCAATTCATTACGATATGTCATGCTAGGGGCCATGCGAAGAATGCCTGTGAATAATGATAAATGAGGGGGGAGAAAAGTATAAATCAAACAATGGTAATGGACCTAGATCTATATTCATGCTGATCATGGTTCATTTCTGTTATAATTACAATCGAATTAGTCAGAAAATAATCTCATGATCACACTCCCAATAAAATCCTACTGAAATAAAACCCATCCGGCAAGGTTATGAACAATCTAACGATCAACATATTCATTGGTAGGTTTGAGTTCATCATGGATTTCAATAACAATAAGGATGTCCAAAATAACACATCCTAACTTTGATTTGGATCACTCACTAATGATGCTCAGTCACTATGTTGTCATCATAGGCATGATATATCCAGAACAGCATTTGTCAATCATCGATCTTTGATTCTGTCCACGTTTCCTTGAGAGTATTCTCCAAATATCTCCCTTTAAATTCTACAGCATTACTAGGATAATGTGGGTAACCCTAGGATTTATTCTTAAGAATTATTTTAATGTAAATCGTCATGGTGTCCTGAAAATAATTTATCTTCAAATTATTTAATATTGATTACATCTTTGTTGGGATTTTTCCAAAGATAACCTGTGTGTCCTAAGTTATTTCATTATTAGGGAAACACCAATTTAAAAACTCAATAGTGGTCTCGGATTTCCAATCTGATTCACCTTCCAAGAGTAATTTGGTTTTGAAAAAAATAATATTTTATTCTTTATTTATTTTATTTTTGGTTACATTCAAAAACAATCTTTCACAGCTGACGCATGATGGATAATATTCGGCCTCACCTAAGGTAAATCTACTACATTGAAAAAAATGGTGCCCTTAAATTTATGATTTGAGTATCCATTTTATAGTCATTCCATTTTTGGAAAACCACTTTCACACTTTATTAAAAATTGAACATTTTTAAAAAAATTGTTCTGGCCACACCGGGCCTAAGAAATGCATGTTGTCTCAGCACCTAGTATCAAATTAATTGCTTAAAATATTTAAAAAAATACACAAAAAATTAAATTCATTTTATTTTCCCTACCATGGGGATTCAATTCCCTGAAATCCCAAAAAAAAGGCCACTCAAAAAAATGAGGGTATTGTG
Organism: Viscum album; assembly: GCA_963277665.1. Classification (NCBI taxonomy): domain Eukaryota; kingdom Viridiplantae; phylum Streptophyta; class Magnoliopsida; order Santalales; family Viscaceae; genus Viscum; species Viscum album. The sequence continues at coordinate 1,571,150,993 of OY728120.1, forward strand.
CATGAATCTGAGCCACCTAATCTTATTTGATCTCCTGAAGTTTTCAATGCTACCACATGACACACACCAAATTTATCAACCACCCATGAAGGGTCCTCTCCTAATAATCCTGAATCTCCACTGGGCACTAAGAAAAAGTAACTCCATCATCAATTCCTATCTCTCCCTAGACAATGACGTGGGATGGGTCATGCACATACCACATCAACTACGACATGTGGAAGAAGTCATGTAACCAGTCCAACTATGGTGGTAGATACAAGAGGTATAAAACTTCCCCAAATATAAAAATTAACTGAAAATGGATGATGAACCTTGGAGATAACGTGTCACCCCGACCAACTGTCTACAACCCGCGTCAATGTGAGACCCAAAGCAACACATGGTTCCCATACTCAAAGTAGAAAGGTCTCTTCTTCCTCTCAGTAAAATATTTATGATGGCTCTATATAGTCTTTATCTTCTCCTAGAAAATCTGTACCCTCTTGGTGGAAGATCACACCAAATCACGGCACATGAGTGTTGACTCTCTTAGGGTAGTCCAAAAAAGTGGTGACATGCATGGTCTCTTATACAAATCCTAGAATGGTTCCAGACCAATGGTGTAATGATAGATGTTTCTCTATGAAAACTCCACCAGTGGTATGTGGTCATCCCATACTACGGATGATGTCCAACATGCAAGAATGTAGCATATTCTCCTAGACAAGAATAGTCTACTCTATATGGCCCACTTTAAGAGGGTAAAATTCCATGATCATGCATTAATATATCCCAAATGCCTCATATAATCCCTTTTAAAACAGGGTTGTGAAATGAGCATCAAAATTTGAAACAATCATTAACGGGACTCCATGGAGTCGAACTATCTCATACACATAGATGCATCCCAATACCTCTTCTGAACTATACTATCGGATGGCTAAGAAGTGGGTTGATTTGGTTAGTCTGTCAATGATCACCTAGATGGCATCATGCCCCCAGGACGTACATGTTAAAACCATCGCTATGTCCATATATATTTCATCCCTATTCTATTACATCACCTCAAGGGGTTTAACTAAACCCTCTAGAACTTGGTCCTAATCTTTCACTTGCCGTCATGTGAGGAATCGAGAAGTGAACTCTGTTGCTGCCTTGTTCATCCATGTCCGCCAAAACTGATATCAGAGTTCCTAGTACATCTTCCCCACACCAGGGTGTACCACACATGGGGATGTGTGGTAATCACTTAGAACCTCCTCCTAAAATTCCCTTGGTACAACTTTGCACCTTTTTGAAAAGAACGACATTCTCCCCACCTTTGAAATATCCATCAATAACAAGCCCAATGGATAAATGAGCAGATAGGGTCTCACAGTATGTATCTACAAGATTCACATCCTGGATTCACTTTATGAATAGATAGTGATAACCATCAACTATAGGTAAGCTCCACCATCATCACCCATAAAGGATAACTTCATCTAGGTCAACTTCATTGATACCTCATTTAGAAATTGAGAACTATATCTCTTTTTGATAGCATCTTCCACAACATTCCCCTTCATAGTAGTATAGAAAATATCAATGTCATAGTCCTGGACGAACTATATCTTGCCCCTCTATCTGAATTTCATATCCTTCTAAGAGAAGATATAATTGAGAATCTTGTGGTCAGAGTAGATGTTAAATCACTAGCCCATCTAGGAGTGTCATCGCATCTTCAATGCGAAGACTATTTCTGCCAACTGAAGATCGTGGATCACATTATTCTACTATTGTATCTACAACGGGCACGATCCATAGGTAATCACATCTTTACTCTGTATCCGAACACAACCAGGTCTAGTACCTAATGCATCACAGAACACTACGTACTCGACACCCTTTTCTGGAAATCTCAAGATCGTGGAACCCATCATGATCTACATTAAATTCTAAACACATTGAACTGGGGTTAAACATTGAGAACTATTGTGACCTTCTAAAATATTTTGGGGTTTCATTTCTCCTTGGTAGTGGATACTCAATATCCACGTTCACTTGGTTTAACTTCCGTAAATCCGCACACAACCTTAATATCTAATCTTCTTTTTTGGGTATAGAAAATCGGGGCTTCTGAGGGTGAAACATTGCGTCTTACTAATCCCTTCCTCTAAAAGTCCTCCAACTACACCATCATCTCACGAATCTCTATGAGAGTCATATGATATGTTGGTACTGATATCAATGTCATCTCAGGATGTAAAACAATATCAAAGTATATCTATTGATGGGGAGGAAATCATGGAACATATTCTGAAAAGACGTCCTCGTACTCTGCCAATACAGTTGGGAACTGAAAGGTCATAAGATTTTTTTCTTTGAGGGTAAGTAAGTCCAATTCATGAGTGATCTAATTCACCCTACTATGCATGAGTCCATCTTGTGATTCTTGGGTTTCCCATTATCCAAAAATGGAAAACATGTTCCCATCACTATAGACATACCATACCATCCACTTATAACAGTCATTCTGGAGATGGACCGAAGATAAACAATCCATATCAAGAATGATGTTGTAAGGCCCCGACACTACCACCACGAGGTTATAATTAAAACTATTGGCTCCAAGGTTCAAGGTCACACTATCAGTGTAAGTAAGATCATTTAGTCTCCTCCAGTAGGCATTTCCAAGTGTAAGGGTTGAGTAAACAATCTAGTAGTAATCTCAAGATCTCATATAAGATTTGTGATAAGAAAATAATTAATTTTTCAATTTTTATAAATATGTAAGATAAAGTATAAAATAAAAACATCATACCATAAATCATTCTTGACTCCTCTGGGTCATATGCCTTGACTACACGCCGTTAACCCCACCCATGTCCTCCACCTCCCTAATCCTATCGCGGACTACTTGGGGTGGTGGTGGAAACATGTAAAAATTTATGCCACCTTCTGCTTCTCTACTAGATTATTTTCCATTATGGATAGCCAACAGATCTTTCTCCCCCTATTTCTACCTCTACCTTGGAGGACAATATACTATCACCCTGTCAGGATCTCAATGAGTTGGACAATCTCTTACGAGATGTCCCCTTCCACCACATGAATAAAACACCTTGAAATGTGATCACTGGATCCATCCCATGGGTCCAAAATGGTAGAATATATGTTCTCAGTATTCCTCTTTAGAATTTTCACATGTCTCTGTTTTTTAGGCTGATATCAGCTTCCTGCTGTTGATGGCTCCACACTTGCTTTCCCACAGTTGACTACCACTGGTTGTATCTACCAAGAAATGGAACTCTCAACTACTAAATCTTGCTCTATAACCCTATCATATTTTGGAATTCTTATCGGGTATACACTATTTCATATCTCTCTATTCAGTCCTCTCTCGAATGTTTGATTCTTGTTGTGTTGGTGATGTTTCCAGTCCATCAAGTACCTGGAGTGGTAGGTATGCATCGATGAATACTTAGTCACCAACATGTTGTCCTGCCAGAGCTTTAGAAGCTCCAAAATATGCATAACCCTAAACTTATAAGGTGATAACTCCTCTCTAAAAGGGTCCTCAAACAATACCCATGGATGGATCACGTTGTTTTATGATTGGGTAACTAAACTCCACCATCTTCCAACATAGCCAATGAGAATGCACACCACTAGAACCACAATATGATCTGATCGTGTCCTGACTAGATAGAAAACACGGTCCAAAACCCCAATTCAGTCCTCAACCACCTATGTGTCGGGCTCACCTCAAAACCTGAGGGATCTCTACAGCTGAAACTCATGAAGCACTATTAGCCTAAAATCTTCATCCATCGGTACTTCGAGTACCATGTATTTCTCTACATCTGGCAGTTTGGCTGGTCCCCATCTGGAGTAAAAATATGGGTAATTGATCCATTTATTGAAGACATGCCATATAGGGGTAATCTTCATGATCAAGCTACTAAATCCTAGTAGGCATACATTATGAATACATCCTGTAAGAGAAAAATATGTCCCACGGTAAATGAGTATATTTGTAGTTCTTAATCAAGAAAGAAATGGAAACCACCACCCATTACTATATGAAGTGTGTACTATTTGAGTCTCCCTAAAAATAGTTTTTTCAGGTTCCAAGTTGAAATAAAGGTCATCAGAGTCCTTATATATTGATACATTACTTGTCGCACCAGCACTGGAGTCCTCATCCGGAATGATGAACTCGTGAATCATAACATTGTTTCCCAAAAACAATCTCAAATACTCTCAGTACTAAGGTAAAACTTACCAACTCTGATACCACTTTTTCATGACCCATCCCAGTGGGGCCCATTTTGTGACTCCCCAATCCCTCATCTAATAGGTCTAAGTATGATTATTCACATTGATTTTCAATATTAGTTATGTGGGAGGATTTGTCTACGTACCTAAACACACACACACACACATTTCCATGCCATCAAATTTGGAAATGTAAAAACCCCACTAAGGAAAAAAATACATGAATTCCACTAAACCCAACTAATAGATTACAATAGGGAATGTAAGTGCAGTAAAGTAATCTGGGACAGAATACAATCCCCCCAATAGAGTCTGTAAACCACGATGTACAAACTATAAACAAATAGGTATTTTGGATACTACTCATGTTCTTAAGAACACATCAACTTGTATGATATCACAAATCTCTATCAAGTCCTTGTCTACCTTGGACTCCGTCAAATGGTTTTTCATCTGAAAAAGTCATGAAACATGTAGAAAAATACAATCCAATGGGGAGTATAACAATACATAGAACCAAACGATGAAAAATACATCAAAATATACTTGAACCTAGACCCATAATATAAACGTATCTCACAACTACCGCATACCAACAATAGAGATTAAGTTTGTATATTCCACAAAGAACTCATCTAAGAGCACATACTCGTGAGTCCAATAGCACTAATGATATCCATCAAAGAGGTGTTTCTCATCAAAAAGAATCATGAGATAAATATTTTTATTGATCTGAGGAGGGATATGATACATTATCTCTAGGATAACTCACTCCACGAATGGGGAAAATCATGATACACAGATAAGGATCACTACTCGGGCCATGGGGTAATAACAAGAATCATCTAGATTCACCTACAATGTATAGGATTAGTGTCTAGTAGGATTGGTCATGTTGATACCAAGACTCTACTGGGGGAAGAAATATGGAAAGAGGATCCTTCTTTGGGACTCTCAGAAGGAATTCCAACTACTCTATCAATAATGTCTTCTTGAAAAGATCATACTTTTTTGAGTAGGAAAAGATACAACTAACCTTCAGGGGATCGATCAAGGGAACTGAACATAAAGAATGTAACAGCCCGAGATTTTATGAAAAATATTCTCTTTAATTTTATTAATGTCTTGTGTTGTACGCTACACCAAAAGGAGCTTGCACAACACGTATCCTTGACTTTCCTTGCATTACACGCAATCGCGACCTTCCTCGATAGCGTGTGTAGTACGCAATAACGAGTTTCACTAAACAGCGATATGCTATTAAAATGTTATTAAAACTAGCCGTTATGAATAGTAATAACCACTTTTTGAAATTTTGTAAATTTTATTTTTCAAAATGGATTTCATTTTTGGATTCGGAGTATCGAATTTAGCCTAAGGTGAAATTTTGGTACATTTCGGATAACTTTCATATTCTGATGAATAGTGAAAATTACTAAATTTTAATTAAAAACAACTTTTTTAATCGAAATAATTAATAGTGATAAATTATTAATTTGAGTGGTTTTAAAGTATATTTAGAATATATTTTTACAATTTAATACAATGTTGGTCATTGGTTGTAATTTCACATTTAAACCAGACATAATCAAGTGTCAATCTTTTGATAGATATTGTTTCTTAAAAACACGCTATTTGTTTTAACAGCGGGATTTAATTATAAAAATAATTAATGAAACTTCTATGTTATGAATTTGGTAAAATAGACTTTATTTTTGAATTTGGAATATAAAATATAGCTTAGGATGAAATTTTGGCATTGTTCTGAAAAATATCAATTTTTGATGAATAGTGAAACTACTAAGTGGTAGTTAAAAAACTGAATTTTTCATAAAACGTAATTTTACCGCTTCTGTGAATGGAATTTCAAAAATCCGAGAGACACGGTTGATATCAGTAAGTAAAATGTGGTTCAATGAGATGAAAATAATTTTTTGGTGAATAGTAACTTTTTACTTTTTTTACCGCGGTTAATAGTAAATAGTGTAACTAAGGGTAAATATGATATTACTATTACCCTAACACATGTCCTAATTCTATTGGATAAGTGTAATTCGACCAAAAACAACCTTATGAATAATATATGACCATTTAGGCCCACTTGGATTAGATTAGGACATTTATTATTAATTTATTTAAAGAAGGGTTAAAATAGTTAAAATCAATGTTTAATAAGTAAATCATTTTTAATATGGGGTTATACATAAGATAAATTCGACTATAAATATTCATTAGAAATCTAAAAATATTTCCAACATAATCGTATTTTATTTGTAATTTTGAGACATTAAATAATTTAATTTATTTATGACACAATGATGATGCAGTAATTATCTTATTTATGAAATATTGACATAATTGATGTTATAAACACCAAAATAAATGTAATTTGAGACTTTTTATGAATTCCACTAATTTTATAGGTTACTATGATATATTAGTGTTGATTTAATCAACTTTGTTCGAACATATAATTCTGTTATGACTTTAACAAAAATCATATATCAAATAGTGTCAAAATTGACACAAAATAGTTTTTAAATCAAATATTATATTATTAATTGTTATTTTATTCCTAAAAATCTAAGGTTCTGCTAAATGACTTAGATAAGGATATATGTATTAGTAATAAACAATTTGGGGTTCTTTTGGCATGTTATAGTAAGTGTATTAACCATATAGTGAAAGAAAACAAAAAGACACGATAAAAGTTAAATTATTTAACTTAGAGTTAAATCTAATTGATAAGGTTAAAATAATATCCTAAACTTGTCTAAATCCTATTGGTTGATAGGATTTCGACCCTTCCCCACTTTAGCTTCGAAATAAGACCCTTTGGAACCATTATAAACCGATTTTGACTTTAATATAAAATAATATTTTGAGATATTCCTAAGGTGCCCCTCTCCTCCCTTATAAAAGGGCACCTCCTCCCCCTTCCTCCTCACACCAATTTGAGCACTCAAGCTCGGCCAACCCCTGCCAAAATCCTTTCTCCACTTCCCTAGAATAATCCTAGAGGTCCTGGTCTTCTTCAAAGACCAATCTTAGTTCCCTATGTGGAGGATTCAAGAGACGTTCCAAAGAAGAGGAGTTTCGGACACATACAAAGCAAGTCGGACCTAAGGTAAGGGAAATATCACAATCTCATATTTATCCGAGATTGTTTATTCGTAAGTATTTACTGGGGTTTATTTTATCATCCACATCCATGTTTCATCAATATGTAATATTATTTCCATCCACCTACAATTGTTTAAATCCATTTTTACCCTTCTGTGAGTTTTTAGTAATATGTATGAAAGGAATCTTTTGTCGTTTTTCGTACGAGGTACTTTTTGAATTTTCCGACAAAAGTACGAAGAATGTTTTTTTAACTTATACGGCATGAATGGATTTTGAAAACATTATTTCCAAGAATCTTCCTTTACAAGTTTTCATGTTTATTTTTAATAAACTTCTTTTAGTTTAAAATTGTAAGACATGTTAAGAAAGGAAAATGTTTTTAAAGTAGAAAGAATATTTTCCTCAAGAATGGAGTTCAAGTGTTTTATCAAAATTATTTTCCATCTAAGATAATAAAGGGTTCTATTTTTATCCCTATTATTACATGGATTTGATTATGTTGTGATGGAAACATTTTTATGAATTCCTTTATCTTATATGAATTGTTTTATGATGTCATGTTGTTTAAGAATCCCATTTTTTTTATTACATGGGTTATGCGATGATGTATGATTTATGATTTAGTGGAACACATAAGAAAGGATTCATTATAAGATGGGTGGGACCTATATCTCCCTCCAATTAATTTGGTAATGATTTTATATCTCATGAGATAGACATGGCTGGAATGGTAGGTTATACCGGTTCAGTGAAACAGGACTGAAACGAGGGTTACTCGATTCAGAAAGGGACTTTGTCCACTAAGATAGTCTTGGCAATGAGTCTTGACTAACAAGAAATGATTCTCTATGATTATGTGTGAATGCCACAAAGTTTCATGTTTTAAGTTATGATTATTGTGATTACATTTCACTACTATGATTTATCCCATGTTATGAAATTATGCTCTCTTTTGCAGGTTAAGATTTCCAAAAGTTATGTTCTTATGAATATGATGTGATTGATTTTTCTTTTGCATACCCTTACTGAGCATTTGAGCTCACCCTTTTATGTTTTCTTTTCCCCAGGATATAAAAAAGGTTTTAGGTAAAAAAAGGGAAGATCTTTATGGGAGATATTGAAGATCTTTCACCACGATTAGAAGATTACGTTCCGAGTTTCCAAAGACACTAAACTATTACGATCGTTGTGTGTGTGTGTGTTTGTTATGTACTAAGTATTCCGCAAAAGTAATGTAAAGTCTATGTACGTCAGGCTTCGGGTCTCTACAGTTGGTATCAGAGGAAAGGTTTAGTCAACCTTTGGAAACTAGGATGCGAAAACGTTAGTGAGATCCCTAGAGATATTTCTAAGGTATGTCTAGGGATGTCCCTAAGGTTAAGTATACGCATAGGTTATAGTACTAGAATTACGCTAACGATCATAGAATTAAACCTAAGATGTTAGATTTTGAAGGTACTCCCCCTTTATTATGTTGTTTTCCCTAGCATGATTTTTTCCTCTCACACTATTCTTTTTGGGTTTTAGACGATGGCTGGAACCCGAAGGAACCGTGTTGATCAATGCAATGGACAATGCAATGATTGTCCTCCTGAACAAACAAATGTAATAGGAGATGGAGTGCAAAATCTTATTTCTATACTTACACAAGCTATGAATCATTCTGGACTTCCAAATGAGCAGAGAAGGGAACAATATTCTATTGAGTAATTCATGAGGCAACGTCCACCTTATTTCAGTGGGTCTTCTGATCCACTTGTTGCTGAACAATGGATCAGTACCACTGAAAAGATATTTTCAGTTCATCAATGTTCTGAACATGATAAAGTCATCTTAGCAGTATATCATTTGGAAGGTGAAGCTGATCAATGGTGGAATCTTATCAAGAATACAAGGCAAAGAGATGAAATTGAGTCCATGGAATGGGACGAGTTCAAGAACTTATTTTTCAATAAGTACTTCCCTCGTATTCTTCGAACAAAGATGGAGAAGGAGTTTCTTGAACTAAAGCAAAAGGATGATGAATCTGTTGGTATATACGAAGCGAATTTTACAAGACTTGCAAGGTATGCATCTGGCATTATCATCCAACCTGAAAGTAAAGTTGATCAATTTTTCAGTGGCTTAAAACCAAGTCTTCTAAGGGCATTAGCTATAAGAGACTTCAGTAGCTATGAAGAAATTGTGCGTTGTGCTATCAAGGTAGAAATGGAAGTTGGTGTTACATATCCATCTCATGGTTTTTACAAAAAACGAATGATGGAGTTCAAGGAGAAATCTCAGAATAATGGTGAAAAGAAGATGAATGTTTCCTTATGCACAAAGTGTGGAAAGAAGAATGGTGGAGATTTTCTTAAAGGGACTAGAAAATGTTTTAAGTGTGGAAAAGAAGGTCACCGAGCAGCTGAGTGTCGAAGTAATGGAAAAAGGGTTTCTAATGATGTGAATAAATCGAACACTGCAGAGAACGCACCACCAACACTTCAATGCTTCAAGTGTAAGGAAATGGGGCATTATGCTAATAAATGCCCTAATCCAAGGGTTAGTGATGATCAACATGAGCAACCACTGAAGGCAAAGGACAAAGGGAAGTCACATGTGATCACTATTGGCAATGGTGAATATGACAACGATGTTGTCGAATGATTAAGTGTTTATGTAATGGGATTCCAAAATAATGTTGTATCATTGAGTATTGCAATATTTATTGATGTGGTATTCAAAGTGATTGAGATATTTTTTGGAAATAAGATGATATGCGCATAATGAAGGGAAAACAAGAAAATGAAATGTTTAATAGTATTCATGAGCTCATGATTAATATAAGGACTAAGTGATAACATGGTTTGAGTATATACAATTTTGAGGATTTTGGTATGTGGAAGTTGTTAACTTTTAACTACATTCAAGTTTTCACTATGGTTCAATGGGTATTCAAGAGAATACATGATTAAGGCCTTTGAATGTTTGGAATGTGACTAAGAAGACATATATATGGGGATTAACGATAGTATTAAATCTCTGGTAATCATTTTCACTATATTATGAGAGTGGACTGCAGTATTATGGATAAGCCTAAAGATTAGAATGGATTATGTTGGACATAAGTTAGTATTGTTTAAGGATAGAAGTTTTTTCGATATTATTGATGGGATGTTATAGTAATGTAGTTTTAGAAAAAGGACAACCTGCAGGACGGGCGACAGCCCATCGCGTCGGACAAGGCTGTGGGAATCGAACCCACAACCGAAGTGCGACTGGCCTTTATCGCCTACCACTGGCCTACAGGAAGTCCCTGTTTAGTAGAAACTTGTTTTATTATATTAAGCAGTATGATATATGAAGTATAAGTCCATTTTAGGAACCATATATGATTAATCTCACTATAGACCGACTTATGTATATAATTTTTGCTAACCTTTTTTTTGAGACAGATGGAATGACCCGTCATTCTATCACATAATCTTCTAACACTTCACGAATAACAAATTCAACTTCATTTATTTAAGATATGAAGTGAAAATTTTTCAAGGCACGAACAATAGTGAGATTGTACCAAAATAAAGTAAGTATTTATTCTAATGCAAATTTTCAACTTTAGGGAAATGATCTTGAAAATCAAAAATGTTGTCCTAGTGATCTTATACCTAATGAATCAGATGGTACTTTATATCATCACAAATCTATGGATTTGTGATTACTGGCTTTTCCATAGCAATGTTCTCTACCACTCTCCAACAGAACATGATGGTTAGATTTCTCTTCCATATCCATATTTTCACCTATGTGGAAACCCAGTGATTAGTTTATTTGGGTAATCGTTACATTTCATACTTTAGTTTTTAAAGCCAAGTTTTGGTAATCTTTTTTTAAGATGTGGGTTTCTATTAAAGAAACTTTCGAATAGTAAACCATTTATAACCCCGACGAATTTCGAGGGGGAAATTCATTTTAAGGGGGGTAGAATGTAACAGCCCGAGATTTTATGAAAAATATTCTCTTTAATTTTATTAATGTCTTGTGTTGTACGCTACACCAAAAGGAGCTTGCACAACACGCATCCTTGACTTTCCTTGCATTACACGCAATCGCGACCTTCCTCGATAGCGTGTGTAGTACGCAATAACGAGTTTCACTAAACAGCGATATGCTATTAAAATGTTATTAAAACTAGCTGTTATGAATAGTAATAACCACTTTTTGAAATTTTGTAAATTTTATTTTTCAAAATGGATTTCATTTTTGGATTCGGAGTATCGAATTTAGCCTAAGGTGAAATTTTGGTACAATTCGGATAACTTTCATATTCTGATGAATAGTGAAAATTACTAAATTTTAATTAAAAACAACTTTTTTAATCGAAATAATTAATAGTGATAAATTATTAATTTGAGTGGTTTTAAAGTATATTTAGAATATATTTTTACAATTTAATACAATGTTGGTCATTGGTTGTAATTTCACATTTAAACCAGACATAATCAAGTGTCAATCTTTTGATAGATATTGTTTCTTAAAAACACGCTATTTGTTTTAACGGCGGGATTTAATTATAAAAATAATTAATGAAACTTCTATGTTATGAATTTGGTAAAATAGACTTTATTTTTGAATTTGGAATATAAAATATAGCTTAGGATGAAATTTTGGCATTGTTCTGAAAAACATCAATTTTTGATGAATAGTGAAACTACTAAGTGGTAGTTAAAAAACTGAATATTTCATAAAACTTAATTTTACCGCTTCTGTGAATGGAATATCAAAAATCCGATAGACACGGTTGATTTCAGTAAGTAAAATGTGGTTCAATGAGATGAAAATAATTTTTTGGTGAATAGTAACTTTTTACTTTTTTTACCGCGGTTAATAGTAAATAGGGTAACTAAGGGTAAATATGATATTACTATTACCCTAACACATGTCCTAATTCTATTGGATAAGTTTAATTCGACCAAAAACAACCTTATGAATAAAATATGACCATTTAGGCCCACTTGGATTAGATTAGGACATTTATTATTAATTTATTTAAAGAAGGGTTAAAATAGTTAAAATCAAAGTTTAATAAGTAAATCATTTTTAATATAGGGTTATACATACGATAAATTCGACTATAAATATTCATTAGAAAGATAAAAAGATTTCCAACATAATGGTATTTTATTTGTAATTTTTAGACATTAAATAATTTAATTTATTTATGACACAATGATGATGCAGTAATTATCTTATTTATGAATTATTGACATAATTGATGTTATAAACACCAAAATAAATGTAATTTGAGACTTTTTATGAATTCCACTAATTTTCTAGGTTACTATGATATATAAGTGTTGATTTAATCAACTTGGTTCGAACATATAATTCTGTTATGACTTTAACAAAAATCAAATATCAAATAGTGTCAAAATTGACACAAAATAGTTTTGAAATCAAATATTATATTATTAATTGTTATTTTATTCCTAAAAATCTAAGGTTCGGCCAAATGACATAGATAAGGATATATTTATTAGTAATAAACAATTTGGGGTTCGTTTGGCATGTTATAATAAGTGTATTAACCATATAGTGAAATAAAACAAAAAGACACAATAAAAGTTAAATTATTTAACTTAGAGTTAAATCTAATTGATAAGGTTAAAATAATATCCTAAACTTGTCTAAATCCTATTGGTTGATAAGCTTTCGACCCTTCCCCACTTTAGCTTCGAAATAAGACCCTTTGGTACCATTATAAACCGATTTTGACTTTAATATAAAATAATATTTTGAGATATTCCTAAGGTGCCCCTCTCCTCCCTTATAAAAGGGCACCTCCTCCCCCTTCCTCCTCACACCAATTTGAGCACTCAAGCTCGGCCAACCCCTGCCAAAATCCTTTCTACACTTCCCTAGAATAATCCGAGAGGTCCTGGTCTTCTTCAAAGACCAATATTAGTTCCGTAAGTGGAGGATTAAAGAGAAGTTCCAAAGAAGAGGAGTTTCGGACACGTACAAAGCAAGTCGGACCTAAGGTAAGGGAAATATCACAATCTCATTTTTATCCGAGATTGTTTATTCGTAAGTATTTACTGGGGTGTATTTTATCATCCACATCCATGTTTCATCAATATGTAATATTATTTCCATCCACCTACAATTGTTTAAATCCATTTTTACCCTTCGGTGAGTTTTTAGTAATATGTATGAAAGGAATCTTTTGTCGTTTTTCGTACGAGGTACTTTTTGACTTTTCCGACAAAAGTACGAAGAATGTTTTTTTAACTTATACGGCATGAATGGATTTTTAAAAAATTATTTCCAAGAAGCTTCCTTTACATGTTTTCAAGTTTATTTTTAATAAACTTCTTTTAGTTTAAAATTGTGAGACATGTTAAGAAAGGAAAATGTTTTTAAAGTAGAAAGGATATTTTCGTCAAGAATGGAGTTCAAGTGTTTTATCAAAATTATTTTCCATCTAAGATAATAAAGGGTTCTGTTTTTATCCCTATTATTACAAGGATTTTATTATGTTGTGATGGAAACATTTTTATGAATTCCTTTATCTTATATGAATTGTTTTATGATGTCATGTTGTTTAAGAATACCATTTTTTTATTACATGGGTTATGCGATGATGTATGATTTATGATTATGTGGCACACATAAGAAAGGATTCATTATAAGATGGGTGGGACCTATATCTCCCTCCAATTCATTGGGTAAAGATTTTATATCCCATGAGATAGACATGGCTGGAATGGTAGGTTATACCGGTTCAGTGAAACAGGACTGAAACGAGGGTTACTCGATTCAGATAGGGACTTTGTCCACTAAGATAGTCTTGGCAATGAGTCTTGACTAACAAGAAATGATTCTCTATGATTATGTGTGAATGACACAAAGTTTCATGTTTTATGTTATGATTATTGTGATTACATTTCACTACTATGATTTATCCCATGTTATGAAATTATGCTCTCTTTTGCAGGTTAAGATTTCCAAAAGATATGTTCTTATGAATATGATGTGATTGATTTTTCTTTTTCATACCCTTACTGAGCATTTGAGCTCACCCTTTTATGTTTTCTTTTCCCCTGGATATAAAGAAAGGTTTTAGGTCAAAAAAAGGGAAGATCTTTATGGGAGATATTGAAGATCTTTCACCACGATTAGAAGATTACGTTTCGAGTTTCCAAAGACACTAAACTATTACGATCCTTGTGTGTGTGTGTTTTTGTTATGTACTAAGTATTACGCAAAAGTAATGTAAAGTCTATGTACGTCAGGCTTCGGGTCTCTAAAAAGAATCATTTCCAAGATATGGTGGACAACGAGATAAATCAATATAGAATATAGTACACAACATGTTGTAGAGTCATAGGCCATGTCCCTTGACCTTGGGTACTTCTCATGTTCAACAGACCATGTCATAAGTACATGTCATGTTAAAATATATTACACAACATATAGAAAGGCCACATATTTTTTCCTTCCATCTACGGTCCACCCATGTCCTTTAAGAACATTCCAGTACATGGTGTCAACCCATGATGGCCTGCTAGTGTACCAGTAGATGGGGTAAGATGTTTACCCGGTCTGGGTCTGGTCGTGTGGTGGGGTACATGTCGTGTAGGTAAGTTGTGCACACCACCCCATGTCTGTGTATGTTTTGAGATACCTGTCGAACCTTGGGTAAGGTCTCATATACTGTGTGACAGGTGTAACATGTCTTGTGATACTTTAATGCCTCTCAAAAACCTGTTTGCCGATGAAGGGGCCCCAAATTCCATGTACTCTCGGATTACATGGCGTGTAGTTCATTATTTTCCAGAATCCCTAGTTCAAGATCTGATCATCTCATTTACTACTCCGATAACCATTTGGACCGTGCCTATTTGGGAAAATAAATGTAAAAGCTTTTTGGGTTACACCATCACCCAAAAAATGAGTTTCGTATTTCGATCTGATCGCACAATGGATTATACAGTTTTTATATGTTCTACCAAAGAATGTCAAAGAACAAATATTTGAGGATCCACCATCATTTGACTCACTTGGTATCTATCTTCCCATATCCATCTTGTCACTCTAATCCCATATCTGCGATATCAAGTCATTTTAACAATAATAGGATGCTCAACGATTGATTGATCAATATATGTCGAGTTGCGGTCCAAATGACGAATTCCCATGCCGAATGATTAATGAGGGGGGAGAAAATCCTAAATCAAACAAGGGTAATGATCCTAGATTCATGTTCATTTCAATCATGGTTAATTTTCCATAGAGAAACAGTTTAATTATTCCAAAAATAATCATAAGATCAAACTCCCAATAAATTTCCAAAAAAATAAAACCCATCCCACAAAGTTACGATCGAACCGTGGATTATCCAATTCATTGTTTAGTCTACATTCACCGTGGAATTAAAGAATGTGAAGGAAATATAAAATAACACATCTTACCTTTTATTTTCATATCTAACTGAATATGGTCTGTCTATTCATCACCATCGTTCGTGAGATCCATCAAGAAAGGTGTTCATCAATTGTTAATTTGTGGTTCTATCATCGTTTCCTTTAGATGATTCTCCAATAATCCCCCAAGAAACTATCCATCATTACTATGGTTATGAGGATAACCCTAAGACTTTTTCATAATAATTATTTTAATGTAAATCAATGTTGTGTCCAAAAATTAATTTATCTTTTAATTATGTAATGATGATTACATCCTTTTTGTGTTTTTCCATAGAAGACTCGTGTCGACTAAATTTAATTTGTTCCTTGGTAAAACACCACATTACAAACTGAAAGGTGGTATCATATTTCCCATTCAAGTCCCCATTCATGAATTATTAGGATTTAAAAAAATATAATTTTTTATTTAATAATTTTTTTATATTTACGTCCAAAAGCAATCTTTCACAGCCATCCCATGCCGACCGATATTAGGCCATGCCTATGGTAAATATAGTACTCTGCCGACCGATATTAGGCCATGCCTAGGGTAAATCTAGTACTCTAAAAACAACGGTGCCCTTGGATTTCTGATGAAGAAACCCATTTAAGAGTTATTCCAATTTTTGGGGAACCTGCTCAACATTTTATTAAAAACTAATCATTTTTATCAAATTTTAATGCACACACCTAGCCTTGAAATCTCACATCATCTCTATTCCTAGTCTCGAACAAATTTTGTATAATATTTAAATATAATACACAGAATATCCAGGACATGACATTTTTCGAGATCAACACTAGGTCAATGTTAGTTGGGGCGCCCCATGTAACTACAATCATCACACGCCTGACCCATAGAGTATATATTAGTGTAAAAAGGGGTTATATATCGACATATTAATATCAAAAAACTATAATTTCATTTGTGTAAATGAATTGTGTATTTCTTCAATAATAGTTTTTCTATTGTGTTATTTAATAAAATATGCATTCATAAAAGACAATGTTGACAAATAGTTTTTTGGAGACAAATAGAACATAAATGTATATTTATAAAATATATATACTCTGATAAAATTCATTTTTATTATATTTAAAATTTATTTTCATGAAATAGTCTTATAAAAGATTATTTATTTCAATATAAATTATAATATAATTTAATAACATTCCACTACATTTTTATGATTTCCATAAAGATGACTACACCCTAAAAATAATAGTTTTTCAATAAAGAATCATTTTTAATTAAAGTATAATTTTATCATGGTTAGTGAATTAATTTTAAATATTTTTTTAATTTTAAATAATAATGTCAAAATAATGTCCAGGTGAAATTTTGAGAATATTCTGAAAAACATTTTTCAATGAATAATAAAAATGCAGTTTTACATTTTATGTATATTTTATAATTTTATATATATGTAATAATAAGTTAATAATTTATTATATAAAATCAAAAACCAATTCTTTTTCATTTTATTAATATTATGAATTTTAATTTATTTAAAACTATTTCAAAACCTATAAATAAATTTTCAAAGTCCTAATCAGAAATTATTATTTTAAAAACTATATTTATTTTCAAAAGATTTACTTTCGTTATCCAATATAATATTAGAAAATGAAAATCTATTCTACTATATTACAGTATTGTAGAAAATTACTTAAATGTGTAAAACCAAGAAAAAACCATAGGAAAAAATGTTTTTTCATTTTCCATACCTAAGAATTCAAAAACATATATTTCAGAATTGTAAAATAGTTCCTGGAGATTAAAAAAAATACCCACACATTACCCCTTAATATACTATTAAAATCAATTATCCATGATGATATGGTCATTTTACCTCCCATTTTGACCCTCCAATAGGTCATTATTATCATAAGGTTTCATCCTAGTCTTCTATAAAGTGATTCTTCAGGGTGTGATAATTACCCACTTACTCTTTCCGGTTCATGTTTAATTTTTTGATATATGATTTATAAGTGTTCAATTAATTTCTATTCATACAACTTTTACTATCATGTTAAAGCTAAAATAGTTTTTTATCAATGGGATACCTTCAATCCTTTCTATTAAACCCTTTTCATATTCCACATTTTATTCCTTCATGTTTTCAAATTCCATTGATAGATTTATTACATTTACCTAAAATATTTATATATTTTGAATATAAAAACATGTTCTTAATCGATGGATATCCACATTGATGTAGTAGTAATTTATGAATAAATTATTTTCATGAATTATACTCAATATCTATTTTTATGGTTAAAAAATATGTAATTTTCATGTTTTTATTTAATTATGTATTGAATGATTTTATATGAACCTTGTTATTTATTTTCCTTAGGCTAGTGATGAAAATAATCATTATTATCAATGTTTCTCAAATTAATTAAAACATTTGAAGGGTGTATCCTAGTAATTTTTTAATGGATTAGGTAAAAAATTAATCTATTAAGATGAAAAGTATTATGATACCTTGGTGAATCACCAAGTTCTGTTTGATTTATGACATATTGGTGATAACCCTTACCGGTAGGATTATGAATTATTCATTCAATGATGTAGCCACGTTTCTATATTATGATTCTTTATCATTAAATTTTTTATGCCTCATATTCTTATAATCATGGCCTATTGATATTCCTCACGGTCACAAGAAAAGTATTTCATTTATTTATTCTTTTATTTGGATGTATTAACACACCTTTCTATGGATGTATTCCCAAAAGACATGACATGTAGTAAAAGTAACATTAAATTAATATATTATGTTTCCTATCAAGTGTATTATAACAATGTAATCATTTTCATGTCTTAAATTAATAAATTCCAAAAAAATCATTAATACACCCACTATATTATTTAGTGTTTCCCCATGTAATTAATATTTAATGTATTAAAAATGTGGTATTCCATATATTTTCAATAGAGTTTTCTAATTTCCCAGAAATTATAGTGTTTTTTAATTGAACTCATACATAAATCTAAATCAATTTCAATGACTCCTTATAAACTGTCCAAAATTAAATTGTTGAATATGAATCTATGAGAGATGAGATTTATATTCCTTGATGAATCACTTTTGGGTAAAAATATTATATATGTAATGATAAATGATGTGTAAATAATTCATTTAACTGAATATCATGAATGTAGAAAAATCACATACAGTAAAAAGTATCCCTTACCCCATATTAATTAAATATATGATCAACTCCATTGAACTCATGTAACGACCTGAATTATTATAAATTAAATTCTGTTTTTTATTAAATCAAATGTGTTATTAAATAATATGGTTATATAAAACACTAGGAGTTATTTTATTTTGTTATATCCAATCATATTTCAATTACCATTAAGTTGTTTTACTATTGAAAATATAGCCTTCCAAAAATGATCACAAGACTAGTATAAATATAATGTTTTATCAAATCCATTTGAAATAGAAAATGGATATGATGACCTCAACCAGTAGGATCATAGCTAATAAAGTCCATTTATCAATGTTTTCATGGGAGATATAATTTATTTTATTTTAACTAGACTATGACCATGTCTAGATCGAACAACTTAATCATTAGAGAAACTATTTATGTGATAAGTTCAAGCTCATTGAGATAACGACCTAAACCATGATCAACGAATAAATACCAGAAATACCCACCATTTTGAACTGTACTCATTGGGAGCATGCTTGTTTATTGAATTGATATGTATAAATACCAAAGAATGAAGAATATGTACATTGTTTGTTTTATAAAATAATGAATATGTTTTTATCATATTATTGTTACCTTGTAACTCTTTTTAAAGAACCAATTTTATTTTTCTTAAATATTCAAGTTTAATTAATAAATCCATTTTGTTGAATTAGTAGATTTTTTAAATAAATAATTTTTAATAAAATATTCTTATTAAATTAAATTGATTAAATATAAATGATCATATAATTTTTATGAATTAAAATATAATTTTTTATAAGGGTTCATAAAAATGTTATTATCAAAACCCTTCATTTTCAAAAAAAAATATCAATTTTATTAAAATAAAAATAATATTTTTTAATCTATTTAGATAAAATTAATATTATTTTTTGAATCCGGATGTCAAAATTATCCAACGAGGACTTTTACATAATTCTCCTAGATAGTTGAATTGTGATGTAAAGATTAAATGTCATATATATATACTTTTTGATTTATGACATCATAATGACCCAAATGTTATGTAATAAGTAATATAAATTGGATCCAAGACCAAATATTTGTATTTGATCTCATATAATTTTCTTTTAAGTTTATTTGTATGAATTCTCAAAGGATTATAATATATTTAATAATTTTGAAATCATATATTTAATAGTGAGACTCACCTCTACACCACCAAGACTAATATTTTAATATTTTTAGACCATGGTCTTATAAAATAATGTATGCCACACCCATTTGAAAGAAACCATAGTAAAAATCCATTGTATGATTTGTGGTTTTGGATATTCTATTATGTAGAGTCCAAAACCAAATTAATATAGAAATGCCTCACATTTCATATTTAAAACCACCCATGTTCCTATTACTCATCACTAAAAAACCATAGACGAGGACCAATATCTTTCCTCTAATCCTTACAATCCTCTCAAGGTTATCTCAAGCATTCAAGAATCCCCCCCCAATTCTTTGGAATCACACACTAAATTAAGGGATCTTCTACTCTTCTCTATTATCCAACAGTCCTTTTATGTTATGAATTTTAATTTACATTTTTTATGGGGGGTTATTATTATTATATATCTCCATTTCATTAAATATTATTTATAAATGATTATTCCCCTTTCACTCTCATTTATCCCTTTTATGAACCTTTATGTACACTTGTTACCATGCAAAAAATTTATAAGGATTATTTCTTTTCTCCTAGTTTCCATATTATATTACAACTTCTATATCCAGTAACTTATTCTGGGAAATATATTTTTATATACCCATTACTGTCTATTTCATGTCTAAAATATGAAATACCCATTTCCCTCTCATTAACCAATTTTGTAAAATTTTATGTAACACTATTATGCATCCAAAACTTCCCTATGATATTCCATGCCAAAATAATTGTGTAGTTAGAACCATACCCATTTTTCTATCAAGGAAATTCACCTTCATGAACATATTAATATTGATAGGGAAAATACATTTATATATTACACATCCTTAGATCTTGTAATAAATCACAGTGTTTAATGATGCCAATTTTTACTATTTATGTGGAACGCTTAAATAAGATAATGAAATGATCATGTAGGGTTCACCATAATAGCCCTCAAATGAATTATATAATGTTTAGTATCATGATACATCATGTGAAATAGTCTTGGAATGATGCCTTGAATCATGATCCTCCATGTAAAATGAGCCTTGAATCATGATCCTCCATGTGCAATGATCCATCAATCATGCTTCTCCATGTGCAATGAGACTTGACTTATGATTATGTCATGTTGTATGTTGTTTCAACATTTCCCATGTCCTAATTATCATTCTATATCATGCCTTATTATTTGTGTTCCTTTTATTATCCATTGATATGCATATTTCCTCAGGTTATCCCATGAAATGTTAAGTTGAAAGAACATTTTGTTCTTGTTAAAGAAGTTTTCAATAATGATGTGGTTTCTTTGGTTTTTATGTTTTTATGTTTTTATGTAATGTACCTAATTTACCAAATATAGTATACCTCTAAAAATTATGGGTTGTATAAAGTGTAATAATATGTCGTAAAAAATCTATTACTTTTCAATAAAGGGAAGATTCATTATAGTTCATATAATCTGATAGGTTTATTTTTTGTAGGGATTAGTATTAAAAATATCTATTGAATCTCTAGGATTAGAGAACTCTATTGAATGCCTTAGTGATAATACTATTTATAAAAAAATATACCCAAATTTTGGTAAGTATAAAGTTAGTGGTTTCTCAATCAAATACATCCCTATCTAGATATTACAAGTGGATGTGGTTCTGGTATAGATGTACCTAGGGTTAACAACTCTATTAAGATGTTCCAGGCCTAAATTAACATAATCTAGTTCATGAAATTGTGCCTTACTCTACACCTTTTTTGACACTCTTAGGGTACATGACTTAGGAAATTCATAAACTCATTACAAACCATTATTAAGTGAACAGAAAATACATATAAAAATATATGTTAGGAAATAGATCATGGAAATCAACGCTTACAGCCCCAAAACTCAAAATTTATGGAGATAGATGTAATTTATATGTTATCCCTTTAAATTCATTGGATTCCCCATTATGTGATTAATTTATATAACCATCCATAATTTTCATTTTTATTCTTGATAATGATCAGAAAGAAGAGGAATCATGTTTAAAACCTACGTGAAGGGATTTTTGATGATTTCTCTAACGAGATTCCTAATCTAATGGGATTGGGAATCAAATACCTTTTAATAATACTCTCTCAGCTAACTAATGTTCTGAATAGAAACCTGGATCAAGGGGAGCACCCAAATCCCCTATGAGATAACCATCTACAATCAACAGCTTCTTGTTGAAAAACCCTCCTACATTCAATGGATCATATAATCCCATAATCTCAGAACACTATATTTACTCCATTGAGAAGATCTTCTCCAATATTCAATGTTATAAACAATATAAGGTTATTCTTATGTATACTGTATGGAGGGGGAAGCTGGTCCATGGTAGACATTGATCAAGAGTATGAATCCTAAGGATGTAATTGAAGCAATAGAGTGGAAAGAATTCTGGAAAATATTTATTGATATACATTTTCTTCATACTGTCCATCTTTAAATGGAATGGGATTTCCATGAACTCAAGAAAGAAGATGAAGAATCTGTTTGGGTGTTTGAGGAAAAATTCACAAGATTGTCACAATACGACTTTGATTTTGTCATTACCCCTCAGTGTAAGTTTGAACGCTTATTTGGTGGGCTAAAACATAGTCTAAAAAAATACATGGTTACCCCTGACTTTGATAGTGACGATTTTTGTGACGTGCCTAAAAATTTTAAATTGGGATCGACGAAACTCATGTGTATCATGGGGATAATAAGAGAAAAGTGTAGTTTAATTTTGAGGGTTTGATATAGATATCTAACAGTGCCATGAAATTTCAACATCCCACTTGTCAAGGTAGTAGGAAGAAGCCCCCTAGATATTCCTTAAAGAAACCAGGGAAATGAAATAGGTGTGGAAGGTTGGAAACCTATCTAATAATTGCCAACATGAGAAACCCATTGTTGAAATAGAGGGAAGGAATGATCGAATCAACACTCAGTGCATTTTTTATTGCCACAATAGTAAGGTATTATGTACCTTTTTAAATAAATTCTTTAACATAAGGGTTTTCAATGGAAACCAACAACCTCCAAGGAAGAAAGGGTGAGATTTTTCCATCACAACCACTGTAGTAAATCACAACAATGAAGGGATGATTGGTACACTAGTTATTCATTCATGAATTGTGAAAATACTTTTTGATTCTTGTTCAATGCATTCCTTTATATAATAAATGTCTAGTAAAACTATCCAAACACCATCATAAAGCATATAAGTAGAGATATCAGTGAAAATAATGAATGAGGAAAATATTGAATCCCATGAGTATAACTCCTCCCCAATCAGGATTTGTGGATGAAATTCTTAGTGAAACCTTTCATACTCCCTTTGGTGGATTTTGATGCAACTGTAGTCATGGATTGAATTTCTATATATAGATCCAACATAAATTTTTGTTAAAAAGATATCACTCTGCAAATGGAGAATCGACCCCTATTATATACATGTAAAAGGAGGAGGATTACACTTGTTTAGCACCATTATCTCAAGGATGGATGTTATTTAACTATGATCAAGAGTATCTAGATCAAAAGATTTAGTTTAAGGAGTGGATGAACCTCAAAGACATTCCTATTGTTAGGGAATTTTCTGATGTGTTTGCTGAGGAATTTCCTAGTCTTCCTCCCAGATGAGCGGTCTTATTTTAAATCCATAATATACCTGGGGAATTAACAATATTCAAGACTCCATATCGAATGGTTATTTTGGAAATTTAGGAACCGAATAAAAATCTACATGACAATCTAGATAAAGAATTAATACACCCATGTGATTCACCATGGGGTGCACCATTCATCTTCATCCAGAAACCTAATGTGTCAATTTTCCTTTCCATTGATTATCATGAACTAAAAAAGATCAGGCTAAACAAAAAGTATCATTTTTCATGAATTGATGGCTTGATCGATCAACTAAATGGAGCACAATACTTCTCCATGGTGGATATGTGGTTGGGATATTTCCATGTTTGGGTGAATAAATAGGATATCCCCAATACTTCTTTTCATGTATGTTATGGGCACTATGAGCTCACAGTAATTCCATAAAGACTCACTAATGCTCCAAAAATTATCATGGATTTTATGAATGTCATCTTTAGAGATTACCTTAATATGTTTTTGGTAGCCTTTATAAATAATATTATAATATGCTCTAAAATCCTTGAGGATCATGGGGAACAACATAGCATTGTGCTAAAGACCATGATAAAGGAGAAGTTCTATGAAATGTACAACAAGATTGAGTTATGATTGAAGGAAGCATCATTATTGGGGAATATCATTACAAGTAATGGGATATATATGGAAACAACAATGAAAAAATAAATTAAAGGATGGTCGAGACCAACATCTGGGACTGATATCTATGGTTTCCATGGGTTAGATGGATATTATCACCGATTTTTGAGATATTTATTAGGATTTTAAACCCCTCATACAAAGATAAAATGTAAGGGAGTGAAGTTTTCATGGAATGATAAATGTAAAAAAATAATCATGGAGTTTAAAAAACGCTTATCACTAACCTTGTGCTCAAACTACCCATAAGTGGGGATCTTTTCATCATTTTTAGCAATTCTTCTAAGAAGGGTATGGGTTGGGTGTTGATGAAAAATGAAAAATTCATAGCCTATGCATTAAGGTAGTATGAAATTAAGGAGAAATATTATCCCACACATCATCTTGAGTTGGAAACCATAATATTTTATTTGAAAATTATGCAGAATTTTCTCTTTTTGGAGAAGTCTGAAATTCATACAGATCACAAAAATCATAAATATATTTTCACAATGAAATAAATGAATATGCACACTCATTGGAGCGCTCGTGGTTCTGATCTTGGCAGCTTGCTATTGCCATGTGGTGAGTTTTTTCGAATTTCGGGGTTGCGCTCGTGAGCTAGCTTTTTGTGGGGTTCTTTATCCTCTCAGGTGAGTTCATTAGGGTTTTGGGGTGTCTGATGCGGTTGTTTTGTCTGGTGGCTTTGGGATCTTCTTCTCTATGATTTTGTTTTTCTTCTACTGTGTCGGGGTGAATCACTCGGCGAGAGTGTTATCGAGATGGAGCGATGATGATGATGTGTTTTATGAGGCATCTCCATGGATGTTTTGTCTGTTGATTTTAGATTTTCATTTGAGGTTTTGTTGAATAATCTGTCATGGGGTGACGATGATGACAACGGATGCCGGCGAAGCTCCCCGGCAGTCCGATGATGGGAATAAGGGGAGGTATCACATAGGAAACTCCATAGATGAAGTTTTGTTGAATCCCCAGCGGTGTGATGGGGAGGCGATGTGACGACGGACACCGGCAATGCTCACCGGTGATCTAGGGATGTGGATATGGTTGTAGTACATGGAACATGGCGTGTCAGATCTGATGGTGGCTCAACACTCGAGGCGGTGCAGGCTCAGGGCTCGAGGTGATAAGGCGGTGGTTTGAATTTTGAAATTTCAGTTTGAATTGTGATTTGGTGTCTGGGTTTCGGCTGTTTGGGTACTGGAAACCTGCAATCCGGATTTCTATAAAATGAAAAAAAAAGATTTGTAGGCCTCTTATATTTTAAGAGGATTGACATGGGAATGAAAATGAATGGAACATAATTAACCATTTAACAAATAATTTATCAATCATCTCTTTTGGAAATGATTATGAATTCTCAAAAATATAATGTGGGAATTCAAAAGAAAGTAAAAACTATAAGGAATGGTAAATCCTTAAGGATCAATGTTCATGAACATAGAATTTTGAGAATTGGGTTAAGACTCTGTGTTCTGTCAAATCCTGAGTTAATAAAGGAACTGTTGGATGAATCACATAATTCAACATTCTCCATTAACCCAATAAACTCAAAGATGTACCAATATCTATGAGAGAACTATTTGTGGGACAACATGAAGAAGGAGATCACTAAATTTACATCAAATTTCGTAGTATGTCAGCAAGTGATGAATATAAAGTAGAATCTTATGGGGATAATGAAACCATTACCAATACCATCACAGAAATGGGAAAACATCGCCATGGTAATTTTCACCAGAAATCCAAATAAATCCAAAGGAAAAATTGGTATATGGGTTATTGTGGATTGTATTGCAAAGACTTCACACTTCATTACAATTCAAGAGGACTTATCATGAGATCAACATGCATGTATGTGCATCAAAAAAGTGGTAAGGGTACATGGAGTACCACTATCATTTATTTCTAATCAATATCGAAGACTCACCACTATGGTTTGGAAAATTATCCATCAATATCTAAACACAAAGATGAAATTCAATACAGCTTATCACCCTCAAACTAAGGGACAATATAATCAAACCATCCAAAAACATGATAACATGTTGTCAGTATTCTAAATTGAATTCAAAGGGGGATAGGGACAACATCTTCCTCTTTTTATTTTCTCTAACAAAAATAGTTTCCACTCAAACATCTAAATGGATAACTATGAAACCCATTGTGGGAAGATATTTAGATCACTATAATGTTGGGATAATGTTAGAGAACGATATAATCTAGGTCCTAAAAGGGTTGAAGGAATGGTTTGGAAGGTTAATACCAATCATTAGCACATCAAAATTTCTCTAAGAAGATAAAAGTGTTGTGCAAACATTCATCGAAGTGACCTAGAGTTTGATGTTAGAGACATGGTACTCCTATATATATCTCCATGGATGGGAGTGATGATATTTGGGAAGAAGGGAAATCTTAGTCCATTGTACATCAGAACTTTTCAGATCCTTGATCACATCGGAGGAGTGCACTATCAACTAGCAGTCCCACACAACCTATCTCAGATTCCTGATGTATTTCATGTATCCATCTTAATAATGTACATACTAGACACCTGAAATATACTAAATACAGAGTTGGTACCATTGTAGTATGATATTTCCTATGAAGAGTAGCCATGGAATATCTTATATCATGGTGAAAATGTTCTTTGAAGTAAGAAAAATCCCCTTGGAAAAGTTTTGTGGAGAAACAAAAAGTTTGATGAAGCATCATGGGAACTGGAAGAGGTGATGAAGCAAATTTACACTCTTATTTTTTTAGTGTGGGAAAATAAAATTTTTTGGGTGAAATTCCCTAAGTGTAAAAAATTGTAATTACACAAACTATTATAAATAAAATTCCCCTTTTTATTCAATAAAATGTCATATTATATAATATTGTTTTATGAAACACATGAACATATTTTGTTATATTATGGACAATTGGATTTCAATAACCATTAAGTATGTTTACCATTGATAATATAGTTATTTAACTATGATCTCATGACAAGAAAAATGATAGGGGTTTTACAAATCCATTTGACACATAAAAAGGAAGTTATAACCTCAACTAGTGGGTTAATACCCTATGAAGCCCATTTATCGAAGTATTTGAGGGATATAGATTTTTTGGGCCTTTGCTCAAACCTATCCCAACAAAATATCCAATAATTTATTCATGAGAGAAACTTTGTACGACATAAGTTCAATCTCATTGAGATCACGACCTAAACCATGTTAATCGAACGATCCCATGAAAGCCCCAAAATTGTGCACTTTACTCTTAGGATGTATGATAGTGTATTTAAGAGATATATATCAAGACCCTAACATTAGGAATATGTTCATTATTTTTTATAATATAATAAATATATATTCATCCTATTGTTTTTACTTTCTAAATGATTTTTAAAGAAAAAATAGTATTTTTGGTTACCATTCAAATAAAATTAAGATATATATTTTGATGAATTAATGGATTATTCAAATAAATGAAATTTTATTAAATTATTAATATTGAATTTTTTTATTGAATATAAATTATCATATAATTTTTATCAAGTAAAATGTAATATTTTCATAAGGGTTCAAAGTATGTCATTGTAAAGAAACCCATAATTTTTAATCAATATCAATTTTTTATAGTTAAAAGTAAAAATAAATATATTCAAAAAATCATTTCAAAAAAAAGAATATTATTTTGGGAATACAGACATTAAAATTATCCAACGGTCAATTTATCCTAATTTTCTGAGATAGTTTTATTTTTTGGTAAAAGATAATTACCGTATAAATATAATTTGTGTTTTATGACATCATAATAACCCAAATGTGATGAAATAAGCAATATAAATAGAATAAAAGACCAAATATAAGTTTTAACTTTAAAATATTTTTTATGATTATTTCATTTATTTGTTAAATCCTTTTTGAATCCTCCATGACTTATAATATATTTGGTGTTTTTTAAATCATTTCTTTAAGAGTGTGAGTCACCTCCCCATCACTAAGGGAAATATTTTACAAAATAAGTCCCTTTAGCTTATAAAATAATGTATACCACTCAGATGTTTCTGAAACCATTCAAAAAAATGAGAGGAGGGTTTTTGGTGTTGGATATTTTATTTTATTTAGTACAAAAGCTAAATAGTAATGAAATCCCCCTGATTTCCTATATAAACCAACTAAATCTCACATTTATCTTCACTCAAACTCATTGAAGAGTTCTCACACTCTTAACTATACTCCATAGAGTGCTATTATTGTGTCCCCATGATTTTAAGAAGCCCCTCCCAATCCTTTGTAGTCATAGACTTAAGTAAGGAATTTTTCACTCTCCCCTTTTATCAAGATCTCCATTATTGTTATGACTTTTAATTTCCATTTTCTTATATTCAGATATAGTTATTCCATATCCCCATTAATTTATATTTTATTAATATATTAAGATATCTCATTTCACACTCATTTATCCCTCCTATGCACCTTTATTCACACCTTTTACCATGTTAATAAAAATTAAGGGTTATTTACATTCTCATAGTTTCCTTATTTTGTAAGGCCTTTTATATCCAATTACTTATGTGGGGACATGTCATTCCATATACGCAAAACATTAAATTTAATGTATAAATAATGAGAGATCCATTTCACTCTCGTAAACCCATTTTATGAATTTTTATGTATCACTACTACGCTGCCAAAATTTCACCACAATTTTCCATACCTAAATAAATGTGTATAGAATACCATTCCCATTTTTCTATCAAGGGTATTGACCTTCATTAAAATATACTCATTGATTTTTGAATGTCATTTATTTATTACACATTCCTCAATTGTGGAATAAATTATTATGTTAAATGAATCTATGTTCTATGATCATTGTGGCACACTTTAGCATGATAATGAGATGATTATGAAGATTGTAACCCAATAGTGCTTCAATGCATAGGGTAATGTCTATTATCATGATACATCATGTGAAATGGTCTTGGAATCTATCATTGACTCATGATCCCCCATGTGAAATTATCCTTCATTCATGCTCCTCCATGTGCTATTATCCTTAACTCATGTTCCTCCATGTGAAATGATCCTTGACTTATGATTATGTCATGTTGTATATTTTTGTTTCATTTCCCATGTAATAATTATCATTATTTATCCAGAATTATTATTCATGTTCCTTTTATTATCCATTGATATGACAATTGTCAATCATTTATAGTCTTCTTCATTATTTTCCTTGTTTATTACTTAATGGGGTGTGATAGATAACCTTTTCTTATGTATGTCCTCTATTTTTCTAATGCAGTGTTAAGTACGAAAGAATATTTTTTTCATGTTTAATAAGTTATCAATAAAGATGATGTTTTTTTTGTTTTAAGTTGTTATGTAATGTACCAAATTTCACAAATACATTATAAATCTTGATCTTCTAGATTTTATTAAGCGTAATTTTATGTAATAAATGATTTATTAATGAGTAATGAAAAGAAAAGTCATTATAGATCAATAAATTCAATAGTTGATCTTTGATTAACATATCCTTAATCAATATTAAAAAGGTGTGATATGAAATATTTATCCTTCAATATGAGGTGTGGACACCCTAATTTTATTGATTTTACTTACAAACATACCAATACCCATGTATCTTCCTAAATTTAGTGACTAGAGTTTTTAGATATTATTGTGGTTTTCTTATAGTAGTAATTATAGATTATTATAACATCCCATGAGCCATACTTTATAATCTTATGCTGAATATCTATAACATTAAATTTCCTGATATGTTTTCCAATTATTATAACCAATTTGGTTTCATAAGAATATTATAACATTAAATGGAATTTTTCAATCATTTACATTCTTGAGGACCTTTTTGGTTTAGATTTTTATAAAAATTTTGACAAACTCCTACATAAACAATTAACATAAACATGGAAACATAAAAAACTTCTTCATAATGTTTAACATCAAATACCATTATAACAATATTTTCATATTTCATAATAGGTCATCTAAACCATCAATTTGAAATCATTTATAGAAATAAATTAGAGAACACAATTATTCAAAACCATGGGAAGAGGAAAAATATGAAAGGTGGGATCAGATTATCACTATGAATAACAATATTAATTTACAATTAAATCTCATTATTGAGAATAAGTGTGAATAAAGGAATTAAGACATAATCAATGTGCATGATAATATCATAAAATAACTCATACTCATCAAAAATTAGAGCATAAAATATTAAAAACATGAAAAAAAGATTCAACCAAATTAGTAATCATGAGTGATGTGATATCAATCTCAATGATTAGAAACAATAAAAACATATAGAAATCATAAGAAAAAAAAAATAATTCTTTGTAAATATTTATATTTTTCACTATTATAAATGGAACAGTCGGGCTGTTGAAATCCATACATGTCACTCATACAAATTTAATAACCATACGACTAACTTCGATACCAAATGAATTGGAGGGCTATAACAGACCAACCCATTGTTGGTCTCTCACTGAACCACCCATCATAGTTTTATCACATAACATCCCTTAATATCTCGATGTACCAATAAATAATATTAACATTTAAAAAATATCATAAAATCATTGGAATAATTAAAAATAATCTCACAGTAATATGATTAACCAATTTAAAGGAAATGGGATCCATAAAAATCTCATTAAAACATGATCAACCCCTAGAAAAGAAATGTGATCAAAAAAAAATATCTTTGAAACCTGAGTATACCATTTAAAATAAATGGGTTCAATGAAAATATATTTGAAAATTTATTAACGCCAGGAAAATAAATGGGTTCCAAAAAAATATTTTTTGAACATGATTAACCCATGGAAATGAATTGGTTTCCATAACAATATCATTGAAACATGATTAAACCATGGAAAGGAAATGTGCTAAAAAAGAATCACGTTGAATATTGATTAACCTATGGAAATGAAGTGGATTCTATAATAATATATTGGAAAAATTAATAACCACTTAAATGAAATGGTTTCCATAACAATCTCTTCAACCCAAAATTAACTCATGGTAAATAAATGGGTTTCAAAACAATATCTTTATAACCTAGTCTAACTGTAGAAAAAATGGGTTTTATAACAATCACTTTGAAATAATAATAATCCATAAAACCAATTAAGGACTATAAAATCAATGAAAAATATTCACAATGTAAGATATTTAAAAACAAGGTTTTTTGTATTTAATGAATTGAAAATCCCTTAAAAGTGTATTAAAATAATTCACGAAGAAAATCATAATTAAATATTCCAAAGTGTCCCATAAAAAATTGAAGCATTTGAATAATATTCCCCATGAAGGAATATCAATAAATGAAACTTATAATATTGTTGGAGTATGAATTATCATGATATTAAATGTCAATGTAGAATTTTATAAACCTTATGAAATTAGATTGGTGTTTAACATTACAAATTTCATAGAGAAGGAAAATTGTGGAAAAACTCGAATACCACTTTGGTAACATTAAAACCATAAACCCCATGAATGTTATAAAAAATTATATGTAAAATCACATTAATTT
Organism: Viscum album; assembly: GCA_963277665.1. Taxonomy (NCBI): domain Eukaryota; kingdom Viridiplantae; phylum Streptophyta; class Magnoliopsida; order Santalales; family Viscaceae; genus Viscum; species Viscum album. Next base: position 1,571,183,082 of record OY728120.1, read on the forward strand.
AATTTCATTATTCATTAAATAAAATAATGGTAATTATATACACCACAAAATAAAAATAGGTGGTGAATATGTAATAAGACTCGCAGAATTAAAAGCGAGACTAGAAATTCTATTACAACTGTAGTAACATCTTAATTAGAATCCCCAAAACTAATAATAATCAAATGAAAATATCAATAAAATTAATATAAAATAATTTATGATAGAATATAGGAAAATTTTATGAAGATACACTAAAAAAAGAAATTATTGGTGATTATAAAGTATGTCTCACGAAAGTTAATGTAATACAAGAATCCCTTAATTCATGAGAGCCTTTTGAATAATGATATATGTGAAAAAATAAATTCAATTAAAACATTTAATTACATGAAATAAATTAAAATTATGATATTAAAATTCATATTTTTGTAGACACCCCATGGAAAATTAAGTTAGTGCATAATAACAATTATGTCTTAGTGGAATGTAACATGAGACGAAACCACTTACATAGAGTCAGATTTGTTATGATTGTTATCTATATTACTAAATAAAAAACTTATTTTAATTATATAATTTCTTTAGAACCATTTCCAAGTTAATAATTACTTTTATTTCGCTTATAAAAAATTTATATAAAATTACTTACTCAATAATGTTTAAGTCAGACGTTTTGACCATATTCAGCTTATGTCTCCAAACTGGATTGAATATGTTGACTATGTTAAATGTGGTCATTATATTAAAAGAAAAATAATAATAATTAAAAATTATAATATTTATACATAATTTAATTTTTTTAAAACAATTAATGAAATATGGTTATGAAAAATTAACCAACATTACAATCATGGAGGCAGTAGGTCATACATACGTATGAGTGACATTCCCATTTTTCAATGATCCTTGTGGAAGGATGTTGTGTAACATTAATCTATCCATAATGATCATTATATAATATTAAACATATTATTTATTAAAATAAAATTATATATATAATTACAGTGATATAAAAGTAATCACATCGGGTTGAAGATGTGGTAGTCCACACATACATGAACGACGTTATATCCTATCCAATGTGTGAATATGTAACAAATAAAATTAAATATTACATTTAAACAATGGTATTTATTTAAATAATATGATATAGATTCTATACATGTAACATATTTTCAATTGAAATCATATTTAATACATTTCTTGTAATGCATGAACATATCACATTGTTTTGGGGAAGCTGCAATCCACACGTCCACAAACGATGTTATTTTATTCCAACAAAATTGAAAGATTAAAGGTATGTGTTATATAAAAATTGAAAAACTATTAATATAAAATAAATAAAATATATATAATTTAAAATAACGTGTTTCATCATAATTCACAATCATGATAGATGGTAAAGGAAAAACAAACGACACTGTTTCGCCATGCGATAGTTTGTCGTAAATTAATGGTAACTTCATTACCCAATTGATTAAAGTATGTATAGGTGTATTCATAATCCTTATCATAAAAAATCATAAGTAAATTTAGGATAATTATATTATTATATAATAATTAAATAAATATAATTTAATTGGTGAAGAAATTAATAAAACATAAAATATGTTGAAGAATGTTACATCTTTTTCGGGTAACTCATTTTGGATTCCACCATTGGGAAAACCATGGATGGAATTCATACCAATGTGAGGAAATTATTATTATTGTAGTGATACTGGTAGATAATTGAGGAATTATTTGGAGGATCCAAATGCTTTGATAGGCATGCTGATAGGAGTAGGAGACAAGCCCTTTTATAAGTGGATGGAGAGGACACATTGGGAATTATTGAAAATATTTGAGTGATCCATACATTTTACTTCTAAAGGTGGGTTATAAATAAAACATTACAAAACCTTATAGGTTTTAAGAGATAAATATTTATATAAAATAATATTTAGACAAGTTTAGGGTTATTTTGTCACATTATTTTCCATGTTTGGTAATTAATTAAGATCGTTTCTTATAATCGCTATAATTAATTTTAATTAATTTCACTCATAATTTTAGTCAAAAAATAATTTAAAAAAATTAGAAATTAGATATTATGATTATTAAAAATATGGAATCATTTTTTTCCAAACTCTAATCACAGATTTCATAGAAATTAATTCAAAATTAATCCCTCAAACGAGATGACAATGCGAGGTTTTAATGTAAAAATGTAAAAATGTTTGTTATGTAATTATATATAATTTTTGTGTAAAATTTTATGAAATGACTTAAATTATTTTAAATAATATAAAATATATCTAATTATAGTGTAAACCCAATTAAATGTTAAATTTAAGACCATAGATGTTTCTTACAATAATAATTCTTCAATTAAAACTCAATGTTGTTCACTATTCATTAAAACGTGAAAGTTGTCATAAAAATAAAAAACATATTTAAAAAAATAAATTTTGATATTTATATTTAGAAAAGGAGGTATATTTTTTAATGAAAAATAGTTTAATAGTTCTAAATATCAAATTTTAAATTGGTGCTCTAATAAAATGTCATAAAACAAAACATAAAAATTATATATATATATTTTATAATTAAAATTGGATATATTATTATCTTAAGACTATTAAAGTTATTGGATGAATTTAAAAATATATTATTAAATATATATATTATAATTTTCAATAATATCATTCACTAATATTTAATAAATTAATATATTATGATGAAACATAATTCTAGTCATAAAAATGGTTATCATACAAATGCATCCTTTATATTCATTTGGAATTTTTCATTTCTAAATATTATGTAACCAATGATTTAATTTTATAAACATGTGTAACATATATATTCATAATCTAAGTAATATATTTCATTATCACTATTCAAACATCTAGGTAATAATAATAATAATAATAATATATTTTTGTGAGGTAAGACTCGGGAATCTTTGTCACAGAAGTCATCGAAGGAACTCAATATAGTGTGAAACAGTAGATATAAATGGAGGATAATGAGATGGAATATAAAATATGTATTTCATCTAACACAATTTATTATATAATTTGAATTTATTTGAAATAAAATATTCTACGAAATTATGCGACGTTACAACCTACCCCCCCCCCCAAATGAATTTATCTGTCGAAATTAATCTCAGTTGTCAAATTATTAGCATTAATTATTTTTTTATTGAAAAACACATATTATATATATTTAAAACCATCCTATTAAAAGGTAAATTGTGAAACATAAATGACACTAAATTTTACACATATCTAGGATTCCAGAGAGGGGGATCAAATATGGGAATTCGGGAAAATCATAAATAATTTTAGAGAGTGGTTGAGTTCATTTATCACAAAAAAATGAATTATAATTTGAATTAAAAGAGGATCAATAACATATATATGTGATGGTATAAAATATCATCGGTTCATCAGAGTTTATGGTACTACGATAATACCTTTTTTTTATTTTTTTCCTAGAGTAAAAGGATTTTATTAACATCTAGGCCAATAGAAAAAATATATTTACTTGATGAGTAGAATCTCATCATTTAGTCAATTTCCACAAAAATATAATCTATTTCTCACAATGATGAGTATTCATTATGAATTAATAACTTCAGAACCACTAAAATAAACCATTAAATTCCACATAAAAAAAAGTGGATAGTCAAGATGTTCCACCTATCATAAGACATTAACTAAAATGAAAATGGTTAGAACATGGTTTGAGAAGTCCCAGAATTAATAAAACGCCATGTGAAACAAAATATTTAAAATTCAACAGTAATACACAAATTTGAAACTAATGTATTCCATAAATAACATCCTTAAAATTATTAAAACATTTCTAACATAGTTCCAAACGAAATTATAAAAATTATTTGATTATGTATTCTTCCAAGATAAATAAATAGGTATTCCTCAAATAAAATCACATATGACTATGAAATACAATTAATCTAAAAATATTGCCATGATAACTATGAAATTGTGTAGGCTAGTGGTAGTGCGTGAAACCCTTATAATCGATTAATCATGGGTTTATGCCCCTCCCTGTAGCTGGATGTGACAAGTTTACACCCAGCATACTGGTTATCACATTTTTAGTTAATACTAAGAAATAAATCATCCAAAAACACACTTAATGTTGTTCCTAGGGATTAAAAATACCTCAATCCATAAACAGTGTCTCCAAAAATAACATTGATAACCTCAAACATTATACAACTTAAAAACCTCAAATAGGGTTTCTTATGACATTGAACATATGATCATCTTTAATCCAATAGTTCTATAAAAATATAACCTCATATGAAAACATAATAATTCCCATAGTTATCTAAACTAACCTTTTATACCAACTATAACATCCCAAGACCCACACTCTTGACTCCTATGATGAAAATCCATAACTTTACATCTTAGGCTATGATATAGATAATTATGATGAAATATTTTTCATCGAAACCATCCAAAATAAAATGTAAATCTTGGATCACTTAAATTATGGGGGACCTTAAAGGTTTAGAGTTTTAGGGAACAAGGAGAAACTTATATTTAAACAACTCACATCAACTTGGACTCATAAAAAATATGTTCATAAATTCAACAATTATATCATATTATACCGATGTTTTTAAATTTAACATTATTTGATAAAAATCATACTTTGTATGTTTTATTCTCCCTGGGTTTTAAATAATTATGTTATCAAAATCAGGATTTTTGAAATAATGTATACACATATATCATTCAAACATAATCATTTGATTCCTTGGGAAAAGGAAACATATATATGGTGATTTCAGATGCTCAGTAAGGGTAAACCTATGAATTAACAATTAAATCTCAAAATTTATCATAATATTTAATATGGGTATTATGAAATAATCAATGTTCAGGAGTGAATCATTAAATACCTCATACTCATTAATACACATACCATTTAATATGAAAACACAGAAAAGTCAAGAGTCATCAGAATCAATAATTGTGAGCCATGTGATATCAATATCGATCATTAGAAACATTATAAACCTATAATAAGAATAAAAAACAGATAATGTTATATTGGGGCATTATTATACATTTCACTGTTATAAATGGAATAACCATGTTGTGGAATTCTATACATTTCTCTCTTACAAATGGAATAGTCATATGGATGACTTCCATAACCAATGTATTGTGGGACTATCACATACCCAACCATCATTGGTCTATATTTGAACTACCCATCCTTGGATTACCACATAACCACCTATAAAATTTATGATTACCATTAAAAATAAAAACACATAAAAACATTCATAAATTTATTGGAACAACAAATAAACTCATTAATAACTTGATTAACCTGGGGTAAATAGATGGTATCTATAAAAATATCATGGAAACAAAATTAAAACATGAAAAATAAATGATTTCCATAAAAATATCATTGAAAAATTATTATCTAATTTAAAATAAATTGGTTCCATAACAATATCATTAAAACATGATTAACCCATGTAAATGAAATTGGTTCAATAAAAATATCATTAAAATATAACTAAAAAATAAAAAATATATGGGTTAAATTAAAATATTTTTGAAACATGATTACCCATATAAAATAAATGGGTTCTAAAAAAATCTCTTAACAATAATATTAACCCATGTAATTGAAATTAGTTCCATAAAAATATCATTAAAATGTTATTAGTCCCTGAAAATGAAATGGCTTATAAAATAATCACTTTAAAACAAGATTAACCTATGGAAAAGAAGTGAGTTCTATAAAAATATCTTTGAAAAATTAATAAAAGAATAAAATGAAATTTTTTCCATAATAAGATCTTTGAAATATGATTACCATATAGAAAAAATGGGTTTGAAAATGATCTTTCTGGGACATAATGAACTCATCGAAACGAAATGGGTTTCATAAGAATCCCATTGAAACAATCACAATCCAACCAACTGATTAATGAGGATGGTATCAATGTAAAATATAACTAGTTAAGGATATATAACAAAAAGGTTTTTTTGCTTTGGTGAATGTAAATTACATTAAATTAAAATTAAAAACACTCATAAAGAAAATAATCTGTAAACATTCTATAATATCCCATATCACATGGAAACATTTGTATTATAATCCCCGGGAAGGAATATAATGAAGTAAAATGTATAATATCATGATAATAAATATATTACTGATTTTACCATGTCAATTTAGAATTTTATACACCTCATAAAATATGATATGTTTATAATATAACAAACATCACAGGGAAGGAAAATTGTGACAAACATCGTATACTACTTTGGTAAAACTAAAAATATAAACCCCATTAAATAGAGAACATAAAAAGGATATTTAAATCCCATTAAATTCATGTATAATAATCATAAAATAAATTATTGGTGTGTCTATACCACACACACCAAAAATAAGTAGCGAATATGGAATATGTCTCGTAGGAAGAAATTTGAGACCGAAAATCCTATTACAAATATGGTAACATCTTAATTGGAGACCCAAAAAGTAATAATCGTCATATAAATAATTTAAATACCATAAATATTGAATAATTAAAGATAAAATATATCAAAATTGTATACATATATATACTGAAAAAATGAAATTAGTCAGGATTATGATGTATGCCTCATGAAAGTAAAAGTGATACATGAATCCCATACTACATGAGTAACATTTGAATAATTAGATCCATGAAAGAATAAAATAAATATAAAACCATAATATCATGAAATAAATTAAATTAATGATGTTAAAATTATTAGGTTATTATATACACCATATAATATTAAGTAGGAACATAATAATAATTAAATCTCAGTGGAATGTAAATTGAGACGAAACCCCTTACCTTGAGTTTGATTTGTCATGGTTGTTCCCTATATTGCTGAATAATAATCATATTTTAAAAATATACATGATTTATAACTTTTTAAAAGTTTATTATTACATTTATTTTACGTATAATCTTGTTATATACAATTACAGAGTAAATAATATTTAAGCCGAATGTTTTGACCATATTCTGCTTATGCCTCAAAACTGACTTCGATAAGTCGACTATGGTCAGTGAGATCATTATATAAAAATCTCCAGAATAATACTATTGAAATAATTATGATATTTATAAATAATTTAATATTTTTTAAACCAATAATGAAATATTTTTTTGAAATATGAACAAAAATTAAAATCATAAAGATTGTATATCGTACGTACGCATGAGTAACATTCCCATTTTTCAATGATCGTTATACAAAGAAGGTAAGCAACATTTTTCTTACAAAAATGATAATTATATAATATATACCATAATATTTAATCATATATACTTATATATATAATTATTATAATTTAAAAGGAACCACATCGAGTCGATGTGTCGAAAGTCCACACATACACGAATGATGTTATAACTTTTCCTATGTCTGAAAGGGTAATAATGAATATGATATATTATATTTATAGAAAGATAATTATTTAATAAAAATAATATAAATGATATTTATTCCAAATATTTTCAATTAATTCCATCTTTAATTCATTCCATGTAATGTGTGAATGTATCACATCGCTTTGACATGGTGGTTGTCCACACATCCACAAATGATGTTATCATATTTGAACAAAATGTAATGAATAAAAGTATGTGGTATATAAAAATTACAAAATTATTAAGAAAAAATAAATATCACATATATAATATAATAACATTGTGTACATCATAATTACCAACTATGAGAGTTGGTAATGGAAAACAATGATGGTTTTTCACATGGCATTGTTCACCGTAGATGAATGATAATTCCATTACCCATTTGATGGAAGTGTGTATATCTCTAAGTTTAACCCCTAAAAATAAAAAATCAAAGAACATTTAGTATACTTATGTTATTATATAACCATCGAATAATAATAATTTAATGGTTGGTGCAAGAAATAAATCATAAATACATGTTGAAGAATATTACCACTTTTTCAGATAACTCCTATTGATTTTCACCAAATTGATTCCTTGGGAGGATTTATTCCAAATTAGTAGACTCTACTGTGAGGGTAGGGATATAGGGACATTATTTGGATAGTTGGATTTTTATTCAAGGTGAATTATAGGTCTTATTATAGGAGGTGGAGTAGAGAGGGAGGACACATTGGGTATTGTTGAATATATTTAAGTGCTCCCTACATTTCTCTTATCACTAAATGGTTAAAAATAGACCATTATATATAATTATATGTTTAATGGACAAAATATTTCTAACAAATATTTTTTATTAAATTTTATTGTAATTTTTACACATTATTTTCCAAGTTTAGTCATTAATTATACTTGTTTTCCCTTAATCACTATAATAAATTTTAATTACATTCACTAATTTTTTTGAGAAAAATAATTTTAAATTGTTATTAATTACCAATTTTTTTCTAATTAAAAATAAAGAATCCACTTTTCCAATTTTTTCACACAAGTGGGAAAAATTAATGTAAAATTAATCCCACAGACAGGACGACAAAGCAGGTTCTAAAAGTAAAAAATGTTTAACATATTGATAAGTTTTAATATCTAAATTCAGTTTGATATTTTTTAAAATTGAATAAATAATTTTATGTGATAATAAATTGATATAATTATTATTTAAAAAAATTAATAACTTAATTTTCCACCATAAATTATTCTGTTGAAAACACAACTTTCAATTAATGTTTTTTGTCATTCATAATTCATCAAAATATGAATGATCACAAAAAATACCAAATATTTACCCAAATTATATTTTTATAATAAAAATTTGGAAAATTATATTTTTTCAAATATATATTTTTATATGTTCAAAATATTACATTTAAAATAGGCATACCATTAAAAGTTGGTAAAACTCTACTTAAAAATAAATATTTTTTATAATTAAAATTTGTTTTATTATTATCATAACATTATCAAAATTATTATATGAATTTAAAAATATTACATTAAATTTATAAAATATAAATTTTATTAATATATTTTAACTAATAGGGTTTAATTTAATTTATTAAGATAAAACATCATTATAGTCTTAAAATGGTTTTCATAGAAACACATCAACTATTTACATCTGGGAATTATTTTAATTTCTAATTAATTGATAACTAATGGATTTATTTTATAAAAAAATTTAAGATTATTTTCATAATTTATATAATATCATTATTCACCAACATTCAAATGGATTGATAATAACAATCGTAATGAAATTAATAGTATATTGATATCCAGTAAGACTCAAGCTTATGTGTAATATAATTCCTCAAAGGAACTCGATGTTGCATGAAACAATAGATAAATATGGTATTTCATGTAATTCAATATAAAATATGTATTAAGTGTAACAAAATATATTAATGAATTTAAATTAATTTAAAATAAGATATTTCATACAAGTTTGGGATGTTGTAATTATATTCATCAATATTCCAAGAGAATTGAGGTGTTTGAATATAATTTGGGGATAATGTTCAGGATCATGTATAAGAAGAAGTTGTGTGAAAAATATTTTATGTATAAAACATTTCATCAAAATGTATCGCACATTTTTAGGTAATTACAAGAAAGGTGATATTGGTGGATCCTATAATGATGGAAGATATTGATAAATGGCCTAGACCAACCATGGTGGCCAATGTCCATATTTTTCACATACTGGTTATATACTACTTATTCATTTTTAGAATATGTATTATTTCTATAAAATAATTTGACCATTTTAACACATAAGGGAGTCATAGAGCTTTATATGAAATTTCAAGGATCTGGTGAGAAGGTTTGTAAGTGTAACTATTATTACTATTTCCTGTAGTCGATTAAGGTTATTGTTATATAGATATGAATTAATATAAAGAATATGATTTTTTCTCATAAAAATCTATATTATCGTATCATATGTTTAAATCTCCATCAATATTCATTAATAAAATTACCCAACTCATGATTTGCTGCAGGTTTTGATTAATTTTTCATTGAAAATAAATAAGAATTATATTTATTTTGGAATTTGAGTTATATATATTAATAATATAATAATATATTATATATTTAATTATAAAGAGTTTAATATGTTCCAATGGTTATAGTTGGAGTTAATTAAAAATTTTGATTCCATAATACATTATCACCAATAGAAGGAAAATAAGGTGGAAAATTCATTGATAGAAAATTATCATGGTTGATTTTATATTATAAGGATGGAAAAAGATCTAATATGTAGGCATTTAGATAGGATAAACCTAGAAATAATAATGTTTGGGATGCAATGTTTCCTATCTCTAGTGGCTACTCAACCATCCATCCAGATTGGGATTAAATAAGGGCATAACGAGTATTTTAGGATATAAAAAAAGGTGTGAAATGTTCAAAAGTTTATCCTTGACCATGAATAAATTATAATATTTTTGAAATAGAAAGGTTTAAAAAAATTTCTATAAATTAAGAATGTGTTTTTTGGAATAACAATATACCTCTTCATTCTCCAATCATCCAAGAAGTTAAAAAAATTATGATGATCTCACATAGAGTTTATGGTGTAACAACATGAATAGGGATATTGTAGAGTTCAAATATTGATGCTTGATACGTTAGAATGTAAATTGTAAATGTCATAACTCTAAAAAAATGGTTCAATAATTACTCATACCAATATATAATTGGGAAAACATTCATATGGAATTAATTTTCAAAAACCCCCTGCAATCTAAAACACATATAACTTTTAGGGTGGTATTAGATCACCTAAAGAAGTCAATACATCTCATTTCTATTTGAGGAGATTGGATTATTGACCCAAATTGATAGGATAAAAACTAAGAAAGTCATACTATTTAATGGATTATTGCTATAAATTATATCTGATCAAGATATAATATTTAACTCGTTATTTTAGAGAATTATTTAGTAACAATAAAATATAATATTGAACATTAACAATGAATATAACTATAAGAAATATTGTCTGTATGAGAGGACCACTCAAATCATAGAGGATACATTGGGATAATTATTTATGGATTTTGAAGGTATTCTAGATCCACACCGTTCCATTTTCTTATTTTCAATGAACAATATCTTTTACCTTGGGTTTCAGATGGATCCTTATGACATCGACTATAGAAATATGTTCATAATTCCAACAAATTTGGATGAAGTCCAAGAATATAAGATGTTGGGAAATAATCTTGAAATGGAATTGATATAAATATTATTACCCATATAGTATAATAATAGGCAAAAAAATTATCGATAAAAAAATAATTGTTAATCATCAGAAAGATATGTAGTTTTATGTTATTTATATGGTATTTATTTAAATATATAAATGGAATAAGTAAATTAGATTTTAAAATAAGTGGAATATTGGACCTATATATATATAGATCCAATAATTATTTTTGATTATATTGGTGTGGTAACTTATCATTTTGGTTTTCTAATGAACTTTTCTGATTCTCACGATGTCTTTCATGTATCTATTTAAAGGTATAAAATTAATGATCAATTTAGTGTAACAAATCCATTGGTTTTACCACTATTTCAAGATCATTCATAACAAAAACAAATATTGGAGATTTTAGATTGATGGCATATAGTGAAACCAAATAAGATGACCTTAGGGTCAAATATTTATGGTGAACCGTAATTTTAAGGAAATTAAATGGGATTCAAGGTATGTAATGAAGAAAATATAATTAACATACTTTCATTATAATATCATATTTTTTGGTGGAAGTATTTTATGGTATTAAATATAACACACCATGATTTCTGAATTTATATTCCCTCAAATAATTTCATTATTTTGATAGATTATAACTCAAGAAACACTAAAAATGTAAATAATGATTTGAAACTAAAAAAATTGATACAATGACTAGATTAGTAAATTTGTAAATAAATAAATTTATAAAATAAAGAGGTTAAAATTAAATTAGGAATGTAAAATAAATTTTTAAGATTCTATGTTTATCTTAATAGATAAATTAAATATATATAGATTTTATATTTTCTTAGAATCAAATCAGTAAAATTTATTTATAAAATACATTTAACAATTAATAAAATCATTTTCGAACATCAATAAAATTACTATATAAGGATTTTGAATATGTGCCTAATGATTCATTTCTAAATGAATTTTTTTGTTTACATACATTGTTTTTATATATATGTTTTTTATTGTTAATTTCTCTTACATTGATAAATAAAGATATAGAAATGTTGTTTTAATTTTAGTATAATATTTTATTATCATTATTACATGTATTATCAAAGGGTTATAAATGAACATAAATTATATTGATGGTGAAATTGATATATTTGAGAATTTATTTTCATTATAACATTAAATATTTTTTATAAATGAACTAATAAATATTGATGAAAATTTGTAGATAAAATATTCACTTATATAAATTAACATTCATCTAATTTATTATTAGTAGGTATTAAGTGGGAAAATTTTCCTTTCTCACATGAAGAAAAAAAATTTAAAAAAAATAGATTTATGTGTTTTCTATTTACATATTAAAATTAATTTCATACAACATTAAAAATAAATACACAATTTTTTATTTTGAATCATAATATACTAACTTATTTTTATTCATAAATAATTTTAACCATAATAAGAGTTGAGTAATCATGGTAAAGGGTAAAATCGGTTTAATAGGGTAATAATAAAGCATAAGACTATAAATCTCTCAAATTTATTTATTCAAATATTATTGGACGATTTTATTTTATCCTCCCATATAATAATCTATCATTTTTTTCACATTAATTTATAATGAAATTTATTATATTTAAATTTTCATAATATTTACAAGGGGGCCCTCCTCTCACATATAAAATAGGGCATCGTCTTATTAAGTCATAGAACACATTTAGGGACTTATCTAAACAAATATATGACAAAATTACATCCCAAAAATATTTATAAATGACTTAGATGTTTGTTTCTACTAATAATAGAATCAAATGAGTGATTATCGTGTAAACCAAAGAAGGATACATCAAGATGTGTGAATTTTATTAGTTGAAATCATTCATGATTGTTTCCTAATACACATGCTAACAATATATTATATCCATAATAATTTGAATAATTAATTTTCATTAATATAATAAAATTTTATTCAATTTATTTATAATACATTATATACTTATCATTTATCCATTTTAAAGTTAATATTTCTCTCAATAATATATACAGACTACCGCTTCTGTCAAGTGTTGTATTCCCTTTTTCTTAAGAACTCTTACATTTGTTCATAACGATGGGCTTTAGGATAATAATTGATATCTATTTCTAAATTATGATTGTATAATTCTGAATTATTATTTGACAACATTTAATTTCAAACATTAATAAATGAAATCATAGTCTGTGTATATGTGAGAACTACTACCTCAACAATGATATGTATTAAATTTCCCATCACATCCATACATGGATGGTTATAAAACAATGTTTTAGAAATATATATGATATTAATGAAGTGATTAATATTATTCAGAAATAAACAAATTGAACTAACTAAACACAAGGAAATGAAACCTGCATGAAAAATGGGACACTTAACACCAGAAAATTAATTTTAATGAATAATAGCTAATAAATTGGTAATTGGAAATTGTAATGGAATTATATATATTAATATAATTATTAATATGGTTCTTATATGTATTTAAAATAAATTTTAATTTATTATACATGATGATAGTGTCTGTTTGAACCAATTCATGACATAAATTAAGGATTTATATTCAAATATCACATTTTAGTGGGGTTATTTCTATTTCAATTTCTATAATTGTAATTGTATATATTTTTAATATTAATAATAAACTTATATATTCTCAATAATTTATTTCATGCCTTCTTGTATTCATTCCATATATCAATTTTTGTAATAAAAAGATCTTAAATTGTTTTAAAGAAAAGCTGACCATATCTACTCTTTTCATGAGGAATATTTCTCCACCATAGTTGTATCCATAAAAATAAATTAATACAATATTATATAAATTTAAATGATTTATAATGGAATTTTCCATGGAAAATTAACTTTCATTAAAATGGATTTAGAGTGAATCTTTTCAATAATTTCAAAAAAGGCCACCTTTGTCTATATTTGAAAATGTGTAAAAAGAATTTTTCGTTTATATTGATTTCTCAATAGATATATTATATAATATTAACCATTATTCATTATAAATATTCATTTACATATTTTTTATTTTTTTGATGAAAATATTAAACTCTTTTTTGGTATTTTTTTTATAAATAATATATTTTAAAGAATACGATATTTTTTATTATTTTTTAATCAATATTCAATTTATTTAATAAAATTAATTTGTAACTATGTAAAAATAATTAATGTATTTTTATACTTCACTATGGATATGTTTTTCTAATACCATCCACTTTTAATCTCTATATGGTTTCTGATGTTGATGTTATAAGGATTTTTTCTAGAAATCTATTTCATCCAGATTGGATAATTATGTTGTAATGAAATGATGCAGGTTTATATGATATTGTGGAAGACATATGTAGGGTTTTCATTATTTATTCGGTTGTATTAAAATTATAGATCCCTCCAATTCATTTGTTTGATCTTTATATCTCATGAGACAATATTATTGGGAATGGGGAGTGAAACCATCTATTATGGGGCATTGTCACCAATATTTGGGATAATGGTGAGTGAACTCAATAAATTATGGGACTCTATATACTCTATATTGATAGTATTTAATGTTATAATTTATTATTTAAATTTTTATCTATGCTTATGTGAAAGAAGAAAACAGATATCCTACACATGTGATATGATATCTTGGGTCCAGATTGATAATTGATGATTCATAACCATTATGAATAATAAATTTTGTAAGGATAAATATTTATATAAATAATAATGATTTATGGTAGATGACATTATTCAGTATGAATTCATATGTTATCATCATATTATCACACCCCTATATTTATCGGATTCTCACTTTTGATCTTCAATTTATATCTCCCTTGTTTTCTATTCTATAGAATCAAAACTCACGCATTAATTTTCATACATTTACCATGGTCATGAAAAAATTTATAAAGTGGTATATTTATAATATGTGTATTGTGTAAGAGGAATATTGTAGCACATGGTGGAAATTTTTCTCAAATAATCTGATAATGTTTCTATTAATCGATTTCACTATAACATTATTGTTCTTGGGAATGTATTACTTGGGTATGTAATGAATAGTCATCTAAAATGATTTTATATGAATGATAATTTTTCATGGGTCATGAATCACTCATTTAAAAATTACAATGTCAAACTGAATTATTAGTTTGAAACATCTGAGAGATATTTATTGGATATTTTAATAATCTCAATATAGACCAAATAATTAAGATGAATAAATTTAGTTTAGTATTGATTTCTATTAAACGCATTGTCATATACAATATATTATATTAATAATATAATAATTACTCTCTATGGTTTGATCACTTTATAAATTAAAGGGTTTTTATAAGGTAATTTATTTCATTTATATACTGGGGAATTATTGAGAATATAGTTACTTGTTTTTATATTATTGAAAATAACTTATTTACAAGGTATGTATGTTATTTAATATTTATTCATTTGATTCATTAGATTATTTCATTATAATTATATATTGATTGGTGGGAAAAAATTAAATATCCACTCGATTTATTAGTGGGTCTCATGAGACAAAATAGTTTATGTATTTGATAAATACCTTTACATTTATATATATTGTCTTGGAATGAGGAATCATTAGTCTGATTAAGATGTTAGAAATTATGCGTTACTTCTATATGAAATTAGATATTTTTTCCATGTGATAAATTATATTAATTTAGTTATATATCAAGGTTATATTTATTTTTTTATGGCGTATTTGAAAATTTATATATGCCTCTACATTTATGGGGCCTTAGAATTATTTTATTACATCCATTGTACAATATTACTAGCTGAATTTATGATATCCCCCATTTATATAGTTTTCCTTTGTATAGGAAACCATGAATAGAAATTATAAAAATTTCACTGATATAAAAGGAGGTATATTATTGTAATCAATATGAACTTGAGTTCTATTTTATATATTAAAATGCAATGTGCATTCTTTGTATATCTTTAATCTTTAATGACTAAAACATGGTTGGAACATATGCATTGCTAAACCTTGTATTCTATAAAAATGTATTAATATAACATCCATCTCTCTAATATTAAAATCTAGGTTGTTATAATTTGTATTGGAGAATTTATTTTAGATATCATTGGAACTAGTTTTAGGAAAACATAGTGAGATAACACATACATTTGGATAAACCCTTAATATATTCTTGAGGTTTTTTTCAAGAATATATCTATTTAATATAGATAGTATATTATAATTCATTATTAAATATATTAGAAGAAAATCATGTTTTAACTATTTTTAAAAAATGGATCCTACTGGAAGTAATGTGAACTATTTCAATTCCTTTAATCCATGTTGGGATTCTACTTTGGAATATCTAGTGTGGCTGAAGTTTAAGTCAATCTGTTAATAATTATATTTGACATTAGAATCAGGTTATAGCTAATATCATTTCCCATATAAAGTAACATATTTGTTTAAATCATTTTGTATCTTAATTAGACTATTTTAATTAACAAAAACCAACATAATTCAATATAACGTGTAATACATATGTAGTTTAGTTATCAATCATATCCGGTGAATAAAAAATTAACATAAGAGAATGTAGTGAATAGTAAATTTTTATTTTATCAAATTATCATCCAATGGGATATGTGGTTCAATGGTGGAGGTTTATTTACAATATTATAGAGGTTAAAGAGATAGTGTTCAGGGAATTTAGGACATTCAATGGGATGTTTCTAAAAAAATACATTCCCTGTGACCAGTAAGATGAAATATAGAGAAAATTAAATAAAATATTGAAAATAGATGAATCAAATGATGTGTAATATGAGTATAAAATTATGAGTTATTAAATTCATGTTACATATAATTTTAATATTTTAAATATCATTGTTTATTGCTCCTTTTATTGGATAAATCCATTTTTATAAATGGATTTATTCACATTTTTTCATACTTGGAGGATATAATATCACATTCCATTAAGAATATGAAATGATTCTATATGTATTATATATTATACAGAAATGAATAGGATAAAAGGATCACATAGTGTCATGATAAGTGGTATGAGGAAAACGTTAAAAAATGAAGGGTGAAAATTCTAACATCAATAAATTATAGAAAAAAATACCACATTATATATTTGAAGGGATTAAGATCATGATTTATATTTAGTAACAAAGAGCAACAATATCATGAAAAAATTGTTCATGAAATTTAAGTGATTCAACTATAATGAGATGATGCACTGTTTTAATCAATAACCCTTGAAATTAGGGAATGATTCTATGAAGAGGCCAAATGAACAGTGATAACCTTATTCTTTCACTATAATTGACTTTTATTTTTGGATTAATGTAGAATATATTACATTTTTTAAAAACATTAAGAAATATAATTCTCTATTTGATTTCAAATCACTGAATTATTTTGTATGTAGTATTCTTTAAATGAAACAAAATCATCTCATGACACATTAAGAAAGTGGTTATTAATTAGTTAACATAGTGGTAATTTTATTACAATAATGATATATCGAGTAATATCTATCAATATCTATATATTTTATCCATATAAAAACATGATTATTATTCATATGGTTAACTTTTACATATTCCATGGAATTGGTTTTTTCATGAAGTATAATACAAAAAATTATTACATAATAAAGGATAATACGATTTTTGAAAGAGCCATACAATCCAATAATTTTATGGAAGAGGCTTTATTAACTGATTATTATCTAGATCCCCCACCTCTATCATATGAAAATTAAATCATTACAGGAGGTGAATTTAAAGAAAAATAAATAAATGTTTTGAAAATCCTTATAATGGAGGATGTATTTATCGTTCAAAATAAAATTAATATACCTTCAGATGAATCTCATTGACATACACATGATCACACTATAGAGTATTCCATTAAATTTACCCATGAATAAATTATTATATCTATGACACTATCTATATATGTCACATGTGGAATTAGTTGAGGTAGAGAAGAAACTATTTGTGTTATGGAAAATGGTATTCCTACTCCCTAGTGTTTAACACTGGATAGAAGATATTCTAATAAACAAAAATGGATAAGGTTCCATGATTTTTTAGCATTGATTACAAATAAATAGAAGTTTTTAATATAATGGAAATGTATCATTTCACACACATTTATGATATATGTTTCCAACATCAAGATGATTAGTACATGACAATTATTGATATTTATTGTGGTTAACATCAATTAAGAGTAATATATGATGACATCCCATTGATGACATTTCATTCTAGGTATCGACATTATAAGTTTATAATATTTCCCTTTGGATTAATTAATTCAAACTCTATGTTTATGTAACTAATAAATTGAGTATTTAAAGATTATCTTGATTATTTAATTATGGTATTTTTTTATTTCTTAGTATTCACTAACAGTAATGAAGAGAATATGAATCATTTATGATTCATTATTGCGAATCTTAGATGATATGATTTATATGGGAAATTAATTAATTTTGAATTATGGACCCATAGAGTTTCTTTTTGTTGGAATATTTTCCCAACACAAGGAATAAATATTGATTATTTATTGAACAAGGAAATTGTGTAATGACCAACACCATGAAACATAACTAAGATATGTATTTTTCTTGCCTTTACATATTAAAATCATCAATTGTTTTCAATTTTTTACCTAATTATCCAACCATTAATCCATGTTGACTAAAAGTGGGATAAAATACACATGAATAGATGGTGGTGGGAAAATCTTAAAATGTTAAAGACAATATTGGTCAATGAAATGGTATTTATTTCACCCTAATGAAAGGATGTATTTATTAATTATAATGATATATAAAATAATGTACTAAGATATATTTTTATGTACAATAATATATTTGTTTCATATAAATCATGGAAGCTGGTGATTTATGAAAAAATATCAAACTCATAATCTTTTGTAGGTAATTATAATCTTCCTCATAAAGGTATAGTGGCACTATCTCTATGGTGAAAGATGTAGCAAATATCTACATCAATAAAGCAGTGGATAAAATATTACCCCATAAAGAGATTAATATGAGACAGTGGATACATCTTTAATTACTCAAGGATTATGTCTTTTTGATACAATACTTTCTGAGAATGGAAAACACGGTAGTAGATGTATTGAATAATATTAACCACTGAGTACTTATCATGTTGACGATAGAAAATGATATCATATTCATTGATTTATTTAATTTATACATTGAAATTATAATGAATGGGGATATATAATTACATTTCCAATTTATTATAGAACTATTATTACTTGGGTAGATAATGGAGTTGTTGTACGGTCAAGATAATTTTCAAAGGAAACCCCATTTTTTAAAAAATGGGAGACTTTTGGACTTCATTAATAATGATAATGTTTTATTTCCATAAAGGGAAAATCATTTATATACACACCTAAGATAATGAATGAATTACGAGACATATCTCATAGATCAAATTTTTATATATAACCTAGTAGGGCAATGATGTATATGGATTTGAGGGAACCTTTCTGGTGGGAAAATCCTATGAGGTAACCATCTTATCATATATTGACATTTTTAGTGTGTCAAAAAGTTAATAGTGAGAATAAATATCCTTAGGTGGTCATAAATCTAATATTTATGCTTGTATAGAAGTATTAAATGTTACAATTATCTTTTTTAGTGGACATATAAAGACTTAAATGAGGAAATATTATATATGGGTCTTTATGTACTACGTAAACATTCCAATAAATATCATTGAAATAATAGAGTATCTATATGGATTCCAATTACAATCATTCATAAAAAATAATGTTATTTCTTAGATTAGTTAATTCATTCAAAAATAGTCTCAAAAATTAAGGATGATATGTTTTAGTTTAATTGAGACTAGTAACAGACAAGTATTATTTTAAAATTCTTGTGAAAATTTCTCTAAAATCATTTTCCTTTAGAACCCCATATATAAATATCAGTTGAAATAATCATGTTCAAAACCTAGTGAATGGAAATTCAAGAAAGGTAGACATTGATTAATCATTAATGGAAAAATATCAACTAATAGTAATTATTAGATACTAACTATAACTGAAAAATTATGTAAGGGAGTCAAATTATACAAAAATATCATGAGATTATATGTAAAAAACCTAATTGACTACTAAGGATTGTGGTATTGAAACATAATACTAATTAATGGCTATAAAAAAATTCTTATAAGAATATCACTAACATTAAATCATTAAACAAGAAATAAAATAATGTTTACAACATTTAATATAAAAAATATTCATCATTAGTTGAAAAAAAAGATCTATTTAGACAATTAGTGGCCAAAAAATAAACATAATAAAAAACTATAAAAAAATAATTATAAAAATCATTAAATGTTTTAAAAATATATGTATATAAATCATTTATTTTTTGTGATAAAATTAATGAATGGTGATGAATCATTTTCCCATGACATATAAAACCATATAGAATAATTTTGAGGGTGATATAGGACCCACCGGTAACCATCAATTCATATGAGTGCCATTTAAAATAAAATAATTTATATTATCTTAGACAATCATTGGGAATAATAATGGGTTCTATATAACATCTGAATTGTATCACATAAAAAATAATTCGAATTTTTTTCACCAAAGACCTGATCATCACTATGAATCATATATTGGGTAAATCATGTACCATTATGTTGTTGGATATAAATCCTTTGAATGTGAAATACATATATAAAGAATTATTTCTCAAAAAAATGTTTATTAATATAAATGGAATGATTTTAAATTAAAATCTGTAAAAAATATAATATTTATAAAAAAAGGAAACATAATGATAGATTTTTGTGAACAAAATTCCTCAAATAAGACCTTGTGATTAATAAATCATATGTCAAAACCTAATGTATATGGGAACAATATACGACTACAAAAATGAATATCTATTGAAATATTTAAAAATTGCATTATTGAAAATCTACACAGATAAATGTATATAGAATCTATGGTCTTAAAATAAAGGTAAATATATGTATCACTATAGATAAAAATAATTTTAGTTTCAACTAGGGTATGGATATCGTTTTCAAGAGGTAATTATGTGGATATTAATTGAAAGTACAACAAAAGCAATGAGAATTATTATCCACAAAATTTTTTACCAATATATTAATATATATATATATATGAAGAATAATTATATGTGAAAAAATATTTCCCTATAAAATAATTGCATAATGTCACATTGAATTATCATAGTTCAGATATGATTATACATGAAAATGGCTTAAACAATGAGAAGTGATTATTACAGAATTGAAGGATTTGAGTAATGAAATCACTTTACCTTTAATACCTCTTTTTCAAATGAGATCTAATGTTATATATCAAAATATTAAATATATTAATCACCAATTTATGTTCCTTATTCATATTTATACCCCTTTATAAAATTAATTTATAAATATTTAATAAAGTTTTTATTTGTTTGTTTCCATATATGTTTAATTTTTTGTTTCAGAAGACAAAATCATTTAAAATAATATTTTTATTTTTATTTTTTTCTTTAATGATAACATAAATTTTATCATTGTATATCATAATCGTTATTGGATTTAATGTTTCATAATAATTTTTAAAATTTAAATTTCATTTCTTTAATGTTTTTCTCGCATTTTTCTGAATATGAAAATAATGTTGAGAATGTTATGGTATGTTTTACAATTATATGGTGATATATAAATAACTTCATTATATATTAATTCTAAACCTCAAAAATCATTTTTTAATCCTTAAAAAATTTTAATAAAATTTACCATACAGTACAACATTCCTTAATAAACATGGACATAATCACTATAACATCACTCATGTTGGTGGAAAAAATGATGTGAAAAAGAAATTGTTCAAATGATTGATAAAGTAATATAATGTTATAATATATTTTCCATATTAAAATCAAATTATATTATGGTTTTCAAATTTATCAAATATATTCATTAAATTCATTCATAGAACCATCCAATATGGTTTGTTATGAAAAATAAAATTTGATGTTCTTAGAGGCGGTAATCCACACATACACACAATTAATTATCCCATTTCAAAATGAATAGATAGACTAAAGGTACATAAAAATTCATTATTCAATAATTAAATATTGACATATAAAACATATTTATTTATATTATATTTCCTTGATACTATACATGAGAGGTGATGGTGGAAAAAGACCACGTCACCTCTTGGAGGTTGGATCCCACTTTTATGCATGATAAATGATATTTTGTTTTCTTAATTGATGGATGGGATTAAATATTTTTTTATTATTAATATATTTATATTCAATTATTCTAATGGTACTAATTTAATATCATTATTAATTTTAAGAATAATTTTATAAAGGTGATGAATAAAATAAAATACCATGAGATGGTAATACTCACATTCGAAACCGATGTTTTTTCTTGGAAGACTCCATAGAAGTTGTGTAATTAAGGGAAATGGTGGTGTAGATAAGATTATTTTGGTAGTAGACAGTTCTAGGGAGACTAAATTTGAATCTTTTTAATGTATAATTTGATGGTGAACTATTAAATGAAAGGGTGATCATGTTATCCTTTTATTAGAGAAGAAAAGGGAACATTTAGAAACACACATCATTTTTTAATAATGCCATCACACTAGCCAGAAATCAATGGATAAAAAGTGTACAATGAGGTGTTTTGGTAGATGATAAGGTTCTGGATCCTCCAATAAATTCATTTTGAAACATTGTAAATGATATTTAAGAATTTTTTTCTTTTTCTTTTACCTTTTTACCCATGGTAAATTTTACCTTGGAAATCAATTTTCATACTTAGTAATTACGATTATTGATAAAAATAATATTGGACCTTTTTACTTAATTTGAGAAAAATGATTTAAAATTTTAACAATATTTTAACACTTAATGTATATATACATGTGAACAATAAATTTAAAAACAAATTCTCTTAGTCACATAAAAATATGTTTTTAGAAAAATAACGTTTTCAATATTTAAATTTATATATAAGATATAATTTTCATGGATATTTTTTTATTTAAATAAATTAATTTTTATAATAAAAACATAATTTATGATTATTTAATGGAAATATAATACATAATTTTAACATATAAACACATAATTAGATGAAAATATTAAAAATAATTTTTTATTAAGGTAGCATTTATATTTAGATTTAAAAAATATTAACATTGGATTAAAGGTTTATTTGATAAATTTATAATCAATATTGATATTATACAAATAAATATGTTATTACAATAATGGTTTTTTAATATTCTAGAATATTCATTAATTATGATTAAATCCTATGAAGCAAAATCTTCATAAAAACTACACTTATTAATTGAATGTCAACCATTTTAGAAAATACTAAAAAAATAAAATGTAAATTTTGATGTGAATAATTAATAAATGAATTTTATATTATAAAATTTAAATTTAAAAACATGTTATTTTATCTTTTAAATTACAATATAGATAAAAAATAAAATTTCCGTTATTTAAAATATCATTTTTTAATATTAAATTGTTTTAATTATTTACATTCTATAAATTTAATGGTGTGTCATCTTAGTCATTATTTTAGATTAATTTATAATTTTATCATAATTTTATGTGTGTATTAATTTTTTAGTGTATCATGTAATGCATGTTATGAAACATGACATTGGTTTATAATTTCTTCAATTTCATGTCGTTATATTCAACCCCCTTTAATAAATTTCATCATCAATATTTAAAAATTTTGTGAAATAAAGTGAGTGTGAATTTATCTCTTCATCTATATAGGATCTCATTCAAAATACTAACACATATGATTCCTATATAGTAAGTTAAAAATTTTAGGGGTCATGTTCAACAATAAATTATCTCTTCAATCTAGTATTTCCACTAGTTTTACCTAAAATGGGAGATCAGGTTCTAGGCGAAAGGATTATAAATTTTATATATGTGATGTTTCTATTATATAAATAATCAAAAGTTATACAGGGAAAACTCATATACTTTGGAGAGGTTATGAGTGCGTTATAATTGAAAATACTCTACCCTAATATGATCAATGTTCTCGAAGGGACTGATTTATCTGGGATTATATTTCATTTATTCCAAAATCACTGATCCCACTTCCATATAGTTTTCCAAAGGAATAAAATTACTGTAAATTTAATATATATATCTCATTGTTGATTATATAAATATATATATGATTGATATTTTCATGATTTTATACGATATTGAATATTTTGAACCATCACTGTCATTTCATAGGTAAGATCATAACCTATTAGCTTCCTCTCTCCAAATTCAACCAATATTATTTGAGTCTAACCGGATTTCTTGTAAAGATCCACATATATATCCACATAAAGGATATAATATAATTTTTCTATATGATTACACTACCAAGGTAAAACATTGATCTTAACATCCTAATAATTAAATCAAACATGATATCAATAGATCATCCATAGTTTGGATGGTACTCTTAGACTGACCTTTTTTCTAAGGGTGATAAGAGGTGAAGAAAATAAACCTTCCCTCCAAATTATTTTTTAGTTTATTCCAAAATCATGAGTTAAATATTTCAACATGATTAGATAAACTTTAATTTATCACCCCATATAGTGTAACAACTTATATTAATTATATCACGAGGATTTTATGGGAGAGAAATAAATATTTGCGGATGTAAAATGTGTGTACATTCAAATGAAATTGACTATAAAAAAATTGTATTATGAACCATATATATTTTTCTGATTCCCAAACCAACATCCATGAAAATGTTTTATCATTTTTATACTGTTATGGGTTATGTTTACAACATACCCTTAGACTTTTTCAATTCACCCTGAAATTAATGGAATACCAATCATCGATATGATTATTGTCCAATTTCTCTCTTCATGTTACCTAAACAAAATATTTGTTTTAGATCACAATTAATCTTCAATAATCACTTAGAAAAAGATAATGATGAATGATGAACACCATAAAGCATTTAATTATTTATTTATTCTTTTTATTTGAACATATCATAGCCCTAACCCTTATAACTCCATATTAGGCTAATCTCTGGAATACTTACTACCCTTTTATATAACTATGCATCACCTTTATGGGGTTATTTTATCCTATACTTTTTTAATAACCAATAAATGATTTGGGAAAGATGTGAGATTTCTCCATCTATTGTTATTTCAAGTTACATCCATTTTAAATCAATTATAATTTAAATTATTTCTATCCTTATCTGTGATATGATATGTTGGTCCTTCCTATTCCGGGCATCACCCTCAATTTTTTTCTTCTCGTGGTGGTTATGAATTTTGATGTAGTAGTCCTTGGTCATTTATAAAAATTCCTATTAGAACATTTTCAGATATTTTTTCGTTAATATACAATTTAATAAGTAATACTAATTATATGTATCACACTCCTCCCCACTAAGATAATGCCCAAAAAAATTCAATGAATAGACCACAATCATCATCTCTATACCTTGAGTTGATTAGTTTTGTTAATGATTTATTAAATAATAGTATGAATGACTAATTACTATCTCATTATACATAAAAATAATCCTAATAATCTTAAGGAAATCATTGTTACAAATATAAAATCATTATCCATGGAAGAGTAGTGAAAGAATTGGAACAGTGATCAATACCATCTTAATCTCCATAAAACATTCATTAAATTACATTATCTAGAATATCTTCAATCCCTTTTAGGTCAATATGGACAGTGGGTTGTATAATCCTGAGATATTTCTCAAAAAATGATATTATTATCTATTGAACCCAGAATTTTTTTTGTCTCACCTAGAAATATTTGTCTAAACCATTTTTCAATTACATATATCCTAGATTTTTCCACAAATATTACGTCACATGTGAAAAAATGTACATATAATGATAGAATTGGTAAAAAAAATACACCATTAATAAATGTGGAATATAATTTCTCCTTTTATAGTGCCACTAGCACAGTTCCCAAATACTATTCATGTTCTTCCATGATCATAAAATATATGTTAACATAATTAATAAATACTACAATAAATTTTTCAATGTAATATTTAAAGACATTATTCATCAAATCTATAATAATAATAAGATAATTTGTAATCCCAAATTGAATAATTATAATTCCATAGTGTCCATACCATGTGAAAAATCATGGTTGGGTATATCTTCTATTATAACCATCAATTGATGATATCCATATCAAAGTTCAATCATTGAGAAAAAGAATTCTCTTCTAACTTAACTTAATGGGTCATGAGTACTAGGTAGATGATATTTATTTTTTATCATGACTTTATTAATATTGTGATAATCATTAAAATATTTACTGATCCATATTTATTTTTTATATAGGATAGTTACACCACATTATTAGTAATAGAGAAGTATCAACACCATATTATGGTTCAATTATAATTACTTATTCAATTATTATAATTCAATATAAGACATTCACTAATGAATATAAGAGATAAAAAAATAATCCCGATATGAGTCGGATAGAGAATTCACCCTCGCATTCTTGTGGTATAAATGATAATTGATGAAATTAATTATAAATAATTGGTATATTCACTCTTAATATCTCACCATGTTTTAATAAAGATTACCCATGATTATTTACCTAATAGAATTTCATTTACCACACTAGTTAACATGATTAACAAATCTATCATAATCATTTCTGAAATAATATGAATTAACCTAATCATATCCCTCATGAGTGTCTAGGTAGGTTTATAGTATTAGAATCATTCATCATGCATAAGGGTGATGATCGATTCATTTCTCAAATATCCCTTTTTAGGGTGATTACCCCTAAGGGCATCCATTCCAAAGCCACAAAAACATATTTTATCTAGGAATTTACCATTTGATTAGAAACCCACATAATCTATACATTATTGAAACATAATTAACTAATCCTATAAATACACTCATTCCAAGAGATCTCACTAAATTTTTGTAAAATAATCTTCAAAATATTCAATGATTAAATTTGATATGAACTATGGTCAAAAAAGATAATAATAAATATGATAAAAAAAATTGTATGAGATTAATATCATAGAAACATATTTTTAGATCATAAGTGGCCTTAAAAATTATTAATCATTAAGGATCACGATATAAAAACATAATATTAATGATAGGTCATCAATAACTTTTATAGGAAATATAAAAAAACTAAAATCAATAAATATGAAATAAAAATATCATTAGAACATGGAATATCATTAATATTTAATATTAATTCAATATGAATAAAATTTTAGAGTTTTAGTTCCCCAAAAATATTCATTTCAAATCATTTTAAATAAATTCACGTATCTAAACCCTTTAATTTTGAGAACAAATAAATGTATTTCCGCCCATTACTTTTATTTCAAAAATCCATATATGTCCAAACCTAATTATCTAATGTCATATAGAACCATAAAAATTTAATTTGAGTGTAATATATGACCCCACCATTCATCATCAATCCATATGTGTGTAACATAAAGTAAAATAATTAAATATATAGAAAATAACCCATGGTAAGACAAATGGGATTCATAAGATTTCCATATGATATCACATAAAAACATGACTATTTGATACCAAAAAACTGATCAACACCAAATATATTATATCTGGTGATTTATGAATAATTAATTTATTACATAAAAATCCTTTGAAAATTAACAATAAATTACAAAAAATGATTGTACTATATAATTTTTATTAATATCATCTTAAAAGGACATGATCTTACATTCCCAAAAAAATTAAAAAAATTGATGAGGAAACATCTTTAAAAAATTCCTTGAAAATATATTTTAATAAATATAAATAGATATTGAACAATCATATGTCAAAATGTGATGAATAATGTATGAATATGTGATCATTCAATGAAAAAAGACTATTATTTTTAAAAAAAATCTTTTATTAAGAACCCATATCATCTAAATTAGATAAAAATATTTTTTAAAAAATAAATTCAATTAGAAGTCTCAATGAAGATAAAATATAATTTATTTTCCACTAGGGAAATTAGAACATTTCTAGGAAGTAAAAATGTGGATATGGATGGAAAATTCCCATTAATGATATGGGAATTATTCTAAAAAAATACATTTCCCCCAAGACAATTGATTCCTCTAGGAAGAATAATTTGGATTAAAACATCTTTTTTCAATAAAATATTGTACACATACAAAATAACATCATCATATTTTATATAAATTCATTTTAATGGAGTTTTTATACAAATAAATTTTATTATTACATAAAGTATATATTTAAGTCATGAAAACCACTTATCGTTACATTCTTATAGAATAATACTATATAACCATATGTACCATAATAACTAGAAATATAGTCATCCATTTCCGGACAATATTAATTTTATAACCTTTTATAAAATTTTATTATAAATATTAATTAAATGTTTTTTTTATTTTTTTCTATTATCAAAATCGATTATCCTAAAACAAGGCCATTTTGAACTAGTTTTATATGCTTATATTTTTCATACTTATAAATATCATCATTAAAAAATAGAACTAGGTACTTTAATTGATGATTTATAATAATATATATATTTATGATATCATTTCTTAATATTTTTGGAATGGTTTCGTTATGAAGAAAACGAAGAAGATCTTGTTTTGGGGAGTTCGAAAATTAATGGTGATATATTAATAAAATTATTAGATAGTGATATTTTGACTAAAAAATTATTTATAAATCTGGAATAAATTATTATTACATTTATTACAATAATATAATGTTCCTTAACCGTCTATTTCATATACATACAATATCAATCATTTAAGAGCTAAAAACGACCTAAACAAGAGTGTGTTATAATGATTGAATGTATATGATAACATAATTATATAATTTTAATGTATATTTTAATTGATCTTTTAAATGTAATAAATAAAATCTATATCTATTAATCTCATTAATCAAACCATCCATGAATTGTTGTTATGAAAAATTAAATTCATTATTAGTGGATGTGGTACATCAAATGATTGAATTATTAACGATACCCTTTTTCAATGAAAGGGAGAAATGATGTTACATAAAAAATGATCATATTAAATATTAATTTGTGAGATATAATACCTATTTATTGATAATTTCAATCCTTGGTACTAGAGTTGTTAGGTGGTTATGTGAAACAAAAAATATCGTGTCATGGAAGTGGTAGTATATACATACACACGACCGATGTTATTTAATTTTCTTAATGGATTAAAAGAATTGATTAATTTATTTACAAATAATATAAAAACATTTTCAGATACTATTGAAAATGAATAATTTATATTAAAAATGATATATGTGATTTTAAGACGGATTATAATAATAGAAATTATTAAGTGAAGGCAATACACACATTAGATGACTGAGTTCCCTTTTTGGAAATTCCATGAATGTGAAGGCCATAAGAAAACATATTCTGAAAAGACGCTTTTGAAGGTGATATAGAGTTCGCGATTGAGTAAATTATAGATTTTATAGGGAAAATTATTTGTTTAACTATAATATTTCCATGAAACTATTCTACAATCAATGTCCAAAAATAGTACAAAAATTGGGCGTGATAAAATATTATGTAAATGACCCTCCCATATATTCATTTTGCGACATGTTAATATTTAATAATGGGTCTTGTTGTTTACCTTTAACCTTTAACGCAATCGAACTTTGACCAAGAAAATTATTTTTTAACAATGGTAATTGAAATTACAGAAAAAAATAATATTTTATCCCTTTAACAAAATTAAACATTCTAATTTGAAATTCTAAAATCAATTTCACACATAATATTTCTGAAGATTTGAAATGAGGATTTTAAAATATACAATATTAATTGTGATATAAATGTATAGAAAAAAATGTTTTCAAGCTATAAATTCATATATAATATAAAATTTTCTTCGATATAGAATTTAGTATGTAAACTAATAATATATAAAAATGAAAATTTTTTGGGTGTCATAGTGATAAAAAACCAAATTTTATCATTAAAACACTTAATTAGGGTAAGTGACTGAAAATTGTTTATTATTATAAATTTTTATTATTAATCTTAAAATTATTTTTCATTGGATTACAAGTTCATAAAAAAATTCAATTAAATAATTTTATTCAATAAACATGTTTTAACAATTAATTGTTTTTAAAATCATCTATTATAAGATTACATAAAAACCATAAAAATTATAACTGTAAAAAAACATAATTTTTTACTAAGTATCACTAATTTCAGGAAAATTCCAAATTTATAATAAGTAAATTTTGATTTGTATAATTAAATAATCAATTTTATTTTACTAAATCAAAATTATAATACACAAAAATATAGCTTTAAAAAATAGATAATACCAAAAAAATAGATTTTTTTATAAATAAGGATTATCAATATTAACTCATATTAGTTATTTAAATTATAAATATTTTTTGTTCTACAATCTTATTAATTATTATTAATTTTATAATTATTTTTTTCATAATATGTTGTTGTTTTTTTGTTTTCTGTACTATGTAATTATAGTTAATGAAAATAACATAAATTATACAGAGTCTAGAATTGTGGGTCATTATTATATACCCCAAAATAACAATGGAATAATTAATATTAGGGATGTTGAGTGAATTAATAGTATGATTCTATAAAATTTATATTATCAGGACCCCTATATAAAATCAAAATTTTGTTGGATTATTCAAAAGGATCTCAACATTGAGATTTATTTTATAATTACCAATCAATCTCAACATGACTGTATATCTGAAAGGACTATTCAAACAATAGAATTCACATTGATATCTTGATCAATTTACTTTCAAAGAAAATTGGACTATTTGTTTCCTTTCATGGTATTTACAAATAGTAAAAGCATTCATTCATTCACTAATATAGAAATATATGATGAATTTTAATTTAGGATATTTCATACTCTTACTGGATTTGACTAAATTTGAGGAAGGATTCTATTAGGCCAAGAACTGGTTGAGGTTAAAACATAAAAGTTTAAAGAAATTAATTTTCATATAACGATAAGTCAAAGAAGAGAAAAAATATATTATTCTAATAAATCTAAAAATAATAATTTTGGCTTGGTTTTTTTTCTATTAAGGATTTATCAACTAAAGGGCATTACATATTTTGATAATAAGAGAAATTTGTGTTTGGGGTATATTGAAAATTTGTAATTCTACAAGGATTTGTAGTTGTTACTTATCATTTGGCCATTCCACCCAACCTCTTCAAATGTTCATAAAGTCTCCCATATATCCTTTTTATTAAATAAATTCCAGAAACAACAATCATACTCACCATTGAGTGAATAGTGGTAGAACATAGTATGTATTAAAATGAATTTCCTTTCTCCCCGAATGGCCCTGAAGTCATTTTTTATTAGTTTTTTATAACAACCTTTTCCAGGGTGAGATGGAACCCTACTAAGGATCGTAGTCTTAGAGATTTAATGACCTATAGGTACTAGGAAATATACATACTATACTTAGAACTCCTCCTCCCCAGCTTCTTCAACATTACACCAGCTCTCCAACATTGAATGGCTTGTTCAGAATGGTTTCCCGTGAAAGCATAGGCTAGTCTTGATCACAATGTCATACCCTCCCTTTCTAAAAAATTCATTTAACTTCTTCTCTAGTGAATGATCTTGCTTTGAATCACCATCTAGAGTCCTATCTTTTTAGAGTCGATCAGATATTTTTTAAGTACAATTTTAGGTTTCCCGAAGGCCTTGAGATGACCAAAAGGCCTAGAGGTGGTCTGGAGGCATTGAGGTGGCCTGTAAACATTACTGTCTTGAAGGCCTTGGGTGGACCAAAGGGCTTAAAAGTCCTGAGCCCCAAACTGGTGGCTCAATATCACAAACAGATGAATAGTTCTAGTTTCTAAAGTACAATAAACTATATGTTGTGGTACTACTACATTCTCCCACACTATTATAGAAATTATGTCTCCAAACATTTTTTGAACTCGGACCTCTTGGATACACATAAAAAGTCCTCACTAACTAGTGACAATACTCTAGAGGTATTAGTTGTTATGGGAATTATAACAGGAACCTAAATAGTCGATGATAAATAACTACCAAAAATGATTTTAGTTATTATATATAACTAATTTTTAGGAGACAAATATTTATTTGGTCCGAATACAACACAAAAGAAGTAGTTTATAAAATATCACATTATTATTTTTAAAAATTATTCATGTTTGTAATAATAATAATTAATATTATTCAATGTTTTCTCCATAATTTTTTACCATTATGAATTGTATAAGAAGAAAAAATTAATTTTCATGGTTTATGTATAAACTAATTTACTAGGGGTAATCAAATAAGATAACAGTTTAAATTATCCTATAAATAAGTAAAAAATCCATTTAATGTAAATATTTAGAGCTTATCACATATATGGTTCTATAATGAAATTATTTTTTGTCTTTTTACTTGATAAAAATGTTTGTGTAATTGATTCTCTTAAAAAATTCCAACTGGTTCCTCTTGATGACTTATAAATGGACACCCCCTCTCTTGCACTCTTCACACATCCAAAGAAATTTGGTTCATCCAAACCCTTAAAAAATCATATAATTAATCCCCTAAAGACATCAAATATCTTTTTATTAATATGAAATCTATCTTTGGAAGTCTTTTGGTGTAAACTAAAATAATTTCTCTAAGGATGTGGCAACATTATGAAACATGAGTTTTCATTTTATTTATTTTTCCACATCCCAATAATATTATTAAATAAATATAATATATTTAAACTAATTTATCCCATATATATATATATATGTTATTATCTTATGTTAATAACATAAATCTATATCTTCTTCCATCAAATGGGAAATAATTCTTTCGATCGTTTGTTTGAAAAACTACCATGTCGAATACCGATACAAATTTTTTTCATTTACCATATTTCAAGGATGTATATAATGATGGAATTAAATAATTTATATTATA
Organism: Viscum album; assembly: GCA_963277665.1. Taxonomy (NCBI): domain Eukaryota; kingdom Viridiplantae; phylum Streptophyta; class Magnoliopsida; order Santalales; family Viscaceae; genus Viscum; species Viscum album. The sequence continues at coordinate 1,571,216,460 of OY728120.1, forward strand.
TTAATTATATTACTATATAAAAATAATTAAAATATGAATTATACATTCTTACTTTTAATTTTATTTAAAATATTACAATGTCACATACGTGTATGGAGGACTACAACCTCAAGAAACGATATGATTCATTTTTCACTTATGATTTAAATGGAAGGCAATAGAATTAATTTAATGAATATATATGATATATATGACATTATATAAATTATAAAAGATTAATATATCACCCAATTTCTTACCCTTTGAATGGTTAATGGAATGATTTTGTTGCATTTGTGTATGTACGACATATCATTTCCACGAACCAATAGGATTGATTTTCCAAGAAAAACCTTAATGAATGATTATCAAAATGTATATATTAATTCAACATTATATTTTTAACATTAATATTACTATATGTATTATGAAACTATATTATATGTTCAATTACATGAAATTTCTAACAAAACATACTTGAGAAAACAATGCAATTAACACCCACAATAATGAAAATATTGAAATATTATTAACAAATGGGTGGTAAAATGACATAAGAGGATAATATATGATATTTTAAATATTAATATAGATGTGGAAAATTTTATATTATTATAAAAACTGTTATTCAACAGTTTAAATCCTATTAATCTAAAAGGAAGCATGTGTCTGGGGATTTCATCTCAATTTTCCTTCATTGAGGCATATTATAATTTTATGAATTTAATTTCATTTATATGTTATATCTAGTACTGGTTTTAAATGTAATATCATGATTATAAAATAATTCATGGCATTCTATGTTTCCATTTGAGTTATTTCATCCATGTGGATTTGAGTTGAAAAATAAAAAATGTTAAATGTTATTGTTCAATGTGACATTATATTGTGATTGTTAACTTTCCTTTGAAAACAAAAATTACATTTGATCATTTTTCATTAGAAATTCAATTTTTTTAATTATAAATATAATTTTATGATGGTTATGGTTACTTACTAAACTGTATAACATTATTACATATTATTTTGACATTATCATTTATTTTATTTTTTGGGGAAATATTGATAAATACATATCCTTAAAAAAATATAGATACTTAATGATAAGGAAAAGAATTCTGGAATTAAATATATTATTTAATATATGAGTAATTATTTTTGAATTTAGATATATTGGTACATAGTTATTGATATACCCTAGATGCATTGACAATTCTCGTGAGAAAAATTATTTTGCTAAATTATATGGGTTTTTACCTAATAGTTTTAAACAGTCGTGAGAAATGTCCTGATTGTAGAGGTATAATCAAGGCCAAGAAAATGAAATCAAATAATTCAGCATCTCATTAATTTATAATTTAGTTATTATTATTTTCCATCATATTTTAACTATGATATTATCTCTGGGATAACTTTATTCACTATTTATTGATTAAATGGAATGTGTTTTTGGAGATTTACCTTAACATAATAATCATTACTTATCCAATTTATTTATTAAATGCATTTTTATTTTCATTTATATACATTTTCATACTAATTATTCTTTATTCATTAATGATAACTTATCATGTATATAACCATTACTGATCATTTTATCTAACCCTTATTTTTTCCCTCTCACTAGTATATGATGATGTATTCTTGGAATGAGTTCAACGATGCTAAGAATTTTCATTTAAAATGATTTGTATTTTATTTTACTATGTAAAAGGGGTATCATGTATATTTATATATCTCCAAAACTATAAAAAATAATAGGTCCTTCATGATTTTTACCCTTTTATCTATTCTAATGTAAAAAAGAATGCATCGTCTCTAGGTGACTATAGTGGGGGTTGTTACAACTGGTATCAAATTAATTTTAGAAGAAAATATGGTAAATCAATAGAATAAAAAAATTCATCAGGGGAAATAACCCTATGGTAGTCTATGAGTTTTATAATAGAATAGAATCCTAATGTTTTGTAAAAATGAAATTTGGTGGTTTTTTCTAAAAATATATCACTATATGGATTCTATAATTGGATGTTTTCTTGGAACATATGTACCAAGGGGTAACATCCTTGAAAATGGTGTATTTTACTAGATCTGTTCATTACCTTGTAAATGATAAAGGGACATACTAGACATTTGTTTTGAAACTCTTATGGGACATGCATAGGGTATTTTATAATTTCATCATAAACCCTTATGACGGATATGAAAATAAAGATAACACCAAAGAAATAATGTTTATAAATATAATATTAAAAATGAATAATTTTAGTTTATGGTATGTCTTAAACCATATATATATTTCTACATTATTACTTAAAATTCAAAATGTAATAATTTAATCACGAATAATCCATTTTTTAGAAATTAATCCCAGAATGAAGAATGGAATCAAAATTCCTGGCCAATATATAAATTGTATTTCTATGAAATCCAATATAGCTAGTGTTAAAACTGAGAAGATCATTGGTATATTTGAGAATCTTATTCAAGTTATGAAAATATACTTTCATATATGGAGAAAAATATTCCATAATGATATTCTCCTATGTTGGTGAGCTTCGTGCGAAAAATAACCATGATCATTTTACGGGACTAGTAATTTAGTTTTATTTTAAAAATGGATTAAATCACTTAGGAATATATTTATGGCCTTGGGATGCCATTAAAATGAAATGTTTTTTAATTTATTGTATTCTATAAATGGTTATTATGTTAAATATTAGTTTTTAATCAAGAATATTATGGATGAAAAATAAATATAACACATGAAATGTAAATATTTTAATGAAATATTCTTCGACAAATTTTTCCCTCAGGAGGAAAAAACCTAAATGAAGAGGATTTCCATTATCTTATAACAAAATGAAGAATTATGTTTTCCTATGTATGAGGATATGTTTACATGATTATCCTAGTATGCTCAAATATCATATAGAAAACGTAGTGAAATATTAATTGTGTTATTTTTAGGGATTAAGATAACCATATGAATGGTGTTGGCCTATCAATTTTTTTATTTAATTGATGAAATAGTTGTATGTGAAATTAAAAATAGAATGATTTCTTAAGATCCTACATGATCAATGGGAATTAAGAAAATAATAGGTCTATTGAGTTGCATTAAAATGATAATTCATTGATGAAAAAGAAGATAATGAATAAGTTTCCATCATGTGAGAACATTGGAAAAATTATCATTGGAAATTATTGTAGGGATTGGGAGTGTTTTTATAAGTTTGGAGATAAGGGTTTTCAAGTTGTTTAATGAATGAGGATGAAATAAAACATTATTATTCAGTTTTTAAACTACATATAGGTGGCATTACCACACAAAATAATTCCATTAGCATCAATTGAATCATCAACATAAGAGTACAATAGGAGAAATCCAAGATTATATTATCCCTATAGATAAGATTGAAATACCCAAATATGAGGTGGATGGTTATTTAATCCTATCATTTGATTTAACTAATGATTTTCTTGATTTTTTGGTCATGAATAATTTTATAACTTCCCCGAATTCCATGATAATAGATATATCTAAAGGACATTAATAAGGGATTTGTTATTAAAAAATCAAATTGTAAGTCTAATTGCAATAAAGATGTGTCAATTAGTCCCCATTGTGATATATAAATTTTCATTCTTTTATAACCTTATTATTATATGTATTATAGAATTATATATAATCAATGGTATATAACATCATTCAAAATATGATGAAAAATTTTATCATAAAAATAAAGAAATTAATTTTTTATAAATATATATAATTACATAATTTTAGAGAAGTGAAATCATCATATGAGATATGCCTTGATCCACCCATACTAGCTTTCTAGATTAAGATTATTAGGAAATAAGTGAAGATAAAATCCTGGTATGGATAATATTACTATAAAATTTTGGACATACTCTTTGTACAAGAATAAATTGATTTATTTCTTATTGAATTACTTTGAAATCCCCCTAAACCTGTAGTTTATTTTTTCCATTGTTTTAATCCCCGATAAAAGAAAAATATCAAATAATCCCTCTATAATAGAGATTATGGATATAGTGGCGAAAAATAAACAACTATAGTCATTTTGTGATATTGGATTTAATCACCCTATTATTTCTCCCGGGGATCCCTTATTTGATTTGTTAATAATAAAAATGGATATATGAGGTTGTGAATTTATTATATGGAAATTAATGTTAATATATTAATTAACATGTATCTTGTGCCTCACAATGATGCCTTTTTTTATCAAATTCATGGTGCCTAAAATTTCTCAATGATTTACCTTCATTATGGGTATCATAAATTGTTAGTGAAGAAGGAAAACGTACCAAATACATCATTCAAAATGATGTATAGAGATTATGAGTCTAAAGTAATTCCACATAGATTGACTAACATTCACTATTTTTATTTATCTAACAAATATAGTATCTATGAAATATGTTAATGATTTTTTAATTTTATTCATTAAAGATATATTTTTGATTTCTAAAATATCTAAGGATCATAAAAATAAAAAGAGTATCATTCATGATGATCTTATATGGTTAATGTTAAATGGGAAATAGGTACTTTTTTAATTTTTTCTTATAGAAGATACTTTTCATGGTATATTGTCACAAAGGATTAAATCAGAGATGATCCTATAAAGAAAATGGAAGTTAATGAATGAAATTCAATAACTTATATAACTGAGGTATACAATTAATTATTCGGGAAGGTTACTATCCATGATTCATTCAAAATTTCTCCTTACGGGTTAATCTATTAATATAAATTACATGTAAATGGGAAAAGTTTGTTTGAAAATAAATGTGATAAATATTTGATTGATCATTAGAGGATATTGTTACATTCTCTAATTTTTTCTATACCAAATTGAAATTATTTTTTTGTAATATATAGTGATGAATATAATTTTAGTCTATGTTCAATCCTAATAAAAAATTCAAAATATAATTCATATTCTTCAAGGGGATTGAATAATCATCAACAGAACTATAAAACTTATGATATTGAGTTGGAAGTTGTAATATTTCATTTAATGATATAGATTAATTATCTCTATGTATAAAGAAGTGATATATACACAAATCATAAATTAAAAAAATGTATTCACAAATAGTGATCAATATGAAAAAAAATGTAATGCATAAACCCTTTCAAGGATTGTGATTTCTCAATACACTACCACCTAGGGAAACAAAATTAGCAGTTGATTAATTGAGTAGGAAGCATCATAGAGTTCTAACCCAAATGATTATTGAGAGAGATTGAATTTTTTTGGATCTTAAAAATATGGATATGAAAACTATAAAGAGATATATAAATGCATTTTCAAATTATTTCAAAACAATATTTATTATTAATTATTGAATGTTGTTAATATGATGATGTGAACTTTTAGAAGAAAATTAATGGTGTGAATGATGTGAAATTATCAATCTTCAATTTTTATGATGGATTCCTAAAATTTGGAATGAGGTTATTTTTTCCTCATATACTAGAGATAATAAGGGAAATTTTGGATGATTCTCAAATCTAAAACATCTCTATACACCATGGTAGCATAAATTTGTATAAGGATTATAGGGAACTTTTTTTCTAGGATAACATAAAGAAGGAAATTTTTTATTATGTTTTCAAATGTTTTTTTTGTAAACAAGTTAAAATTTTAAGATATCATCTAAGAGGTTTCATCAAACCTCTTAAAATTAATGTGTGTGAATGGTATGACATTACAGTGGTCTTTTCAGAAGACTACTATAGACTTCTAGAATAAATTATGCAATATGGTTTATTGTTCACCTCTTAACCACATCTAAACATTTAATCTCTATAATAAAGGACTTACCTATCGAGTTTCTCACTAGGTTCTATATAAATATATTTTTATTTATTAATTAATAAAATTTTTGGATCATGTGTAATTGTGATCCCATTTTAAATTTAGAATTCTAGAAATGTATTTAGAAAGATCTTGATACCACGCTTCATTTGAGCACAACATACCATACTCTAGCATATGGAGTCTCTAGTAGGATTATTCAAATAATTTAATACATTTAGAATAAATTATCACTATAATTTCAAGGTATGTTGGATATTTATTTATATTATCTATAGTTTTATTATAAAAATATTTTATATTGAAGTATTTAAATTGAATTTCATAAAGAATTATGTGGAATGAGATTTCATACACCAAATTTTTGATATATAGTTTTTGAAAGGAACTTGTAGTACGAAATTACGTTGAAGAGAAAACATAAATGTTAATGGGTATTTTGTTTCACATTAGAGTATTTTAAATTATGATAAGGAGTTTCTCCAACAATCAGAGGATGGATTGGGAATTTGATGTGGATGATCACGTTTACTTGAGAGTATCCCCATAGGAGGGTTCCATAAGGTCTGATAATAAAGGTAAATGAGCCTCAGTTGCATCAGATCCTTTGACATAATGGAACATGTTGGAGCGAAATGCCTGATAGAAAACATCATACCATTATACCAAATGCATGATAGCGAACATAATTATGGAAATCTCACCACAGTCAAAACACAACCCAAGACTAGAATCATATCCCTAGTCCAATTAATGTTAATGTTATCAAGAAAATTAAATATCTCTTGATAGTGGAGAAGAATATATCAACTCATCATTAAAAAGTGAAATATGTTTCAATTATAGAGTACCTCCCCATGCCAATATAATGATCGATCATGGGAGATATTCTCATGCTTCATGATGTGAAAAATCTTTATATCATTAGATCAAATTTAACTTGAGTATATCATTAGAAGAATATCTAAATCTATATTATTACCCTTTTAGACAGTCTTTAATAAACCATTAGTAAAATTAATTTCTAAATTAACGAAATGAAAACATGCCTAATTATACAATGTATCCCTCACATATCTCATACACATGCAGTATTTAGCAATTACCTGCAAGTATAGAACATAATTAAGTAGGTAATTAAATACATACAAAATTAAATTTAGAATTCAGAAGTCTATTCAGAATTTAGAAGTCAATTACCCAAAACAATAATGTATCATAGAAAATAGAAAAAATGTCTCAAAGAAAATGGTAGAAAAAAATTTTAAGAGTGAAATCCTTACATTGTATAATGACCTCTAAATTCTTCTCTAATGACATATTAAATTTCCTAACTAAATCTATGGTTTACATATCCTAACCAATGTAATTGGAAAATTATAAAAAAGAAAATGAATAAAACCAACAGTAGTAATCCAATTACAAAAATGACAGATGAAACAAGAATTGTACATATAAAATTAGGCAGTTCAACATATTTATTTTTATGAGTATACTCCATAATATGGATATTACATTACCCTCTTCCCTGGTCTCTATAATGACTCCCTTATAGTTCTCCATTCTAGTTGTACCACTACTCCTATGTTGGGGTACCATGTACTCTTCCCCAAACCGCGTGACTAATAGAACTCCATCAACCTATTTACTTAGGGGTAGGAGATAATCTCACAGAAGCTGGTTCCTACCGTGATCCACTTACTATGATTAGTTGCTAAGTGCTCCTATAGAACTTCTATATATCACCCATAATATCAAAGGATTGGTACTCCACTATGTGAAAAGGACACTGAAATAGATTATGTTCAACCCTATCATTCTTAATAAAATTAATCATAATGATGTCCAGATACTGTAGTCTATATCACATATTTATCTTTCCACTGCATCCTTGGGGGAAATCCTAATATCAATTCTTATTGACACCTAATGTGGAACTCATAGATTATCCTACTGAAACATATTTCCCTTGGCTTGAGTCTTCCATTAGGTTATCTTTAATAATGAGATCATGATTCATCTAATAAAAAATATCAAAAAAAGGATATTAACATATGAAATGATATCATATTGAATCCCATGATAAAAATAATGTCTCCCAAAAAATATCATCTATTTCCTATAAAGGGGGGAAATATTTCAGGTCTGTGAAGTAACCATAATGATCCATTAAAGACATCATCCTCTATATAACTTTTATTATGTCCCAATTCATTCCATTATTCAAAATATCTATATAAAAGTGACTCATATATTTCTCCTTGAATCCTTTAATTTTTTTTCTCATCTTTGATTCTAATGGGAATCCTAAATAGTTTGGAGTAAAAAATTATATGACAACACCAATGGTGTCTAAAAAAATCTAGTCTGAATTTATATTTCATGTAATAGTACGATATTGATTTTCATGAATTCAATAATTTAATATTGAACATCAATTTATCCTTCCAACACTCGAGCTCTAGGATGACACCTAGAGTATGCCAAAAATTCTATATTTGCGTTTATGTCTTACCAATGAAATAATTTCAAAAAAATATTAAATTTAAAATAAACCCTAGATAAATTAAATCATGATCATATTGACATCATCAATATCAATAAAAAATATTCCATAAAGATAAATCACAAAAAAATGTAACCTAAACTAGAGCCAAAAATTATATTTGGCTTGAGAAGGACTCTATAGGATTGTGGGCCACTAACTAATGATAGTCACACATAATCTTTTCCCTATCACCCTGATGTATCATGACCATATTACATATATTTAAGATTACTATCATGGTGTCTATTAGTTCTCATTATATCCTAGTATCTTCTATAGTCTTTTTATATGACATGTAATCTTAGGATGTCAATATATAAAAATAGTTGTTGTAGAAGTAAAAACATTGTTTTTGGTCAGATATAAACATGAAAATATCAAACAATATGCGTGTAATGTCATTCAATATACATACATGAGTTGGGTCTAGGGTACCCACTTACAACACCACACTCTTTTATGGAACCCACACTGAAAGGAACTGTGAAACACCCTTCATAGTCATTAAATATGAAGTCATTTCATGTAATTAACCTTGAAGAACAAGGGTTGTAAAAAAACAAAATCTTGAACTATGATAACCTATCATGGGATACAAGGGTTTCTACAAATTTAACAAAAGAACAAATATAGGGTTGGCCTCAGGATCAAATGGGATCCAATAAAATCAATCTATGGTATCATTCATTTTAATATGGCCTAAAATCTTCAAGCCTTAATAAGACATAAAATAACATTATAATGTTTTTTCATACACCTAGTTATTTTAGGAAATAGAGAATGAGAAATAATGTTTCAAAATAGGCTATGAACCATCTCAGTAATATGAAACATGAACTTGTTAAATTATTTCATTTCCCCAATATCAATAATCACTTTAATTGAGGAAAGTATCTATGAATCAACATCCAGAATAAGAAATCATATTGATAATCATTTTTAGGAAGCTTGAAATAGATGTCAGAATGTGGATTTTAAAAATGTCAACCTATTTCTCTAATTTATAAAAACTATTTCCTAAAAATCAATTAAAACTTATTTTTCCTACTAGATGTTCTTTCATTATGGTAATTAAGCTAGAACATTTAACTTTGTGTCATATAATTGGAGAATGAGTCAAATTTAACTGGTTAGGTATTGATGCTAATTTTAAATTCGACTCGATCAGGCTGAATGAACTCCTTCTTCTTCTTTCCATCTCTATGAAACTAATTTGTGGTGAATTCTTGTTTTTTGATTTTCTTTAATGTTGGAAACAAGAATTAAAAGTCTAACCATATTTTTTTAAAGAATTTTTCCACCACCTCATCCTATTTCTCTTGGGCTTCAAATGTGTTGATAAAACATTAAATTCTAATACAATAACAACATATTTTTGTGTTATAGGTTATTCTTATTTTGAAATTTCTACTTTCCTCATACATTTCTCCTCCTCCCCTACTTTGTATTCCAACTACGTAGGTTTAAATCCTGTAATGACTTCTTGAATTTCAGCATCCTATTTCTCTACTGTTTAAAAACTTGTAAAATCTATTTTCATGATGACATCAGATATTTTTAGGGATTAATCATCCATTACTTCATCTCCATTCTCCTTTTTTAGTGTTTTGAGGGATTATTGTACTTTAGAACCTATTTCTTCTTTTACTGTTGAACAAACCTCTTCCTTGATTAATTTAGTTAGTTCACTGGTTTTCTGCTCCCTATCCACTTATTTATCTTTTTGGGCCTATTTAATTACACATATATCTTCATCGTTGGAATTTTCTCCATTCTCAACAACCATTTCATTAATTAATTTCATCATATTCCATTCATATTTTTCATGTTAGCTCTTAATAGATTCCATTTATTTTTCTTCTAATGAGTATCGAAGGGAGGGTTCATTTAAATCGTTAGGATTCAATGGTTCATCTTTTCTAGAGATATCAAAAAATGAGGAACAATTTACATCCTCATAAATATTATTTTCACCCTAAACATTCACTTCATAAACCTCCTTCGTTTCATCCTCTTTTTCAATCCATACATTAGAATGTAACCACAAATTACTCACAAGGGAATCTAAATTCATAATATATTGGGATATGTTATTGGTAAAATCTTCTTTCTCATTAAGACCTTCCTCATGTTTTTCCATCGTCATATCCAAAATTTAATTCTTATTTATGATCAATTCCAAAATTATTTCATGTGTATCCATTTCATGAGGTACATGAAAGTATGGTCAATATTGATGGTACTGCTTATCCCAAGATCATTAGGTTTTGTGAGTCATTGTATCCATACAAATATTTACTATCCATGCCAACTCTTTATCATGACCATCATACATAATTTTGTGTTATTGATGAGGTATATTATTTTTGGTATACTGCTTACTCCAATAGTGGTTTAACATAGTAAACCTACCCCATCCCCTATAATAAAAATGTCCCTCACGACCATTGCCTTAATACTAATCCATTGGCACTTTCTGTCCCCTTTACCACTAACCCCACAGTCCCAGCCTAAACCTACCCCTCGGACCTACACCCCAACCTAAACCTACCCCCACCCCATCCTAAACCTAACCTAACCCCAGACCCCTAAACTTAATATTGTCCATATCCTTTATGAACCCAACACCAACCCCTTACCCCTAACCCCTACCGGTCCCCTTATACCTACACCCCCCCCCCCACCAAAGACCCATCCTAAACCCCCACCCCTGGCCCATTCACCAACCTATAATCCAATCCCTCCCATGGTAAATCCCCTGCCTCTAGTCCTTACCATCACCACGTATTTATGTCTGACCAACAGAATCATATCAATAAACCTTAAATTTAAAATAATCCAAGGATAAAATAACTCATTATCATATTGAAGTCTTCAATATCAACCAAAACTATACTATAATGATAAATAAAAAATAAACCACAACCTGAAATGAAATATGTCTTGGGTTGGGATCATAATATAGATTGGGTCAAACAAAGAATATTGTAGAAAAATAAAATGAAAAAATATAAAATAAATGGATGCAAAAGAGATTATTCAGTTACAACATACTGATTTGATGTGGAAGAAAAACAATTACTGGAATCAAAGATAGAGCTGGGAAGTAGGGTTCACAGGCCGGAGATTTCTCATTTAGGGAAAAATGTTATGTAAGGGTTCTGGAGGAAGTGTGCTCGGGATTTAGGGTTGGAATCCTAAAGAGATCCATTCTGGAGAATGTGAGCTCACGACGGAGGAAGTGATCATTCCATGTAGGGTTCATGCTCGAGAAGTAGAGTTGGAGGAGATACCTCGTTCAAGGATGAGATCTTATTTAGGAGAGTGATCTATTCAAGGAGGATAGATTCTATCCGATGGAAGAAGTGGGATCGCGGGTTCGTGCTCTGGAAGTAGGGTTCGATGGTGGAGATATTTTGTTCGATGGAGGAGATATCTGTTCGTGGGTTACCTGAGAGATCTTTTTGATGTTGGTTTTGACAGAGGAGATATTATGTTCGCACGGTGGGGGAGTATTTGGGGTTTTTTCCAACGGATCGTAAAAACCACAGGGAAATATTGGAAAAGCAGATATTCCAAACTGTTTTGCTTAACCAATGGTAAAATTTCTCCTAATCTCCAATTTGTTTTTCGAAACCATTAGTAAAATTCACTATATTTTCCCCTTCACCAACAGTTTCGTTAAACCATTTATATTGGTTACTTAATATGACGAGTTTTCAATACTTTTATAATGGAGGTGTTGGTAAAGGTGGAATCCCCACCAGTGAAAGGAAGTTTAGTAGAAAACATGGAAACTATATTTAGAAAATGTATATTAGGGATGAAATCCCTAAGATGGTATTTGCAGATAAGAATAAAAGAACATCTAGGTATTTTGGTAAGGAATTTATTTTGTGTATATTTCATGAGTATACATTATTGTATGGATACAAATAGGTAGAGGTGGATCTGGCATAGATGTTCTATGGAGTGAAAACTCTAACAAAGAGTTTCGAGCTTGAGCCAGGGTATCTTTGTACTTGACAACAGACCTTTCTGTACTCTTGGTATTGACACTCCTAGGGGATATGCTTAGGATAATTCACATTTTCATTACAAGCCATTATGAAGGATTTAAATGTAAATTTTTCCTCAAAGAAACTATTTTTGTGATTATTGGATTATCCATTCATATGATTTCAATTTAATCTAAGTATTTTATTAATTTAAGATTATAAATTATGACTTGTAACTAAATCTACTGTATACCATTATCTAGAAATAATTATTAATAGAACAAATGGAAACTGCATGAACACGCATATCCCATGTAGGTATTTACCTTCGACACAAGATAATGATGTTGGCTCTCCTGTTGCGACTAGTGAAGAGTAGCTTATAACAATACTGGGACAGCTTACTCAGGTTATGAACAATAACCATACATGTATAGAGCATTTAGATCGACGATGTCGAGTAGCTCTGTTAGATCGCTTTATGAGAAAACAACCTCTATCATTTAATGTGACTACAAAACCATTTGTAGCTGAGCAGTGGATAAGTTCCCCAGAGAAGATATTTCATTCTTTGTTATATAACAAAAGATAAAATGTCATCATGGATGTTTATCATCTATCAGGAGATGTAGACCCATAGTGGTTGTTAATCCAAAACACAAAGGAGGAGGATGAGATAGAAGATATCGAATTGAGGTACTTTAAGGAAATGTTCATAGAGAAATACTTTCCTCCTGAACAAGTTGTGGATAGGGAATGGAAATTTATGAATTTTAGGGAAAAGGAAGATGAGAATGTTGGAAAGTATGAATCTAACTTCCCAAGTATAAAATATCGAGTTGTGGACTATATACAAAACTTGAGGAGCAAGATAGATTGATTATTTGATGTCATAGAGACATTCCTCTGGTGGGCTCTGTTCTCCCAAAGTTTCTCATCAAATAAAGATATAGTTTCATGTGATATCAAGATGGAAAAGGAATTATCTAAGTCTTATAACTTTAAGGGAAAAAAGGGAATAATAGTTATACTAAAAACTCTAGAAAAGGATATAAGAAAACAGGGAAGAAGGGAAGAATTGAAATTCCACCTTGTGATTATTGTGGAAGGAAACACCCTGGTGCTTGCATAAAAGGAAAATGAGTATGGTAAAAATGTGGACAGAAAGTCCATCTTGTAGTTGATTGTAAGTATAAAAAAGAATCCAATAATTTTTAATGAAATAATTTTCTTGAGATGGGACACTATGATAATTATTGTCCAATGTGTCAATGAAACATGCACCAGAAAAGGAAAAGGGAGCAGGGACAGGCTTATGTGATCAAAACCGCTGATATTGAAGTTCCAAATGATATGGTGGCAGGTACATTAATCATCTCATCAATAATATCCAATGCATTATTTAATTATGGACCATCACATTCATTTATATCTTCCTAGTTTTCAATGAAAATTTGACATGTTCAATTTTATTTAAGAAATGAGTTATTAGTCAAAAGTCCTAGTTGATGTATCATTTCAAAAAAGGTGTATCGATCAGTCCCCTCATGAAAAATTAAAGTGCTTTAGTTTCTAACCATATAATAATTTCAACGATTTACTTTGTAATTATTCTCAGTATGAATTTTTTATAATATTATAATGAGAATATCTATTACAAGAATAAGGAAGTTACAATTTTTGGGAATGGTGTAGAATCTCATATCATTAGATCAGAATCCTCTCTATTAGATTCCCATATGGATCCACCCCCAATAGCTCTACTAAATTAAATTATTGTGGAGGAATAGAATGAAATAACTATGGGTGAGGAAAAGAATGTTCAAATAGAAGATCTACTTGTTGTGAAAGAATATATTTACATCTTTCTAGAGGACATACCTGGACATCCTCGATAGTGGGAAATTGAGTTTTCCATTGAATTAATTCTTGGTTCAAGGCCCATATCAAAGAACCCTTTTAGAATGGCCACTATGGAGTTAGGGGAACTAAATAAATAACTACAAGAATTGAGTGATGAAGGATTTATTCTCCCGAATATTTCTCTAGGGGGATCCAATGTTATTTTCAATAAGAAGAATAACATGTCTATGAGGTTGTGCATTGACTATAGGGAGATAAATCCTATAACAACAAAGTACAAGTATCCCCAACCTAGAATTTGTGATTTATTTGATCAACTTCAGGGAGCCCAATATTTTTCGAAGATTGATCTTCAATTTGGATATCATCAATTGCTTAGGAGGAAGGAACACATCCCAAAAACAGCATTCCAAACCACATACAGGCATTAAAAGTTTACAGTAATGCCTTTTGGACTAACTAATGCACCATCTATATTCATAGATCTAATTAGTGTAGTTTTCAAGGAACTTCTTGATGAAATTGTGGTGGTGTTCATTGATGATATCCTGGTATACTCTAAAAGCTATAATGATCATGAAAATCACTTGCGCACTATTCTGAACACTCTTAGAAGAAATGAATTATATAAAAAGTTTAGAAAGTTTGATTTTTGTCTTCAATCAGTTTCATTTCTAGACCACATGGTCTCTAATGATGGAATATCTGTAGATCCTGTGAAGAAAAGGGATGTTAAAGAATGGCCTACTCGAACGAACATAACTGAGGTATATAGTTTTGTTGGTTTAGTAGGGTATTATCGGCATTTCATTCAAAACTTGACTCATTTATACAAAAAAATGACCAAGCATACATGAAAAGGAGTAATGTTCATATGGAAAAAGGAATGAGATGGATGTTTTAATGAATTGAAGAGAATATTAGTGAATTCTCCAATCTTGGCCCTACCATTAGGGGATGATTGATTTGTGATATTTAGTGATGCATTAAAGAAAGGACTTGGATGTTTCCTTTTGCATAATGATAGAGTGATTGCTTATACATCTATCCAACTAATCATTCATGAAAAAAATAGTCTAAACCATTATCCTGAGTTATCAATAGTAATATTTTCTCTAAAGGTTTGGAGGCATTTCCTCCATGGTGAAAATGTGAGATATATACAGCTCATACAAGTTTTAAATATATCTTCCCACTAAAATAACACAACATGTGAAAAAGGAGATGGATTGATCTACTCAAGGATTATTATTTCAAAATACACTACCACCCAGGGAAGGAAAATAAGGTGGTGAACGCTTTGAGTAGAATGGACCATGGAATTATGAACAATATGAGATTTAAAAGAGATCTTTAGTTCATGGATCTAGTAAAGATGTATAGTGGAATTATAAAGGAAGGTAACACATCACTACTTTATCCAATGGTTGTCAAACCTTATGTAATTGAAAGGATAAAAAAGTTCTTAGGCTGATTATGAAGAGTTTCAAAAGAAATTTAAAGCTGTAAATGATGGGATGTTGATTGAATTCGTATTTGATGGTTTCATTTTGAAATTTGGAAAGGGGATTTCTGTTCCCGGTATTCCAGAGCTAAAGGGAACTATTGGATGATGATCATAGCTCTAATTTATCTACAATACCAAGTAGAACAATGTTGTATATATATCTAAAGGAACATTTTTGGAGGTAAACATAAAGAAGGAGATTGCTGATTATGTTTTGAGATGGTTGGTTTATCAATTGGTAAATACTGGAAGACAATGTCCTGGAAGATTCATGCAAACCCTTCTTATTCCTATGTGAAATTGTGATGATATTACAATAGGCTTTTTCATTGGCCTTCCAAAACTCCAAGAAAGAATAATGTGATATGGTTCATTGTTGAACATATTACAAAATCAGCACGTTTTCTTGCTATAAGAGAATATTTAGCACATGAATGTTTATAAAGACTCTATTTTAATGATGTTATCAGACTTCATGGTATACCTTTATCAATTGTTTCTTATCGTGATCTCCATTTTACATCAAAATTCTAGAAAATTATTCAGAAGTCCCTAGATACTAATCATTGTTTGTGCATGGCCTACCACCCACAAAACTAATGGACAATAAAAATGGACTATTTAAACTTTGGAATACATGTTGACATCTTGTTCACATGACTTTCAAGGTATGTGGGATCAATATTTACCTCTCGTTGAATTTTCCTATAACAATAGCTTCCATTAAAGTATTCATATGGCACCATATGAAGCATTATATGGAAAGAGATGACATACACCAACTTGATGGGATGATGTTGGTGAAATAAATCAATTAGTCCTAGAACTAGTTGAGGAACCAATAAGATGAATATTATCCAAACCCATATCAAAACAGCTCAAAGTAGGAAAAATAGCTATGTTGATAACTGAAGGAGGCATTTAGAATTTCATGAAGGATAACATGTTTTCTTAAAGGTATCTCCATGGAACAGTATTATAAAATTTGGTAAGAATGGAAAATTAAGTCTCTAGTACATCAGACCTTTTTAAATTCTTAACTGAATTGGAGTTGTAGCTTACAGTTTTTCAATGTCGCATTGTCTCTCCGAAGTTCACAATGTGTTCCATATGTTAGTGTTAATGAAATTAATGCCAGAACCAACACATGTACTCACATATGTTGAAATATAACATGATCCCGATCTGTCTTATTATAAAGATCCAATAATGATTCTTGATAAAAGAGAAAATGTATCGAGAAATCGGACAACTTTTCTGGTAATGGTTCTTTAGAGGAACCATAATATGGTAGAATCAACATGGGAGCCTGAGGAGGCTATGTTGAAGAACATAACTGATCCTTTTTAGGTACCATTTTTTGAATTTCAAGGATGAAAATGTTGTATGGAGTGGAGAATGTAACACCCCAAGGTTTAGAAATTAAATATTGAATGAATTTTCTAATCTATCCATTAAACAAAAATTTGCATCTATTATGTTTTGAATTTCAAAAAAAATAGTCATCTGGAGTTGTGATCAGTAAGTCATTTGGAGTCTGATAGAACAAACATGATTTTTGGTGAATAGTAACATACCTTTATGAATAGTAAATGATGATATTATTTTATTTTCTTGAGTTAATAGGATAATGAGATCTTAATTAATTTTTCTATGTGATATAAAACAAATTATATCTTTAAATTTGATGTTTTTTAAATTAACTATGATTTTATTTAAAAATTAAATTAATAATATATAGAAAATTAGTATTAAAAAATGGAGTTCATTTTTAAATTATACATGTTGACAAATTATATGGGTGAAGAGTTGGTATTTTTCTGAAATTCATGAATTTTTTAGGAATAGTGAAATATGGTAAAATACCGTATAGCCAAATTATTAGTTAAATATAATATTTATGACATTATAAGTTATATAAGGCCACTTGGTTCCAACTCACATGCACTAATTACTATTAGGGGTCACATTAAACAACAATATTGGTTGTCCTGATGGAAATAATAAAATAATGAATAAAATATTCTAAATTTACCCATCTCTTCCACTATAACACCCCTGCTCACTCCCTCTTCACTTCACTCCTCTAAGCCTTAAATCTTCTCAAAGCTCTACCCAATTACCCTTCCCTCATCACTCCCCACATCCACAAAGCTCTCGGTCTTTCCAAAAGACCAAAACACATTCACATAAGGAGGTTCTCAAGGAGGTTATTTCAAGAGGAAAAGCACCCTTCATTTTCAGTTAGTTTCATAGAAATTTATCTTCTTTTGTTATCCGCTTCTCAACTCTTCTATTAAAATTACCATGATAACTCTAGTCACATATATATAATAGATTTATATCATGTTAAATTAAGAACCATCATCTATATTCTTACTCCATCCATTTTATTTTTATAATTTAAATCAACGTCCATGAGGTTATTATTTATAACCGTCGTGGATGACGATGTTTTGTTCTTCAATTTATCCTTCATTATGGGTCATGAAACCATTTTATGGTTGAAAAAGATTATAATATATTTATTATAACCTAATTAATATTTAGGAACTAGTATATGTACATATTATTAATATTTTTTTTGAAAAAACTAATTCATAATAATCCAAATACCTCCAAATAATCTAAGTGGTTGTCATCTAATGATTCATCCTCATTCCATGTAACAAAATGATAGGAAATTATTATTAACAATTTTGGTTGTTCAAAAATATTATTTAATTTCAATTATGAAGATTTATTACCATTCCCAATGAACTCTATTACTTAAAAACAAATGAACCAATTATGAAAATCAAGAAAATAAACACTCTGGAACAATGAAATTCGACATTATAAATTATCACTATGGACATAAATGAACAAAAAAGAATTATAATAAACCTAATATATGACTAATCAGTTATCAATAATGTTACAAATGAGTATAATTTCATATTATATTCCCTTAAATTAAAGAGGGGAACACATTCGTACTTAAGGTAAGGGTTTTCTCACCCGAACCTCCATTTTAATTCGGGTTAATTTTATTATCTAATTACCTAATTCAATTTTTTTATATAGTTATGTAATCGTCATAAAATAGGTTTGAGTGTTCTATATATGTTTACCAACAATAACCCTTCCTTAATTTATGGATAGTTACATGTTTTAAAAAGAAATTTCAAAATTATTTCCAAAATACAAGCTTGATTCAAAAGAAATTCTCTAATTCTTAATGATTTTCAATGTCAATCTATAATCTATTTTTTTTGGAAACCATATATTTATAAAATCACCCATTTTATTATAAAAATACTATCATACTTCACTTCTGGTTTTATACAAATATTTTTCCAAAATAACTCTTCTTTTCAAAATAAGAGAGAATTTATCTCAAGAATTGCTTAATGATTTTATAAGAGTATTTTCATCTGATTCAATAATCTTATTGATTTCTATATATCATTGGATTAATAATTTATGATTTCATATACCATATTTGATTTAATAGATTCTGATTGATTTTATTGTGTATGATCTATCATAAAACCACTCACTAATTTACTCAGAATGGTTAGTGTTTTATGTTTAATAATTGGGTAAAATTAGTTACATTTCATATGATAGATTCAATATTCATGTATATGTTGTTTTTGTTTATCCTCATTCATATGAGGAAGTAATTTTTCTTATTATGTGATGGTTGTATCCCACTATAGCCACTCAATGTATCTGTAGGTCTCATGAGACAAATATACGCGGAATTGGCTGAGGCCTTTCCCAATTTGATATATGGTTTTGGATGAGGCCTTAATCATTTTTAGAAGTCTTTACCGAGGCCTCGAAAAAATGTTTTAGAATTTCAAAAATATGTACTTCCTTTTTTATGAAGCTAGTAATTGAAATTTCATATGCTTATTCAACTAGTATCGTACCCATGATTATGTTTTATTATGGGATTATTTACACAACTCATATTTTTTCATAATTAGTTCATGTTTATTATTTATAAATGCATGTGTTTTCAATTATTCACATTGCCTAATGTTTATGTGTATGTGATCTTCTGTTTTATTGTGTACTCTTACTCAGTGTTTGAGCTCACCCCTTTCTTATTTTTCATTTTCCTAGGATATGGAGAAGTAAATTATGAATGACTTTCAAGCACAATCGAGGAGTCATTGATGTTTCTAATGGAACAAATTATTGTTGTTTTCCATTCAAGATGTAACGTTGATCTTATTTATGTATCTTATTTCTAAAATATACTAAACTACTTGGTCCTTTGGGATTCATATTCCTTGATTATATTCCAATGTAATCAAATAAGGCACCATCTTTGGGCAATTGGGGTTGGTTCATTATAGTTGGTATCAAAGGAAGTTTAGTAGAAAACCTGAAAACTAGATTTAGAAAATGTAGATTAGGTAACAAACCCATAATATGGTCTTTGAGGATAAAAATAAAAGAACATACTAGTATATTTGTAAAGAATAGATTATTTGGAAAATTCTAGACAATAAATCCATCTCTGGAGACGAACAGGTAGAGGTGGCTCTAGCACAGTTGTACCTAGGAGTGAGAAATGTATCAAGGAGTTTTGGTCTTGAACCATGGTATCCTAGTACATTACAAAAGGCCTTGTGGTACTCTTGGTTTGGACACTCTCCGGGGATATGCTTAGGATAATTCACATTTTCTTTATAAGCCATTATGAAGGATTTAAAGGTATTTTGTCCTCAAAGAAACTATTTTTGTTATTATGGGATTAGCCATGAATATGATTTCAATTTATTCCATGTATTTGGTTATGTTATGATTATACATTAAAACTCATAACCTAATCTAGTGTATGACATTATCTAGAAATGGTTCCTAGTGGAAGAAATGGAAACCGCGTCAACACGTGATCCCATTGAGGGATTTACGTCTGATGCAAGATAATGATGTTGGCTCTGCAGCTGCGGCTGGTGTAGAGAAACTTATAACTATATTGGGACAACTTACTCTGGTTATGAACAATAACATTACCCGTATGGGGCATCCAGATCCACCACATAGAGGAGCTTTACTAAATCACATTATGCGACTACAACATCCATCATTCAATGGGACTACAAACCCATTTGTATCTGAAAAGTGGATAATTTCCTTATAGAATATATTTCTTACATTGGTATGTAACGAAACAGCGAAGGTCATCATGATTTTTTATCATCTATTATGTGATGTGGATCAGTGGTGGTCATTAATCCAAAACACAAAGGAGGAGGAAGATATTGATGAGGGGAATGGAAGGACTTTAATTAAATATTCCTAAAGAAAAAATTTCCTCATAAACAAAAAGAATATATGGAAAGGAAATTTCCAAATTTGAGGAAAAAGGAATATGAGAAAGTTTCAAAATATGGAGATAGCCTCACAAGGTTAGCAACGCATTTTGTGGACTACATATGAAATATGAGGACAATGATTTATCTATTCTTTGTTGTTCAAAATCCATTCCTCTGGTGGGATCTGGTCCCCCAATGTTTCTCGTCATATAAAGATATAGTTTCATGTGCTATCAAGAAGGAATGTTAATTATCAAAGTCTAGTGAATTTATGGGAAATAAGTAGAAGAAGAGGGATGCTGAAAACATTGGAAAAGGAAATAATGAAAAGGGGAAGAAGGGAAGAATTGAATTTCCACCTTGTGATAATTGTGGAAGGAAACACCTTTGTGCTTGCATAAAAGGAAAAGGAGTATGCTGCAAATGTTGACAGAAAGTCCATCTTTTTGGTGATTATAATGGGATGAAATAATCCATTAATGATCAACACAATAATTGTGAGGAGATGGGACACTATGCTAATGACTTTCCAAAGAGTCAAAGAAACATGCACCATAGAAGGAAAAGGGAGTAGGGACGAGCTTATGTGATCCCAACAGAAGATATTGATGTTTATAATGATGTGGTGGTAGATACATTTATCATATAATCAAACATATCCAATGATTTATTTGATTCTGTATCATCACATTCATTTATATCTTCACAGTCTTCCAAGAAAAGTATACATTTCCAATTTGATTTAATAAATGAGAAATCAGTCAAAACTCATAGTGGATGTATAATTGCAACAAATACCAATCAATAAGTCCCTCTCATGATATATAAACATGCTTTAGTGGATAACCATATAATAATACCAATTCTTGAGTTTGATGTAATTATCTGTATGAATTGGTTATCAAATTATGATGCAAAGATTTATTTCAAGTACATGGAAATTACAATTTTTGATAACGGTGTAGAATCCCTTATCTTTAGAGTAGAAACATGTCTATATGATTATCTTAAAGATCCACCCCTAGTAGCTCTACTGAATTCAATTATTGGGAAAAAGGGAATGAAATAACTATGGGAGAGTAAAATAATGTTTAAATAGAAGATGTACCTGTTGTGCAAGAAAATATTGACCTCGTTGTGGAGGATTTAATCGAACATCCACCTGAGTGGGAAATTTATATTTCCATTGACTTAATTTCTAGCTCAAGACCCGTATCAAAGACCTCTTATAGAATAACCACAATTTATTTAGTGGAAATAAATATACAACTAGGATAATTGAGTGATAAATGATTTATTCACCCTAGTGTTTCTCCAAATGACTCCCATGTTCTTTTATTTAAGAAGAAAGATGGGACTATGAGGTTGTGAATTGACTACTGGGAGAACAATGCCGCAACAATAAAGAACTAGTATCCACTACCTTGCATTGATGATTTATTTGATCAAATTCATGGAGACCAATATTTTTTAAAGATTGATATCCGTTCTGTATATCCTCAGTTTCTAGTTAAGAAAGAAGACATTCCAAAAACTATATTACGAACCAGGTATGACAATTATGATTTTGCAGTAATTCCTTTTGGAATAACTAATACACCATCTGTTTTCATGGATCTAATGACTGGAGTTTTCAAATAATATCTTGATGAATTTTTGGTGGTGTTTATTGATGATATTTTTGTTATACTCTAAAATCTATGAAGTTCATGAAAATCACTTGCGTACTATTTAGAAGACTCTTAGAAGAAATGAATTATATGGGGTGTTTAGGTAGTGTGATTTTTGGATTCAACCAATTTACTTTATGGGCCACAAAGTCTCTAAATATGGAATATTTGTAGAGTCTACAAAGACGAAGGCTATAAAAGAATTCCATACTCCTATGAACATAACTGAGGTATATAGTTTAATTGGTTTATCAAGTTATTATAGGCATTTCATTTAGAACATTTCCTATTTATCCAACCCAAATACCACTCAAACATGAAAAGGTGTAAAGTTCATATGGAAAAAGGAATGTGAAAGATGTTTTAAATAATTTAATAAATGATTAGTAAATTATCCAATCTTGAATCTACCATCAGGGAATGATGGATTTTTTATCTTTAGTTATGGATGAAAGAATGGACATGGATGTGTCCTTATGTAGAATGATAGAGCGATTAACTATGAATATAGGAAACTAAAAATTCATGAAAAAAACAATCTAACTCATGATCTTGAGTTAGCAGAAGTAATCATTGATCTGATGATATGGAGATATTACCTTTATGGTAAAATTTTTGAGATATATATAGATCATAAGCATTTAAAATATATTTTCTCTTAGAAAGAACTCAACATGGGACAAAGGAGATGGATTGAGATACTCTTGGTTTATGATTGAACAATAAACTACCTCCCAGTAAAGGAAAATAAGGTAATGGAAACTTTGAGTAGAAAGGACTATGGAATTTTGAACAAGATGATAGTTGGAAGGGATCCTTTGTTCATGGATCTACTAAACATAGATATGTGAATTATCAAGGAAAGTAACACATAATTACTTTTTCAAATGGTTTCTAAACCATTGATATCGGAAGGGATAAAATGTTCTTAGGATGATGTAGAGGAGTTTCAATAGAAAATTAAAGCGATAAATGATGGGAAGTTGGTTGAATTCATATAGGAATGTGGAATTTTGAAATCCAGAAAGAGGCTTTGTGTTCCCTCTATTCAGGAGATAAAGAGGGAACTATTGCATGACGCTCAAAGGACAAATTTATCTATACACCCAGGTAGCACGAATATGTATAGAGGTCTAAAGGAATAATTTTGGTGGAAAAAACTAAAGAGGGAGATTGCTGAATATGTGTTGAGATGTTTAGTTTTTCAACATGTGAAGGCTAGAAGACAACGTCATGGAGGAGTCATACAACCCCTTCCTATTACTATGTGTAAATGGGATGATATTACAGTGAACATTATCATGGAGCTACCAAAGACTCCAAGAATAAATGATGTGATATGGGTAATTGTTGACCGTATTACAAAATCAGCACATTTTCTTGATATAAGAAAAGATTTACCATGTGAACATTTATCAAAAATATATATTAATGAAGTTGTAAGATATCATGGTATACCCTTATCAGTTTTTTCTAATCATAATCCCCATTTTACATCACAATTCTGGAAAAGTCTTCAGAAGGCCCTTGATACTGATCTTTGTTTGAGCTCTTCCTATAACCAAAAAACTAATATTTAATCAGAACTCACTATTAAGTCATTGAAATACATGTTGAGTTCTTGTTCACTTGACATTCAATGTATGTGGGATCAGTATTTACCTCTCGAATAATTTTCCCATGACAATAGCTTCCATTCAAGTATTCAGATGACACAATATGAAGTGTTATATTGAAAGAGATGTCATACACCAACATGTTGGGATGATGTTGGTCAAAGAAAGCTCATAAAACCAGAAATTGTTGAGGAAATGACGGAAAAGTTTATGATTATCTAAACCCATATCAAAACTTCTTAAAGTATGAAAAAGAGAAATGTTGGTAACCGAAGGAGGGATTAAAAATATCTAGAAGGGGAACCTGTTTTCTTAAAGGTATCTCCCTAGAAGGGTATAATACAATTCAGTAAGAAGAAAAAATTAAGACCTAGGTACATCGGACCTTTTGAAATTCTACACCGAAGTGGATCCATAGCTTATCCTTTGTATGTACCACAATGTCTCTCTAAATATCACAATGTGTTCCATGTGTTAATGATAAGGAAATACACGCCAGACCCAACACATGTACTCACCTATGAAAAATTGAACTTGAGCCCGAAATGCATTATTGTGAAGAGAATATCAATATTTTTGATACCAGTGAACAAGTATTGAGAAATCAGATGACTCATCTGGTAACGGTTCTTTGGAGGAACCATATGATGGAGGAAGCAACAAGGGATCCTAAGGATCTTTTGTTGAAGAACATACTCGATTGTTTTTTGGTATCATTTTGTGAATTTTGAGGATGAAATTTTTATATGGAGGAAAGAATGTAATACCCAAATGTTTTGAAAATAAATATTGAGTGAATTTTATAATCTAACCATTAAACACAACATTGCCTCTACTATGTTTTGAATTTTGAAAAATTGTCATTTGGAGTTGTGATTAGTAAGTCATTGGGAGATCAATAGAACAAAGTTGATATTTGGTGAATTGTAACATACCCATTTAAATAGTAATATGAATATTAACATGACCCCTATCAATAGTATATAATTATATTAATTTGTTTTTTAAGGTAATAAGATAATAAGATCTTAATTAATTTTTCAATTTAATATAAAACTAATTATACATTTAAAATTGTTATTTTTCGAGTTAACTATGATTTTATTTAAAAATTTAATTAATAATAATTAGGAAATTATTTCTGAAAATGGAGTTCATTTTTGAATTCTACATGTCAAAAAATGGTAGGGGTAAATTTTTGTGGTTTTTCTTCAATTCTTGAATTTTTTATGAATTGTGAAATACAGTAAAATACTGTATAATCGATTTATCAGTTAAATACACTATTTATGACATCATAAGTGATGTAATACCACATGGTTTGAATTCACATGCATTTATTATTATTAGGGGCAACATGAAATAACACTATTGGTTGTATTTATTGAAATAATAAAATAATGAATAAGATATTCAAAATTTACCCCTCTCTTCCACTATAACCCCCCTCCCCCCCTCACTCTCTCTTCTCTTCACTCCTATAAGCCTTGATGATCATCAAATATCTTCCCAATTACCCTTAATTAGTCACTATCAACTTCTATGAAGCTCTTGTTATTTCAAAAAGACCAAAACCCCTTCCCATAAGGAGGTTCTGAAGGAGTTTTTTCAAGAGGTAAAGAACCATTATTTTTCATTTAGATTCTTTTCAAATTTTCCTCTTTTTTTAACCTCTACTCACCTCATCTGTCCCAAGTACCAAGATAACTCTTGTATCATATATATACTGTAATTATATAATTTCAATGGAAGAACCATCATAAATATTCTTACCCCTCCCATTTATTTTTATAAACCAAATCAATGTCCATGAGGTTCCAATTTATAACCTTCGTGGGCGACGATGTTTTATTCTTCAATTTCTCCTTAATTACTGGTCATGAAAAGAAATATGGTTGAACTAGGTTATAATATATTAATTATAACATAATTAATATTCATGAACCAGTATATTTACATAATATTAATTTTTATGACAAAACGAGTTCATAATAATCCAAATACCGCTAAATAATTGAAGCGGTTGTCATCTAATGATTCATCCTCATCCTACGTAAAAAAATGATATAAATTACCTTTAAGAATTATTTATGTTCATAAAAAATATGTAATTTTAATTATGTAGACTTACAACCATTCCACATGAACTCCATTACTTAAAAAAGAAGTGAACCGATTATGAAATTCCATAAAATGATCACTCTGGAACGACGAAATTAGATATTATAACATATCAATAAAGACATAAATAAACTAAATAGAATTATGATAAACTGAATACATGTATAATATTTTATTAATTAAGTTATTAATTGGAATAATTTAATATTCTAGGACAATATGTTCAAGATGGGAAAACCTTTGGATGTAAGGTAAGGGTTTTCTCACCCGAACCTCCATTTTTATTTGGGTTACTTTTATTGTCTAATAACCTCAATAAAATTCATGTATATTATTATTTAATCCACATAAAATCGGTTTTAGTGTTATATATATGTTTTACAAAAAGAAACCTTTTTTATTTTATGGAATTTTACACGTTTTTAGAGGAACATTACAAATTGTTTCCAAAATACAAGCCTGATTCTAAGGATTTTTCAAATTTTTACCTATTTTCAAGGGAAATCGATAATCTATTTTTTGTAAACCATTATTTTTATAAAATAACTCATTTTAATATGAAAATACTCTCTTACTTAACTTGTGTTTTTATAAAAATTTATTTTCTAAATAACTCTTCTTTTCAAAAAAATGAGTAATTATCTCAAGAATTGCTTAATGATTTATAATTGTAATTTTGTCTGATTAAATACTCTTGTTGATTCTTATGTATTATTAGGATTAATATTTTATTATGTAATCTATCATATTTTAATTAATGGATTATTTCAAATTTTATTGTGGATGATCAATCCTAAAACAATTTACAATATTACTCGGAATGGTTAGTGTTTTATGTTTAATGGTTGGGGAATGTTTGATACATTTCATTTGATAGATTCAATATGAATATATATTGTTTATGTTTATCCTCACTCATATTTGGAATTAATTGAACATATTACGTTACTGGTGGGGCCTGATATAGCAACTTTATGCATCAGTAGGTCTCATGAGACAAATATACGTGGAATTGGATGAGGCCTTTCCCAATTTGATATATGGTTTTGGTCGAGGCCTTAATAATTTTTATAAATATTGGACAACGCACTAAAAAATGTTTCACAATGTTTGGAATATGCACTTCCCTCATTATAAAGCTAGAAATTGAAAGCTTATTTGGTTATTCAACTGTTAGAATACCCATGATTATGTTTCATTATGTTATTTTTTTCTCAGCTCATATTCTTTCCATAATGTGTTTGAGTTTATTATTTATAAAGGCATGTGTTATAAATTATTCACCTTGAATAATGTTTATGTTTATGTAATCATTCACTGTATTGCTTACTCTTACTGAGCATTTGAGCTCACCCCATTCTTATGTTTAATTTTCACAGGATATGAAGAAGTAAACTGTGAATGACTTTTAAGCATAATCTAGGATACATGGATGTTTCTAATGGGATAAATTAGTGTTGTTTTCCATTAAAGATTTAATTTTGAACTTATTTATGTATATTGTTTCCTAAATCTACTAAACTACATGTTCTTTCGGGATTAATATTCCTTGTTTATATGCTAATGTAATCAAATATGGCATGGGCTCTGAGAAACTGGGGTCTGGTCCTTATTGGACTCATTTCTATCCTACCTGGAGGGTTACACTCTATAATTTATCAAGGGTACATTCACATAACTCTTAGATCGTTCCACTCATAAGTTAACAGAGGAAAAATTTCCTACATATGTGAAGGCTTCCACTATGGTGGTAGACGACCCTTGTTCATCCTAGCTGGTGGGTTCCACTCTAAAAGTCATCAAGGTCCCATGCATAACCCAACTAGAGGGTTCCACTAGATATTCCACTTGTGATCTAGTGTGATCACAACCATCATCGAGTGTCACATATCCAAACTTAATACACATAAAATTTTGTATCATATCCAAAAATAAACAACCAAGGGAACCATCACATTTTATATAGAAAAACACTCAGGATAGGATACTCATGGGACAAAATCTGAGTCCAAATGAATTAGATAAGGGATTTTGACGTTTCCTCCCAATAGGGCATGGGGTAAACTGCATGTGAGGGGACCCATATGGCATGTGGTCCTGATCCATCACCCAATCATGTCCCTGGAGGTACATTCCTCGAAAATAATTTTGGATTACGTAACGTGTGGGGGATATACATGGTATGCCCATGCCATTAGGGGTCCCAACCATGTTCCTGGTTACATCTATGTATCCAAGCCATGTCCATGTCTCCTTGATCTGTCTGTGTACTTTTCCACATGTATGTGTAATTTAGTACCCAACATGGATCTTTACATGGGGTGTCGTCGGTGGGAATTTGTTCTACCTGTGTACTCAGGCACTTGGGGTGTGGTTGGTTGTGTACTTCTTTACATGGCTTGTCCACATGGGGAAGGGGGTACACTGTAGATCAGGATTCTACATGGTGTTCCATCCTTATAAAGCCAAAAACCCTAGTCTCCACAACGAAGATGATACATGCTATTTTTTCATCACGATATACAATGTATAGTTGGGGATTACACATTTTTACAGATCTATATACCATGCTTAAAAATTGACCATTTCACATTGATTTTGTCCTCGAATCTGCCCAAAAAACAGTGCATCTCATCAGTATTTGTCATTTCAAACTATCTAGAGGCCGAAAACCAATTTTGTTGACCATTGTAGGTTCATCACTCGACCAGTACACTACCATTATTTCTTCCTCCATGGATTTGATCATTGATCTTCCAAAACCTTCACACATTTTAGATATGGATTTAATTCATCAATATAACCCTAATTAGTTATTTCATTATAATTATGAAGGTTTGATCTTCATGAAATATCCCAAAAACATCTAATAAGGCTTTCAGGGCCCATCCTGTAAATAATTAAATGATTTTTTTTGTGAAAATTCATAGTAAAAGATGTTTAAGCATCATTTTCCTAGGGTTGATTACCAAAAATCAAGAATGGGGATATCTGAGTTTGAAAACAATAATAACCAAGAAAAATTTCAATAAAATGGCTTAGGCTCAAAACATAATTGGTGGTCATCCTAGAAAAGAATAAATATGCTCAATATATTTTGAAAAAAATTAGTTTAATCCACAAATTGATGAGTCCTACCTTGATATTGGATCATTATTCATTAATGAATGCATCCACCAATGATTGGAGGAATTTGTTGCATTTTTTGAATCCCTATCTACTCTGATATAGACTTCAATCATCTTCTGAGGTGATTAGCCAATCAAAGAAGGGTATGAAGATCTATAATCTGAATAGGGTTAACAAGCCTAACAATATATGATTTTCAATTTGAGTGTTCTTATAGACATTATGTTGGGTTGAAAACTTATAAAATTAAATTTAATTAATTAATTAACTAGTTAAATGTACTTCCAACGGGTAAGATGTATGGAAACCCCGTGAAAACCTATTGTAGGTCATTCATAGGGTAAAAAATGTATCTCATTCATAACTGTGGTCTTGTAATTTGAATCCAACATTTGGTTTATGTGTTATTTCATTTTCTTTATGAAAAAAGTGCACCCAATATAAATTATATTTAATATTTTTATAAAACTAATTCCTTGAATAGTGGGCCTCGGAATCACATGAAATATCTTCACCTAGCTCTTAAAAAAATTATAGATATATTTCAATGACTGAAATGTCAAAAACTAGGTCTCTATATATTTATAAGGGTTTAACTAGAGATATAATGAATTAATAAAACCCCTGAAATTATTGAAAACATATGTTTATTATGGAAGTCTACCATATCTCATATTCTAGAAAGCAATATTTTAATGTTAGGTTTATTTATTTTTTAAAGAGTTAATTAATAAAAAATTATCATGTTATATAATTTTAAATAGATATTTTATCATTATTTCACATTTTCTACAAATATATACATATATATCATGACATTAAATAGTAGTTGACCAATATATATATTAATTTCATTAATCCATAACTAATATTGATCAATGAGTATAATAGGTTATAGAATTATGTTATGGTTAGTGTGAATATAAATATATTTTATGATAAAAATAATCTTATTATGGAAAGAGACATTTTTCCTAAGTATACCCAAAAATTATAGAACTTGGTATTTCATAAACATCAGTATTTTTATACTAGTGGTGTATGTTTCATATTTAGACTACTAAATAATTATGGTTTTCTAGACTTAATGCATGAAAAAATTTAAAATTTGATACATTTTTTAACACCCCAAGATTTTATAATATATTTTTCTAGAATAAATTTCTATTTTTTTTCATAACATACATTCCATGAAACAAATAGATTACCAATTCATAGTATTTTATTATATTTTTATTATCTAATGTGATAGTTATATCCAATTTATTAGAATTTTGAGTATGAACTAAATTAACGAATTGGTGAAAAATCATTGTTTACATATTTATGAAATTAATTCAATTGTTATTTAAATTTATAGAAACTAAAATAAGATATTTTAATGTAAAATAAAGTTGTCTATGAAAAATTAATTTTCTTTAGACAATATTTTTTTATCAAAATAAATTTAATTATTATCTATTAATGTATTATTTTAAAACAATCTAGAGATTATATATTCAATACAATATATTTACATTCATTTAATAGTTTTTACGTTGAATGGAATGTTCATAAACTCAGATTTACCATTAGAAATGAACTTATATAAATGCGTTGTGTTGGGGTTTGCACACTAATTGTAATATGAATATAGTCCACTTATGGAAAATTGAATCCTATATAATTTATTCATTTTTTGGGCACATCATAATTAAATTTATGTAAGGAGGTAATATATTTTTTTGTTGTGAATAGTTAATGATTTAAAATTTATTACTATTATAAAGGTATGAAAGTGGTTAATGGAAGGTGTAATAAAATATAAAAGAGTTGGAATGAAATAAAAAAATTCTTAAATCCTATTATATGTATAGATTTTGGATTTTTCCATCCTATCAATGAATGGCAGCCATTTGGGAGACAATTTTCCATGAGTGTGACATTATCATACTTAAAAATATGATAGTCCCATCACTAATAAATAGGAACTAGGTCTCCTCTCTTATCCACATTAATGAATCCAACTATCATGAAAAATAATAACCAACGTTTTTTAAAACTTCCCTAAACATATCGTATCATTTGTTCTATTATCAAAATTATAACCCAAGGGTCCTTAGAAACAGATTCAATGTTGGATTCTCAACGAAGCGGTATATGTTCTTATAGATCTTGTATGGTTTCATTACTCTCATAATCCCTAAAAATATTTTTAATACATCACAACATGATGAATCTAGGATCATAAATATAATGATATTTTTTTCTTTTATTTTGGAATAACCAATTTTTTCCCACATTTCAATTAAATGGGATATGAATGTATCACTCATGAGTAAGTGTAAACTACAACATCCGCATAGAAACATGATTCATTTTCTGTTAAAATTAATCAAAAACAATTATTATAATTTATATAAGGTATTATATCTATAAAATAATTATTTTTTCTAAATATAATATCTTACCATCTTTATAGCATCCCGCCTTTTTATTACAAAAACTTTTTAATAGATGGTACAAACATATAATCATATATAGTTTGAATTCATGAAAAAAGACTCATATTACTTAAAACCATAAGAAAATTATTCTAATACACTAGAAAGGATTTTTCATGGATCATCATAATTAAATTTAATTAATCTTATTAAATTGGTATATACATGAAAACAATGGGTGATCATAAGTCCAATTAAGGAAGAATAAGGGAAATAGTTTACTTGTGATCAAGAGGAATATCAGTAAGAACATGTGTCATAAATTCAAGGAATGATAAAGATTCCTATAAAAATAATAATAAGATGAATAATAAAAATTAAATATGTATAAGTCATTTAGAATATAAATATATAAGCATATCAACTTGGATTGTAATCACGATGTCATAAAAATTACCAAGGTTATTCACTAAGGTATCATAAAACATGTCATATCTTGAGATTAAATCCTATACCCAATACAATTGAGTGCCAATACATTCGTATATCATATAAATTTATCTACAATGTGATATATATATATATATCATAAAAAATCATTTCATAAATAACCCATGGATAAAATAAGATAATATTTTTTATATAAAAAGAACAACGTTCCAAAAGTGCTTAAAATGATCAATAACTCGTTTTAAAAAAGAAAAGGGAATATGGGTATTATGTATCTTAATCCTATAATAAAATAAATATTATTACATCTTGGTGAATAGTTATGGAAATTAAACTAGATTGTTTATTCACAAAAAGAATATGAAATAAAATTTCTTGAGGAGATGATAGAAATTTTGAGAAGTAAATTGAGCATCACAAATAGTATTAAATGTGGTTTTGAAATGGTTAAAAAATAATGGTACATGTGTATCCCATTGATAAAAAATAATTTTTTCATATTTAATTTAATAAAAATGAAATAAAAGAGTGTTACAATAATATTTATAAGATATAAAAAAGAGTTTCTTGAAATGAAGAGTAAAGAATGATATTTCCCTTACCTTGAGGAGTTGTTCCTAGAACATTATTATTGGGACCATTGGGGATTGAGAACACCATGGGAGGAAACCTTGGAAGGTAAAAATATCAGATATTTGTGGAGTACTAAATTTTAGTTAATTTAAATTGAAGAATGGGTGTGTGTATTTAGAAAAAGTGTAGGATTTTTTATTGACATAAAAATATAAGTGTTAGAAAATCAGGTTGTGAAAAAAAACATGGGTTTGACCATTTTATTTGAAAATTATTTTGAAAACTAGGATCATATATTATTATATTTTAATCAAAAATAGTTTACCATCATATTATATTAGTTATTTTGGCTTTGAAAAGTATCCTTTTCACAAAATTATTGTTTTAAATGTTAATGATTCCATTTTAGACTTTAAAAAGTAAAATATATGAGTGTAGACTAATTAAAATAGATTAAAATTTGTGATATGAATTAAATAAAATATTTTAGGGCATTTATTATTTTTAATAAGTTATTAAAACATTATAACATAATTTATAAATCATTAAACATACACAGAAACTCAAACTGTATTTTTTTCTGTACCTGAAAGATTAATGTATTCTAGATAATTATCATAAATTATACATAACCAAACATTGATGTGATGATTTAAAAATAATATTTATTTTATCATAATAATAATATAAATATTATTTTTCTAACATTTAATTTTAAAAATCCTTACTTATTTAAAACAATAGAGGATAGTAAATTCATTGTAAAATTTCTCAGAGTTGAAAAAAAAATTATTTTACCATTTATATTTACATAAGAATTTATTTATAATACAATTTCATTAAAATAGGTATTATTAATAATAAATTACATTATTATAAATATTTATACCTTTTCTGTAAATTATAATTTCTATCTAA
Organism: Viscum album; assembly: GCA_963277665.1. Taxonomy (NCBI): domain Eukaryota; kingdom Viridiplantae; phylum Streptophyta; class Magnoliopsida; order Santalales; family Viscaceae; genus Viscum; species Viscum album. The sequence goes on from OY728120.1 coordinate 1,571,250,431, forward strand.
AAAACCAATTTATGAAATTCCATCTCAATTCAATTAAGAAAGACAATTCATAAAACAAAATTGATGGAAAAAAGTTTTATTTTAAAAACGAAATTACAGTATGGTTAGGAAAATTCACACATGATTACACTCATTTACTCCCTAAGACTATGTTATGTGATGGTGGTTGGTCTTTGGGGTCCCTTGGATAACATCGACCAAGTGTTAATCTCTACTAAAATTGACCTTCTCCCATAGGCAATTTGTTTTAGGATTCACTTATCAAAGCTTATCTTGGGATTGGTAAAGGATGCACCCTAGTGATGATACCTCCCTCCAATGTTTTGATAGATGGGATTCAAATTGAACAACTCTATTGTTTGTGTCCAATGACTCTTATTTCTCTTTAAATTGATATTTATCAAATTTTACTTATAAAAGGAAACTATAATAGTAAAAATATATTCAAAAGAGTAGTTCCCAACGATCATAGTTGAACAATGTTCATATAACAGTTGAATATTATATTCTCACATTTTTCATTATATTAATTTAATAATTAAATAGATACAGTTTTTTTGTTTATGAAATAAAAACATAACACAAATGTTTTGGAAAAAATTATTATTCAAAAAGTATGGGTCACTACATTATTCCCCCTAAAGAAATTTCATCCCGAAAAATTCAAATCATGTTTTCCATTGATAAAATTTTGGGGAAATACTATCTCATTATCTTATATTGTTCCCAAGTCACTTATTAATATTTATGATTCCTCCACAACACATTGACTAGGTGGGTAGCCTTGTTTCATAAAACCTTGTCTTTAGGGTACATGATCTTCATCGGTTCCTCCTCATAAGAGAGATCATGCTCCACTTGTAGAACCTCTGAATTAAATACATGTAAATGGTTAGGTATGTCCTTCTTTAATATATATATGTTTAATATTTAATTAACATGAGGTATAGTTTTTGGATGTTCTTGGATATTGACCATTGCTCTGATGTGATAAAAAATTTCATAGGTCCCAATGTACATGGGGAAAACCCTACCTTTCTTCCCAATCAGCATGAGTCTCTTATAAGGTGATATTTGAAATAAAAATTTGTCTCTAACACCAAATTGAATTTACCTTCAATAGTTGTTGCCATGGCTCATCTACTGACTCAAAGAAGACATTATGTGCTGTCTAATGGCATGAATATTTTCTATCATATTTTCCTAATGATGAGTCCCAAGAAGTTTTCTCCCACCAACTTCATCCCAACAAGTAAGAGTAAGACATTGTTCCCACATAGAGCTTCATAGTGTGGAATTTGAATACATGAATGGAATCTATTTTTTATGAGAACTCAACTAATGGTAGATATTGACTCCATATACCTTTAAATTTTGTTGAGCATGTTCTCAGCAGGTCCTTGAGTGTTTGAATATTCTTTTTATACTGGTCATGAGTTGGGGGGTTATAAGACATATTTAAATTCTATTTGATACTCACATCATGTTGAATACTTCACCATAACAACCAGATATGATAGAATGTGGAACTCCATAAAACCTCACCACTTCCTTTACAAGAATCATCTCAAGTTGGTAAAAAAATAAATCTTCCTGAATAGTGATGAAATTGTTAGTCTTAGTGAGATAATCAATTATGACCCATATCACATAGGTTCATGTGGATTTTCTAGGGAGGCCAGTGACAAAGTCCAATGTGCATATTTTCGCACATCCATGTTGTTATGGGGAGTTTTTTTAATACCCCTTTATGAATTTTTCTCTCCCCCTTCACTTGTTGAAACACCATTAACCTTGTAGTGTAGTCGACTATCTCCCTTTTCATGTTATCCCAAAAATAATGATCCTGAATCCCCCTATACATTTTTGTGCTTCCTGGATTTATAGACAAAGTAAATCTATATGATTCATCCATCGTCTCCTTCTTTATTTCATAAATAGATGAAAAACATAATTACACACACAATTTTAGTACAACGTCTTAATCAATATTGAATTTAAGAAACACCCCATTTTTCATGAACTATATCTTCTTATTTAACAAATAACATTCTCTTTTAGATTTCTTGATATTGTCTATTAATAATGGTTGAGAAATAATTTGATATAGGGATGATGATGTCACTTACCGTACAATTCCCATGAATAGTTTTACAAGGTCTTTTATAAAAGGATCCCCTTGAATACTCATCATTTCCATCACAACATGGTCATTCCTAAATCAGGGATTAATGATATTGTTTTCTCTTATGGGGTGATAATGATGTGAACAATCATAGTCTTTGAAAATTTTCAACCATATTTTCTATCTCATTCTCAATTACATCTACATGAAAATATACTTCAAATATTATTATTCTTTGTATATATCACATTTCTCTCTATAACATATTTTCCGAATCATTATCATGGTCTTGAAACCATGATTACTTATCAGGATAAACATGAAATACATACATACTCTTTCATGGACATTGATACTCTGGTATAGAGGCCCAACAAGAATGGAAACTTTAAACTCAAAGAGTTCTACAACATGCAGCTTGTTGGATCCACACAAGTGCCCTCTTGGTTACATAGATTTAATGTGCCTTTTGTCCAACCCTCCTAGATTCTTCTTCCATGGATAATGTGAAGGAACCAGATGCCGACACAAGATTAATTAAAAGAGGATGGACAATGTATTATGTCTTCCTGTTATCTATGCCTAAATGAAATTGAAACTATACAACACCTTTTCATCTGCTATCCCTTTGCTCATAATCTTTGGAAATAAATTGAATACATCTTCAACATGAATATCTGCTCATATATGTTGTTGGGAGACTTGATGATGTACATCTATAAGTCTAGATGGAGTGCGCAGGATCAGAATATGCTGCTGGTTGATGCAGCGGCTATTTGTGATGCCATCTAGACATCTCAAAATAGCCTCATGTTTGACAACAAGGCTCGATCCTTTCAAGAAAGTGCAATTCAGATTCATCATGACATACACGCTGATAATGCTATACAAAATGGTTTCATGGATAATAACTGTATAGATTTAACTACATTGCAGATGTTTAGAATTTCAGGTAAACTGAAAAATCCATTGCTGGTAAAGTTTATTCGTTGGATCCCACTGATCATTCCATGTGTTAAGGATAATGTTAATGGAGCTGCATCTGGAGCACCTGGTAGATTGGGTTGTGGGGTTGTCTTCCGCACGCATCATGGCTTCATCAAGGGTTGTTTTAATCATTTTATTGGTATGGGAATTGCTTATGAAGCATAATTGTGGGCCATTATTTATGTCATGAAGCATGTAGTCTTTCAAAACTGTAATATCATATGGATTGAATCAGACTCCGAACTTACGGTGCATTCCCTCAATATAAGAACCCGAGATATTCCATGGAGAATTATACCTTACTATATCAACTGTCATAATTAGGTAAAACATCTCAACATTGTAATCACTCATGCATATCGGGAGGCCAATCAAGTGACTGATGCCTTATCCCAGAGGGAAGTCACGGGAATAATTACCGTGTGGTACTTTTGAGCAGTTGATTTTTGTGTATCATTGCTTGAGGCTGATATGAGGGTAGTGTCTCATTCCCGGATTTGTAAAACCTCTTGATATATCTAACTTTGTAACTTTACATATTATTTCATATTTTATGGTGACGGTTTAACCGGACCATATTTTTTGGTATATTCAATATGCATTAGAAAACACCTTTTCATTTTTCATGAGGTCACAGAAAATATCTTTCAGTGATGACGTGGTAAAAAATGAATCCTTCCTTGATAGAGGGTAGAGTTAACATGGGTATAATAACCAATATATTCTTTATATCTAGGAAAAATTCTTGAAACTACTTTTTGTAGATAAATTTCTCCCCATATTATGTTGACATAGTTAGTAGATTATAATATGATGAAAAGTTTCTCCCAAACCTTCTACATTATCCTACTAAAACCAAGGAAATGATGAATCAATGTTACTATTTTTTGGAAGAGTTTGCTCAAATATAACATTTGTCTTGGTAGGGTCAACTGAGATTCCTTCAGTGAATACAATGTCCCACAAGAATGAAACCTGTTGTAACCAAATTTTTCATTTGATGAAATTTCCAATTATGCTCTCCATTATCAGAGATTTCAATATAAAACATATACGATCCACGTGATCCTCTAAAAATTTAGAATATATCTAAATATCTTCAATAAAAACTACCAAAATGTTATCAGAGTATACCATAATGACTCTATTCATCAAATCCATAAATATCGTAGGTTATTTTATCAATTTGAAGAGAATTACAAAAAACTCATACTGGACAAATCTTGATCAGATGGTATTATTTTGAATATCATATTTCTTCACCCTCAATTGATTATAACTTTTTTGAAGATCAATCATAAAGAATAATTGATCAATGTGAATCTTGGAAAATAAATCATTAGTCCATAGAAGAGGGTAATTTTTCTTCATTGTGATCCCATAATGTTTCTTATAATCAATGCATAGCCCCATTGATCCATCTTTCTTCTTCACAAAGACAATAGGTTCTCCCCAAGGAGCTACTCTAGGTTGGATAAACACCTTCTCCAAAAAATCTTGGAGTTGTTCTTTAATTCCTCCCACTCCTCATATTCCATTAAATACAGGGTCTTTGATATCATATTGGATCCAGACATGAGTTCAATAGAGAACTCGGCCTCTATTTCAGGTGGATATCCATGTAACTCCTCATAAAATATGTCAACGTATTTCAGCACTACGGAGACATTTTATATTTAAATACATTCATTTCGTTCTTTATCTTCAACGATTATTTAACTAAAAAAATACTATAAGAGGTTCTTCTTAACAAATATAAGTCATGATATGTCTCTTTTTAAAACAAGTTTTGGATATCCATTCAAGAAAACTGATATTTCTTTACTTCTGCATTTGACCATAGTATTATACATTCTATGCCAGTCTGGCCATAATATAGTGTTAAATTATAGTACCTGAATGAATACTAGATTGGTGATGTGATTTTGATTACCAAATGACTTCTATAGTCTCTATACACTATTGATTCTTGTAAAAACCTACTAGGAATTTGGATTGATTAATCTACTTTCTTCATTTTAGGGATTGATTATATTTTCTTTACAAATAAAGAGGAGATAAATAAATTCGTAAAACAAGAATAGAAAAAGTATTTTCTAGATTTGAGAAAATAATGATAGTACCTTCCTCAAATCATTGGGATCCTCTAGTTCATCTGTTGATATAAAAAATTCATGAACATTATTCAATGTCCTATGTTGGGGTTTATGGTGATTCCCCCCCCATTAACTTATTATTTTAAAAATTATTGGAATAGTTTCAAATCCATCCACACTTGAATAATAGGACATTTTTATAGGCATTCACTATATTCCCTTTTTATTAGTGTTGATAAGTTAAGGCCTCACCTCACAATGATAGTGCTATGAAATATGTCCATCACTCCCACACATGTAACATTTCTCACTCCCAAGAAAAAATGTCCCTTAATGCTTCTAAAATTTTATTGCTTGTGTGAAATTGCAGTTACTTTCTTCCTCTTCCATGATCAAATTTCTTCCATAAGATTATCTCCATTTATCAATTCATTTCATTTCATCCATGGGATCATTTTGAATCTCTAATCTCCAGTACAACCTTTATAGCGCTCTTCACTATCTTTTCATATTTTTCATTGTCTCGATTAGGTATATTAATTATTTGGTGGGGTTTTATTCCATTGAAGAATCTATAAACCTTTCCCTAAAGATCCATGAAAATTATAGCGGTGAAATAAGAATTTGTTTTGACTTTATTCTCATATATTCCCTTAGATTATTTTTCCTCTTACACCAGCTCTAGGAATTATATCTCCATTTTTTCTTTCACTGTACGGGTGGAATATTTAAAGAAAAAGGATCCCATGAATTATTTCCACTCCATATCACCAATAAAACTACTTAGAATATTGTTTTTAATTAGTTTCCTATAATGATTCGATTCTCTATATACGAGGTCCACATCTAGGGTCACTTTTGTCTTATTATGAAAAACAGATTATACAAAAGAAAATTTATACATAGCTTATCCATTTTTGAACAATAAATGGGTTGGTATATCAATTAAAATAAGATGTTCATTGATGAATAAAGGACTGAATATAAAGCTTTTCCCTTTACGGTGAATATGTTCTCTTAGGTTGATTCATGTTATTATTTATAACTCAAATAAGATAATTGATCATTCTAATGATGTTTTTCATTTAAACTTCCAATAAAGGGCCATAGGCACATGGTATGTTGTGCTCATCATTTATAAGGTTCACCCTATTTCATGTCATTTTCTAAAAGTATAAATTCTTAGTGATAAATGTGTTTCTTTTAAGAATCATATAATTTCTAATGGAATTTTACATCTTAAAAATTCATGCTTAAATATTTTTTTATTTAACCACAATTATATTTTACATAAATACATTATAATGGTTCAAAAAAATCATGTTATTAACCAATAATATCCCTCATAATAGTCAATCTATGAGTGCCAAAAGGCTAGTTTTCACACAACAGTTCTCATTCGAGTCTATCAAAAAGTATTTTTTTTATTTTACCCCTAGATACATATATTCCATATCCACATTGACTTTTTCATATCTAGACATGGATTTGTTTACTCAAAATCCACTTACTTAATTTTTCACCAAAATACAAGAATGTTATAGTATATTTTATATTGTTCAAAGGGTTCTTCATACTGATTTAAAATCCAATTTTCCATATATAACCAAACAATCCTTTGATAAAAACTATGGCATTTATCCTTTTTATTACATAAACATTCCATTAAATGGTACAAACAAAGGTTCTTTTAAATTTCAGTTTCTTGTAAAAAAGGTCCATAATATATATAAACTTAAAAAATTATTCTAATCCAATTGAATGGATTATTCATGGTTTATCAAAATTACATTTACTACATATCATAACCTAGGTACATTCATTAATATAAAGGGTGAGCATAAGGCCCAGTAATGGAAAACAAGGGAAACGTTTTACTGATGATCTTGAGGAATATTAATGAGATCATTAGTCATAACGACAAGGCTTTAGAAAGAGGAATATAATAATAATAATAATAATAATTATTATTATTATTATTATTATTATAATATGAAAATTATTAATTAAATGTACATGTGGGTAAAACAATTAAAATATACATTCCTAATCATATCCCCAAGGATTTTCACTAAGGTGTCATAAAAATTACCAAGGTTATTCACCAAGGTATCATATAATATGACATCTCGGGATATTTAATTCTTTACCCAATGTTGTGGACTGATATCAAGGTGAACTATTAATATGTATTAATTTTAATGTGTCCTAAATATATCACACACAAAAATTTCATAAATAACATTTGGAGAATAAATGAAAACTGGTTTCATATAAAAATCATTGCACTTATAATGTTCTAAAAATGGTCACGATGTCATTTTTAACCCATGAACATGGATTAAAGGTTTTTTGAATGTTAATACCAGAAAAAAAATTTAATAATTTTTAAATTTTTTTAGAATACCCATATAACATAAATAGTTTTCAATATTCATAAAAAATATAATTTCTTGAGGAGAAGAGGAAAATTTTTAGAAGTAAATTCAGCAGCATAACAGGTATAAAATGTGGAATTATAAAATGATAAAAATGATAGGGGAAATTGGTATCCCATTGATTAAAGATGATTTGGATATAATGGATTAAATATAATTGATTAATGAAAGAGTGATCATAACTTTCATAAAACATATAAAAAATAGGTTCTTGAATCAATGAGAAAATAATGATATTTCTCATACCTTGAGGAGTTGTTCGTAGAAAATTTGGATTGGAACCTTAGGGGATTTAGGACACCATTAAAGGACTCATTGGGAGGAAAATATATTATATATTTATGTATGATGAATTTCGAGTGAAAGGAAATATATAAATTGGTGGATATTTATAGAAAACTTGCATGATTGGTTTATTAATTTCCAACAATTGACCTTGGAAACCAAGGCCATGGAAAAAGAAAAACCATGTGCTTTACCATGGTATATACAAATGGTTTTGATTCATGGGTAATATTTAATTTTATTTTATTCCAAAATATTGAACCAGAGTTTTATATTACATATTTTTTTATGTAAAGGTAATGTTTCACAAAAAAATGGTTTTGATTTTAAAGATTTCATTTCAGAATTTAGAAAGTAAAATATAGGTTTGTAAAAGGATTAAAACATATAAAAATATGTTATATGAATTAAATATCCTATTTAAGGTCATTTATTATGTTTAATTAGTTTTTAAATAATTTTTAAAATAATTTTTAATTCATTAATCATACTAAAAAACTCAAAATATATTTTTTCTACTAATAAAAAATAAATGTATTTTAAAACCTTATCATAAATTATCCCTAAATTAATTTTGAATTGATGAATTGAAGAATTATTTTAATTACATTAGAATAAAAAAATAAATATGATAATTATAAATTTTAATTAATAAATTCTTATTTATTAAAAATAAAAGAGGATTGAAAATGCATATTAAAATTTATAACACATGAAAAAAAATATTTTATCATTTATTTTTACATAAGAGTGTTTTTTATAATACTATTTGATTATAATAATTATTATTCATAATATCATTGTTTATTAAAAATATTTATAACTTTTTGTGGAGTACAATTTATGTTCAAAAAATCAATTTATCAAATTCCATATAAATTTTATTAGAAAATAATGTTCATAAAATGGAATTATTAGAATAAAAAATATTAAAAAAGGAATAAGACACTATTATTAGGAAACATAACCCCTTATTACCCCCATAAATTCTCTAAGAGTAATGTGTGATATGGTGGTGGTTTTTTGGCATCACTTTTCCAACATCAAATGAGGTGTAATATCCTCTAACTTGAACGTATCCAATAAGAAATTTCATTCAAGATTCACTTGTTGATGCTCGGATTAGGATTATTAAAGGGAGAACCCTAGTGATGTTTCCTCTATCTGAAGTTTAGTTTGATGGGATTTAAATTGCATGACTCTACTGTTTGAGTCTATCGAATCTTCTTTCTATATCTATTATATTTTTTCAAATTTAACATATAAACACTAATTATAACATTAAAAATATTATGAATACTATAGTTCCCAAAGATCTAATTGACCAACAGTCATATAATGGTCGAATCATAGACAATTAAATTTCAATTTATATTTATTAATTATTAAAGAGATATATTTTATGTGTATAAAATAAAAAATAACACAAATTTTAAGAAAAAATTATTATTCAAAAATTTAGGGTCATTAAAATCCTTCTTACCGTTCCATTTGTGGGAAAATGATAACATCCCTCACACAAACTTATAGACTACCACCAAACCAATGAAGTGATGTTATTTTTTCATTTATACATTACATTGATAGTAAAAAGGATTGAACTAAATAATATATTATATATATACTATAATAATTATTCTATAATGTTGATTTATTATTTTCTATTCCTCATTTAGTCACTAGAAATTTTAAAAAACAAATAGGGCATCTGTACAGACTACCATCTTCATGATGTGATGGAATTAATTTTTCATCACCCCATTAAATTAATGATTAGAAAAGTGATTAATATGAATATATAGGATAAAAATATAAAAATTGTTATTTAGGAGATTATCGAACCACCACCAATGTTCATGTACATGAGTTATAGAATCAAAACATGCATTGAAAACTAAACTAGTTTACACCCAAATATTCTATTTAATGAAAAATTATAAATAATGGGAAAATTTGAAATTATAAATTAATTATAAATGTCGTTTTACGTATTAATTGAGTTCTATAATATATATATAATCAACAATATTTATTGTATAGTACATTCGAATGCCTATGAATTAAGACAGAAGATGAGGTAAGGGATTGTTTTTATAATCTCATTTCATATCACGATTCCCAATGATTAATTTCCATTTTGTCAAAATATATGGATATTATTATTTAATACTAATTAATCCCATTATCCTAGGTTTATTCTTAAAATTTTTATGTATTATAACAGTTTTTCCATTTGGTACATAAAATGATAGACGATATGTTTGTAAAGAAAAGATGACCTTATTTCTTCTTTGATCGATGAACATTTTATCCAATGTCTATACTACTCAAAAATTAAGATAATTTTATACCTAAATATTATTTTTCTCTGGAAATTAATTTTAATTACCATTTACTTGGATTACAATTGTTATAATAGAATATTTTTAAATATATTTTTTCTGAAAATGTAATTTACGACATATTTAAAAATTATGAAAAGAATTTTCTTTTTAATGTATATTGTATGAGGTGATTTCCCCATCATCACGACCATTTTATTCTATAATATTCCATCACAATTTTACATAAAATATTTCAATGAAATTCACTGTCTCAATATTATTAAAATATTATGATAAAATTCAATCAAAACTAAATAATATCTTTCACACGTGTTCAACAAAAGGATAAATTTTTTTATTTAAGGTACTTTTAATCTATATTGACAACCATTAAATAATTTATGCTTTTTGGGTGTATGTAATTATGATACCACAAATTTATTTTTCTATATAGATTATGTTGATAGTGATTTAGGGATAATTCCACTAAACATATCGCTTTCACACAGGTTAATTATCTAATAATAAAACCTTTAATAAATCAATTGCCTTTTAAATTATTATTCTATCATGAAATATTGAAATTTTTATTAAACACATTTTCATAAGGTTAAGATATGTGGATATAGTAAATTTTTAGGATGTTGAAGGAAACATATGTTCGGTTTTCATTATGTAATGTGAGGGCCCAAAATTTTATAGTCCTTTAATGAATTGTGTAATGATGGATATTTCCTGAGATAATAAGGATTGAAATTGGGATTTAACCCAGTTCAGTAAGAGGCTATGTCAAATAGGATCCACCTAGGATTGAATCCTAACTATGTAAATGATGGAACAAACAGTGAACCCAATCCACAATGACTATTTGGGCAGCGATCCATGAATAAGGAAATAATTTTCTATACTTTTCTGTCTTCCAAAATATTATTTCTTATGCTTTACATTTGTTCTAGAGGAACATGGTTTTTTATTCATTATTCACACACATATAAATTATGTATACTGCTAAAAAAATGAAAATTCCATGATATTGGATTAATAATATTTGACATACACTACTGGAATCTAGTGTTTTTCCAATGGTAATATACAAACGGTTTGAAGAAACCGTTACTATAGTGTAAAATAAGAAACATTTTCCAACGGTTTGTTCAAACCATTGGTAATATTTATATATTCCTAAGATTTCCCAATGGTCTTCCAAAACCACTGAGAAATAACTATTTTCGCAATTGTTTTTAAAAACCATTGGTAAAGAGAAACTTTCCAAATTGTTTTTAAAAACCATTGGGAATGTTTTCCCCCAAATACCTAGCACCCCAGCTCCCAGTCGGCCCAATTACAGACCTAATACAAACCTCCTACTAAAGTCCTTCTTGGCCGCAAAACACCTTCCAGCTGAAGATCTTTCTTCAATCAAACAAATATTTATTTCTACACTTCAAATTAGTAATTGTTTCCTTAGTTTTATTGTTCTTCCTCTTTTTGTTTAATGCTTATATTTTGATTTCTGTTAAATTAGAGTTATTGTAGTCAGAGTACTGAACCCTTTGGTATGTTTTATGTTTTTTTTGTTCTACACTTCATACATGGTAAGGGGAATGTTTAGTGGGGTTTGTTTAGTGCAATGGTGGTAAAGGGTTTGTTTTATGTTTTTAGTTTATTGGGGTTAAATGGTTTTTTTAGGTTTTTTTAGTGGGGTTTTATGTTTTATGTTTAGTGGGGTTTTTATTTGTTTAGTGAAATGGATAATTCATGATAGTTTGGCTTTCATAATGAATAAAATGATTTTAAATAAAAATACCATATGGGGGTTGTTGGAGGGTTAGGGGGGCTTTCCAGGGTGTGGGGGGATGTCCAGGTGGGGGTGGGTTGTCTAGGGGGTTGGGGGGCTATAGGGGTGTGGGGGAGGGGGGTATGGGCTTCCCCAAGGAGGGGTGTGGGCTATCCAGGGGGTTAGGGGTGGGGTGACTAGGTGGGGGAGGGGTGTGGGGTGTCCAGGGAGGGGGGGTGGGGCTATCAAGGTTGGGGTGGGGTGGGCTGTCTAGGTGGGGGGTTTGTCCAGGTAGGGGGATGCAGGGGAGGGGGTAATGGGCTGTCCTGGGAGGGGGTGGGCTGTCTTGGGGGGGGGGGGGCTATCCAGGGGGGGCTATCGGGGAGGGGGGTAGGGGGTAGGGGGAGGGGGGTGTGGGCGGTCCGCGGATGGGGGTGGGGTTGTCCAAGGGTGGGTGGTGGGGTGGGCTATCTAGGTGGGGGGGAGGGGTGTGGGTAGTTAAGGGGGGTGGGCTATCCAATGGGGGTGGGGGGTGGGCTGTCCAGGTGGGGGGTTTCTTGTCTAGGGAGGAGGGGGTAGGTTGTTAAGGTGTGGGGGGGGTCCAGGTGGGGTGGGGGGGGCTATCGAGGTGGGGGGTGCGGGGGGGGGGGGGGGGGGGGGGGGGGGGTAGGGGGGCTGCAGGGGTGTCGGGTTGTGGGTTGTTCAGGGAGGGGGTGGGTTGTCCACTCTGATACTCTACAAAAAAATATGAATCAAACATAACCAATGTATAGTTCCCTTCAAAAGTTAAGACTTTCCATTAAGATCCATACCAACACTCATTCATACCCTTCCAAGAAGAAGTGATCTTTGCAAAGAAATCTCACTCAGGTTCTTATCCACTATCCATTTTGATCTCATACCAATTTAACATTTGTATAACTTCATATCACCTAATGACTATAGCAAGGATCATACTCCTATGAGTAGTGTCCCATCAAAACATGTCTCTTAACATCTGATACACCTGTGATATTTTTGGGTTTGTTTAAAATTGGGTGTGTTGTGATTTATATGTATTATATTCATGGTTTACACCAACAGTCTTCTGAGTCATCTATAATAGGCTTGAAATCATGCTACAATCTGATAAAGATTGGATTTTACTAACCTAGTTTGGGGGTGGACACCCCCACCCCTTGGACATCCCCCACCGACATCGACATCCCCCCCCTAACCCCCTGGACACCCCCACCCCCTCGATAGCCCTTCCATCCTCGTGGACAGCCCTTCCACCCCCGTAGACTACCCACCAACCCCCTGTGGACAACCTTCCCACCCCCTAGACACCCTATACCCCCTACACAGCCCCACCACACCTGTGGATAGCCCGCCCACCCATCTCGTACCCCCTGGACAACCCCACCACCCCTGGATATCCCGCCCACCCCCTGGGCTCCTCGTACCCCTTGTACCACCCCCCTCCCCCCACCCCCACCCCCTGGACAGCCCCGACACCCACGTGGAGAGACTGCCCACCGCCATGGACACCCTGTACCCCTGGACAGCCCCCCCCCCACCACCCACCCCCATGGATAGCCCTCCCACCACCCATGGGACACCTCGTACAACCCTTGACAGCCCCGCCCACCCCCTGGATGTCCCCTACACCCCGTGGACATCCCCCTTCCCCCGTGGATAGCCCGCCCACCCCCTAGACATGCCCACCACCCCCTATCCCCCTGACCCCCCCCCCCAC